>JARUPO010000011.1:0-457098 GCA_039700045.1 Malbranchea zuffiana | reverse complement strand
AGAGGGGCGGCGATGCGGTATTATTTAGAGGCAGCAGATTCCCCGGCTGCCCTCATTCGAGAAACATCTGAAGACTTCAAGCTACTAGTAGTTAACATTCCTCAATTTGAACATGTCGTCAACAGACCAGGTGAGGAGATAGGTAGTATTACCTATTCGAAGAGCAGAGCTAACGCGAGAGTTCTAGGAACGTGCAGGGGACCCTGCCCTTCATGACCTCAAGCCAGCTGTGATCCTCCAGGAGCAGTTGCTCAACGCCATCCCCGCAGAACTCCTCCCCCGCTTCGACCCCGTATACGTCGAACACTGGTACAAACACAATGTCGGCCGATATCACACTCATCAAGTCCCCATCGAGGACTTCCGCGCCGACCCCGCAAAATACATCATCGCATACGGCCGCGCCGCGGGTCCCGACGTATACAAAATCACCGAGCAGAAATGCCCCGTAAAGGACGGCGAGATCACAATCCGGATATTTGAGCCCCGGCCCGTTGCGGGAGCCGATGGGAAGCCCAAGAAGAGGGGCGCCTATGTCAATTTCCATGGTGGCGGTTGGGTCTTTGGCGGGTTGCCTGCGGATCACGATTTCTGCAAGCGTCTCGTTCATGACTCCGACGGTGATGTTGTGGCGTTTGATGTGGATTATCGTCTTGCGCCGGAATTCAAGTATCCAACTGGCATTGAAGACTGCTGGACAGCTTTCCAATGGGTACGCCTCCTTCTAGTTTAAATTGGTCCAATGCTAATATCAGTGCAGGTCCGTTCAAAGGCTGAGGAATTCAACCTCGATACCAATCATATGGCTGTCGGAGGAGCCTCCGCCGGTGGCCACCTGAGTGCCGTCGTCGCTCATCTCTGCAGAGATAACGGATACCCCCTTAGCTTCCAGAACTTGATCGTCCCCGTCACGGACATGCATAGCTCCTTTACGCCGGACGGCAAATTTGACCGCGAAAATACTCCCTACGAGTCGTATCGAGAGATGGAACATACCGCTGCCCTACCTGCTGCGCGTATGGCTTTTTTCCATAAGCATTGGCTGGGAGTACCACGGCCGGAAAGATCCGCTGATGTAAGTTGATCCCCTGTTGTTTTGTCTAATCGTACTCACAAGGCGCAGGACTGGAAAATCTCGCCCATTTTCGCGCCCAATTTCTCTGGCCTGGCGCCTGCTATCGTCTGGACGGCGGAGATGGACCCTCTCCGCGACGAGGGCGAGGCATATGGCGCGAAACTGAAGGCTGCGGGTGTAGAGACGGAAATCATCCGTGTCCCTGGCGTGCCGCATACGTTTACTCACTTGGACGCTATCTTGGAGGGCGGAAAGTTCTTCAACAAGAAATCCATTGAGGCGCTTCACAAGGCTCTTAAGGTGCAAAATTGAACGTGACAATGGGGTTCCTTCATAATATTGCTCTGTATAGCGCTTGCATTCATTCTCGGTAGAAATAGAATGTCATTTTCATGAAGATATAACATTGAATTCCAAATCATTCACCAAGTTGGACGAAACGGATATATACGGGAAAATGTTATTCCACAATACGAGCATACCATACAGTACCGCATATCCCGCACGGATCGGGCAAATACCCGCCAGAATTACAATACGTGACCATCTCCGCAGACCCGGGAAGAGTCGGGAAAGCAGCTAAAAAGACTTCGTCTGACATTTCCTCTCACAGCTGTCCAAGGGTCCTCTATTTCCTCCAAGCACCTCAATTGATCTCTCCAGACACATCTACATCTCTCTATATACTTTTATCTCCGTTAATTCTCCCGCAAACCTAGTCGCAGCGCGGAAACTTGAAAAGCAAAAAGCGAAAAAAAGCATGCTTACTTCCACATCCCGCAACATGCGGAGAGCGGTGGCATCTCTACCACATGCTTCCAGGGCCCAGTCTTCGATCCTACTCGCCCGATCCGCCGCCGCTATTACCCCTCTTGCTCGGAATTATTCGTCGTCTCTGCGCACCCAATCTTCGCCATTGTCGTATCTGCAGAAAGGAAACTTGCATTCAAGATTTGGAGTGAGAGCGTTTGGAAGCACTGCTGCGAATATGGTGGGTTCTCTTCCGAATTGCGGGAACTGGGATATGGTGGAAACTTGGCTGCTGATGGGAATATAGTCTAATACCCGTACGGAGAGCGATGCGTTTGGAGAGATCCAGGTGGGTGATGCGCCGGATGCATGGTGATAGGAGGTGTCGTTGCTCAACCGTATCATAGGTGCCCGGTGATAAATACTGGGGAGCACAGACCCAAAGGTACGCAGGTCTCTTACAGACTGAGGCAAGCTGATGCATGCAAGTGGAAGCTAACGAGAGAAAACTACAGGTCCCTGGGGAACTTCAATATCAACCAGCCTCAGGACCGGATGCCCGCTCCCCTCATCCGCGCACTCGGTATCCTGAAGGGTGCTGCCGCGACTGTCAACATGAAGTTCGGACTTGGTAATACACCTCGATAACCTAGCACGTGGACATCTGCTGAGAGGTACAGATCCCAAAATAGGCCAAGCCATCCAGCAGGCCGCTGCTGAGGTCGCATCGCTCAAGCTTATCGACCACTTCCCTCTCGTCGTATGGCAGACCGGTTCCGGAACCCAGTCGAACATGAACGCCAACGAGGTCATCTCGAACCGTGCGATCGAGATTCTCGGCGGTACGATGGGGTCCAAGAAGCCCGTGCACCCGAATGATCACGTCAACATGTCCGCCTCCTCGAACGATACTTTCCCCACCGTCATGCACATTGCAGCAGTCCTTGAACTTGAAGGAACCTTGTTGCCGTCCCTGAAAAGCCTCCGTGACGCTCTCCAGACCAAGGTCGAGCAATTTGAGAAGATTATCAAAATCGGTCGCACTCACTTGCAAGATGCTACGCCCCTGACTCTGGGCCAGGAGTTCTCGGGCTACGTGGCTCAGCTAGATCGCAATATTGAGCGTGTTGAGAACAGCCTGCCGCATCTGCGATTCCTCGCCCAGGGTGGTACCGCCGTCGGCACCGGTATCAACACTTTCAAGGGCTTTGACGAAGCCATTGCGGAAGAAGTTACCAAGATGACTGGGACCGAATTCAAGACTGCCCCTAACAAGTTCGAGGTATTGGCTGCTCATGACGCTATCGTCGAGGCCTCTGGCGCTCTCAACACCCTGGCTTGCTCGGTGTTCAAGATCGCCCAGGACATCCGCTACCTTGGATCCGGCCCTCGCTGCGGTCTTGGTGAGTTGATCCTGCCAGAGAACGAGCCTGGTTCATCCATTATGCCTGGCAAGGTCAACCCCACACAATGCGAATCTCTCACCATGATCTGTGCGCAAGTCATGGGCAACCACGTGGCTACCACAGTGTCGGGCATGAACGGTCAATTCGAGCTAAACGTGTTCAAGCCGGTGATGATCCGCAACCTGCTGCACAGCATCCGCATTCTCGCAGACGGAATGAAGTCCTTTGAGAACAACTTGGTTGCCGGTCTGCAGGCCGATGAGAAGAGAATCGGCGCTCTTCTCCACGAGAGGTAAGTCCTTAAAGCCTGCTTGATAATTCCCATGCTAACCTTTCTCAGTCTGATGCTTGTCACCTGCTTGAATCCCGTCATTGGATACGACATGGCATCCAAGGTCGCCAAGAACGCCCATAAGAAGGGCCTCACCCTGAAGCAGAGTGCGATGGAGCTCAAGGCGCTGAGCGAAGAGGACTTTGACAAGCATGTCCGTCCGGAATTGATGATTGCCCCCAAGGAAAAGAAATAGATGGATAGATCAGATCCTGCTTGGTTTGCTGCAATTTTGAGCGTTGCTATTTTCAAACCCTTAGATGGTTTCTGTAGTGTATGGTGATTGTACGATCTTGTACATATTAAGAATATTTTCTTGTCATATTGACTCCATTCTCCCTCGATAATGGATTATTAATCCTCAAATTGCGGCGTATTCGTCATTTAGGAGGAAATTTACTAGTAAGGAGCTGGGTGCAAAGAACAAAGCATATGTTTCATGTCGAGAGCTCCAGAATTCGGCCCGGAAAAACAACTGACCTGGCTATTCAGGAAAGGGGGTACGCCGTATATAAGAAGCAAATGCAGGTATCCACGAAGCCAGTTTCGAAAACTATCGAACAGTGAGTATCTTGACAAAGTTAGCGCGGTTGACCTGTGGGCTGTTGGGCAGGCCGGCTGGGTAAGACGGGACGACTTACCGAGTTGCCTGGCGTTTTCAACAATGTCCTGCTCGTTAACTAGTAATATACCTCGGATCGTTTTTCAACCTGTGGTAATAGTACCAGTCCAACCCGGCTAGACACAACCCGTTTTTAGCAGATCTTGGTTAGTTTTCTCTCAGAATAAAACCCAGCAGATAATACAGATACATAGCCCTCAGGAAATACGATAGTTCTCTGGCTTTACAACTCCAGGAAGGAATGGGCTACTTACGAAAGTGGGCGTTTTAGAACCTTCAAACAACAGGACTTCAGTCGCGCCAGTCGCGCCCGGGTTCCGCTTCCGCAACGCTGGCACACTGGACAGCGGTAAGACCGCGACAGCGACTCGTACGGTGGAGGTGCATCCATGACTGCAGATTTTTCAGTAACAACTTGAGATTTCAGTTGGTGATACTTGGATTTGATCTCTATTTGTTCTGATGTAGGGATGTCTCTGCCTGATCTTTTTGCATCACCATGACATCAATGATTCATGCTTTTGCGATGAGAATGCTCCCACCATTTATTGAAGTGGTTAGGCCTCAGCTTTGTCAAATACCAAGGCCCTTCCTGATGCCTATCCTGACTTATAATTCCATTAGTTATCTATAGCTCTTCTATCTGATTTACCAGCCAAATCATCATCTTCCACCATTCAATTGTCAAAGTCATGTCAGCCATAATAACAGCTGACACAGGGTGAAAATATAAGCTCGAAGACGATAATATTAAGCTTAGGATCCAGCTACTGCTGGTATGGTGAATCAATGTCAATAATTGCATTTTATGGCCGTTCGCCGGTCTCAATAATTTTCGAAAGACGCAGTTACCATGACGTAATTAGGTTAACTAAGTTAGTGAGGGGCCAGGAACAACACGGAGCCGGACCGAACCCGCCGGCTCCCTGAATAGCGCAATCCAACACCATCCCAAGATCACGCCACGAACTTCCCTCCGTAACCCACGCCAGAATACATGTCTTCCGTGCGAGTTCTCCCCTCTCTCCTTCGCAAAGCTCACTGTGCCCCTCTCTCGATTATCCGCAACTCCCCAGTCGCCAGACCTCAATCGATCCGTCCCTCTCTCTTCCAGATCAAATACCCGTCAACAACAACGCAGCGGCTAGCCTCTACAACCATGTCTGCTCTCAAAGCTGGAGATAACTTCCCGGAGGGAACTGTATTCTCGTATGTTTATCCCCTCGGATCAATTGGTTACTGACAATGGCGTAATGATGTTCCCGTCGGGGCTCCGTTTGTTTGCCGGAAATGATTGGCGAGACAGAGGCTAATTTGCAATTCTTTGATACAGTTACATTCCTTGGACCAAGGAGGCAGAGAGCGTCACTGCCTGCGGCATTCCCCAGAACTATGATGCCTCAAAGGAATGGGCCGATAAGAAGGTCGTCGTGGTCTCCGTTCCCGGTACGTGTGCTTTCACCTATGCTCTGTGTCCTATCTTTTACCTCCCTTTCGAAGAACGTTTTTTATGTAGGAATTAAACTCGACTGACAATTGCCGTCTTATAAATTATAGGAGCCTTCACACCCACTTGCTCTGCAGACCACCTCCCCGGCTACATCAGGAAGTTGCAGGAGCTCAAGGCCAAGGGCGTAGATGTCGTTGCTTTCCTTGCTTACAACGATGCTTGGGTTATGAGTGCATGGGGCAAGGCCAACAACGTAACTGGCAATGATATCGTGAGTCCTCCTATTCTAATCTCGCGTTGGTTGGTTGGGATATATCGCCCCGTAGGGAAATGGCTAACCAGTTCGCGCGAGCCACAGCTATTCCTGAGCGACCCTGAAGCCAAATTTTCTAAGAGCATTGGTTGGACTCTGGGTGATAGGACTGGCCGATATGCTGTGATTATCGATCACGGCAAGGTCACTTATGCTGAGAACGAACCCGGAAAGGGTGTTACTGTAAGCATCTTGAAGTTTACTCCCTCGATATATGGTATTCAAGTACTAACAGTCCAAATAGGTCTCTGGTGTTGATGCTGTCCTCTCGAAGTTGTAGATGGCAGGCACGCCACTATGAAACTAGAATCCTCGCAAGGCGCAATGAGGGCAGAGAAAAGGTGCTTCATGAATTCCCAGTCAAATACATTTAACAATTGAGTCACCTTCAAGTTACATACGTCTGTACCCTTCCTCCTTCTACCACTGTCACCTTGCTATGTCGTATTTCATCAGATAACTCCAGTTATACCGTGCAGCTGGTAGTTAAGAGCGGCGACATTACAGCTCTCATGCTACCCTTTCACGCCATTGCCGGCAGTATGATGAGGATAGTGGTTAAAAAGCCGATTTTTCTTCCGCCGAACTCACTCCATACTCTGAAGCCATGGGTGTTGTAGTGCTTGCTCCACAGTTGGCCGTACCTTATGGTCAACGGTCAGGAGAAATCGAATGAATTCAACACAACCTGTGGGCGCATTGACTTTCGCAAGCTCCTCTTCGAGAGATCCGATTTTGATGAGGCCGAGCTTCACAAACAATTGTGCCAGGTCAAATTCAGCTTTATACCTGACGTCCTCGTCTCGTTCCAACGGACCAACGAGTTTGATGATTTTGCCAATTGCCCAAGCAGATTTGTTCGTGTCAAGGGGAAGCTCCTGGACACGGGAATCCTGATCATAGTTTCCGAATATAATTCGACCCGCGAAGAAGTGCGCTAGCTATGTTCAGAGTCAGAGGGGTGCTACCTAACGGGCGTTGTTGAACCTATAGTAACGCCGACTGACCACACCTGGCAAGGAGGTGTTGGCAACACCCCCTTCCAGATCTCCGGGGCACGAATTTGAACACCTTGCAAACGGAAGTCATCAAAGCCCTCAGAAGGAATCACTGCTGGAGGTGAGTGAACGACTTCCGACACAAAATCCAGCGGAGTGAACCTACACGCTCCAAGATCGGCGAGTTTCACAATTAAGGCCTCGACGACTCCACGTTGGAGACTAGGACGTTGTTTGGATTGATGTCTTTCGGCTAGGTATCAGTCTACTAAAGCCACGCACGTCTGATTGCTAGGAAGTCTTATGAGTACCTGTATGTACGGCCGTAAGATGCCCATCCGTGTCTGAGAAGACTTTCACAGCTTCCAGGACAGCCCTTGCAGTGGCTTTTAGAAAAGGCTGTCCGAGTTTCTGGGCCCTGGCCCTCAATGACCACAGGTCGCTATCCAAGTATTCAAGCACCATGCATTAATCCGTGCCATTATCGACGGCTTCAAGCATCGCGCGTACATACGGGGAGCCGGTGACGCAACGGTAGCCATAGCAGTTGACCTCTGTTTGGTAGATGAAGGGATCGGCACCCTCCGTCTTGATGATTACTCTTTGTACCGAATTAGTTTTCCATCAGTACATGCACATATCGAGACCGAGGGAGGAAGAGAAGAAATGTAAGATCGCACGGTGTATGAGATCCCACTGTCGAAGCTTGAAACACGTTTCGCTTCAGCGCTTTTACGACCTGGTATGAGCCGCGGCTGCCTTTAATGAGCACCTGTTGACCCTTTGTGAAGAGGTCGTAAATAGGACGAGACATCATGAGAATTTGTTGAATAATTAGCCTTGAGTCTGAAGTATATAGTAACCTTGGAAGTCAGAAAGTAAACAGAGAGCGGCCGGAAGGCTTGGCGAGCCAAGAAGCTCCGGGCCAATCAGCTTGGCCCCGTTCAAGTGACCTCGAATTCGAGCTTGCAACTGAGGACAACTCCTTCAGAAGCTCGTCCAGCCATGACAGGCCCCTCAGCTCCCCCGAGGGGTGTGAAACGCAAAGCCAACCCATCCACCATGAACCCCCCGTCACGAACCCCCGCCCAATTGCGCAAACGCGCCAGAGTCCAAGATGCGCGAACCCTCGCGGTACAGAGCTCCGATGCCGCACTCTCCAACACCGGCGAGCTCGATGTATCCGTGTTTGTTGCGGCGCGGGAATATGAGATTCGAGCCTTGGAGGCCGGAATAAAGGATTCAAAGGGTGTGTTGCCGACGAGGGCGTTTCAGAAAGTTCCCAGGAATTTGCGGCGGAGGACGGCGAGTCATAATGTGAAGAGAGTGCCGAAGCGGCTGAGGGTGAGAGCGAAGAGAGAAGTGGGTTCTCGTTTTCCTTCACGGACTGCGGGAGCCTTGTTGCTGATTTCGTATCATGCAGATGATTGAAGATAATACTCCCACCGTGACCGCCCGCCGACGAAAACCTACAACACAGCTTAGATTACGTTTAGAATCCGCGCGCCGCCTCCAGAACCTCAATGCTCGGACAAAAGCTAAGCGGGCAGCTAAGAAAAAAGCGACATCCGCTGATGCGGCGACAGAAGGAGAGCACAGTGTCCATATTGCCCCAGGCGTGCCCAAGATCAAGAAAAACAAGCTTTCCCACCCAGAGAAGCCAACTTCGAAATATAGAAAGCGGCAGCGTTGCAAGACCTGGCTGCCTACGCACATGTTCCATGCGAAACGCGCGCATATCACTGAAGCAAAGTCCCCGCTGTGGAGGTTTTCAATTCCGCTTGCGCCTACTGAGAAATGCTACCGGCCTACACATCGTGCAAATGGGACAAGGGGAGCGATTGCGTGGGATATGAGCTACATTTCCACTATTGGACTCGAGGGCGTGGAGAGTAGCATTGAAGGCTTATTGAAGGGTTTAGGCGTTGACGGGAATGACGCATGGGGACCAAAGGGGAAGAAATGGCAGGCTGGAACAAGGAGTTTGGAGACATGGGTCTGCGAAAGAGATGGTGATAAAAGATTCATTGCTCCGGTCACGCTGATTTGGTGTGCCCGCGATACTCCGGAGGACGTGGAAATGGTTGATGCGGACAAGCCGAATATCAAAAAGCCCAGGCGGAAGATGTTTGTCAGGGTTCACCCGTCCGCTTTTTTGCAGCTTTGGGAGGAACTGTTGAAGGTGTCCAAAATACAGAAGCCACCGGTAATGCTTGAGGATCTTCGCTTCGAGATTGGGAGCATCGAAGTGTCTGGACCGGGTTCTACGGAATCACTCCTTGCTTCACTCAAGCCTGTTCAGCCGGAAGAAAACAGCACTCCGAAAGAAGGATGCCCGGAGAGCGTCTGGGAATCTCTTGCAGGCCTAACGAATGCCGCATCTCTACCACAGAATGCGTTACTCGCGTTTAATATATCCGATCCACGCTTATGGTTCCCTCCGCGCGCTATCAAACCTCCTTATTCAGAGGAAAGCTATAATAACCTTGCGACCACCCTTACTTCATGGACACCTGATGCGACGCAGTCAAAACCTGACCTGTTCTCCCGTCCACATCGACTCGAGGCATCGCGACTTCTCCCCAGCCAGAAAGCTATAAATAGGCGGAAAGCTCTGGCACCTCCTGGCAAATATCCCGCCGCGAAATCTACGGATCCCAAGATCCCCGTGATGATCCTTTCGTCTCGCCCGGGAGGTACCTTGAAGAATAATCAATCGCAGGGCCGTTGGACTGTACTGCTCCCTTGGAAATGTGTCGTCCCGGTCTGGTACTCCATAATTTACTGTCCGCTTTCGTCTGGTGGAAATCCGCGTTTCGGTGGCCTCTACCAACAGCAGCAGATTGCTTTTGAGTCCGGTGAACCCTGGTTCCCTGGCGATTTTCCGTGTACGAAAGCTGGATGGACGTGGGAAGTGCGGCAGAGAGAAATCCAAAAAGACAAATGGGAGAGGAGACCGAAAGGGAAGAGGGTCGAGTTCGATAGTGTTGACCTTGGGAATGGGAAGACTGGGGAGGTTGGTCGCGGTTGGGCCTGTGATTTCGAACGGCTGCTTGGTGGTGCGCCAACGACGACGCGTGAACCAGAACCGAAAAGCTCCAAAGAAACAACTAGCACTGAAATAAACCCGAAAGACGAATCTACGACTCAAAAAGCCCCTGCTGCCACAGGTATCACCACAGATCCCCCGTCCGGAATGCACCAACTCCCACCACCAAGGGCATCCGCCATCCTCTCACAGAAAACCAGATCTACTTCGCTCCCAACTTCCGTCCAAACCCTCCTGGCTAAACCTGCCTTTGCCACGGTACGAGTCGACCTCGTGAACCGTGGCACTCCGGTACCCCGTGCACGAATATATCGTTTGCCGACTGCCAATCACACCCTACGGAGTCAATGGCTCTCGTTCCTCCAGGAACAGATCTCTTTAACATCCAAAAAGCTAGGTAACTCTTCCAAAAACACCAACTCCAGAACCCGACAACAGGAAGCAAACAGGAAAAGCCGGGAAACCCAGGGAAGCGAGGCAGAGCAACTGCCATCATTCATACCCGACAATGAGACTGACTCCTGCCATGGCAATCACCTCCCGATCCCTGATGAAGAGGACCTGATCGGCTTCATCACGACGGGGAATTATAACCTGAGTGCCGGCAGAGGCACGGGGATAGGGGTTATTTCAATTAACAAGATTGAACCGTATACCCCTCCCTCTCTCCCTTCGCCTCTAGATTCTAGCGCCGGGAGCAACCGAAGCGAGGAGAAGGCCATTGGTCATCACCCAGTGATTCAAAGACTGGGAAAGGAGAAGATCATGAGGACCTGCATCGTAAGGACGGCGGGGGAGAGAGTGGGGAGGCTAGGATGGTGGGAATATTGATTCTCGCCATATTCGACGAGTACATATAGAGCAAACAAATACTGGTCCATGTTCCCATCCCATCTATGCTTTCTTGCAACAGTTTTATGATACAACTAGATCTTCACGCAACCTACCACACACAAAGGTCGCTAGGTTGCTTCATCACACTTCCTTGAAGCCGTCAATATATCTCCACCCAGATAGGTTGGATGAAAGAGTAGGACCTGCTCAACCAATAACCTTCGCAACCCACTGCTTCTCCAAACGCGCAACCTCCTTTTTAAACGTATCAACCTCCGCCCAGCAATCCAGTGGCCGCCTCTCATTCCCCCTCAAACACTGCACAACATCATCTCTCGCCTTCTCAACCGCAGGATCAACCTCGCGCACCTTCCGCCTCGCAGCAAGCTTCGTGCGCAACGCCTCAATCTCCTCTGCAACCTGGCTACTATTCAGATCCCGCGCCTTACGCTGCTGCTGTATAGACTGCTTTTGTGCGGTGGTGGCGGCGCTGGCGCCTTCCGGACCCGCGAATGGAACCCGCGGTGCATCGAGAGATAGTTCTGCGGGTGATGAATCTTGTGTAGTCTGTGCTTCGCCGGTGATCGAGGAGCGAGCGGTTGCATCTGCGATGCGCTTTTCGAGGTCTGCTAGCGTTTGAGCTTCGCGGGCTCGGATGCGTTCGAGTTCTTCTGCGACTCGGTTCTGGATGTGGAGCTCTATGGTCTGGGAGCGGGAGGAGTCGGTCTATGGGAATAAGGCGTGCGGTGTTAGGTAGGGGTTCCGGAGAAGGCATTTTCGACAAGGAGGAGGGGGGCAGTATACTTCTGAGCTTGATTGGAGGGATTCAACGAGGTTTTGGGAGAATTGAACGGGAGTTTCGCTATT
Source organism: Malbranchea zuffiana (assembly GCA_039700045.1). NCBI lineage: Eukaryota > Fungi > Ascomycota > Eurotiomycetes > Onygenales > Malbrancheaceae > Malbranchea > Malbranchea zuffiana. The sequence goes on along the minus strand of JARUPO010000011.1, from coordinate 445,403 downwards.
GATGGAATCGTTGGTTAGCCTTGGTTCAAATTGGGTGTCAAGGAAGTCACACGCCGGTCCTTCCCGGGATGCTGAAAGAGACAGCGCAAATTCCACTGAGATGGGGAAAAGCATACCTCGCAAATACATGTTTCGAGCCAGAGCTCGATCCGGCGGGCTTTGAGCCTCCTGCGCCCATTTTCTAGCGGGAGTTGGGAGGAATGAATTCTGCGACGGAAGGGAATCTGAGGGCCCAATTGCGGCGCTGAGGGAGCTAATAATTCCCAGGTCAAATTGCTGAAAGCCCCCAGCTATCGCACGGGTAGTAGAATTGGCCGAAGAACAGTCAATTTATCGTCTTTCAAGCCAATCTTTGGAACTTCTCTAAAGATGCCGAGAATGGGCGGCCAGTCCAAAAATGGCTTAGCGTAGGCCATCTCGCTCGCGACCTCGCGGTCAACCCGTGGCCTCACAACGACAGCGACACAACATCGACATCGCAACGTTTGTTGCTGTTCAATCTGATCAAAATAACGTTGGGCAAATATGTTCTAGCACTTTGGGCCGCTTTATCAAAGAACATAAGAATGCTTCTTGAGCACAGACACCGACGGGACGCGAACCCATCGTTTTTAGGCCTGCCTCTGGACATCCGACTGCGGGTCTACGATTATGTCTTTGGCAATGCACAGATCCACCTGGTACACATCGGCAAACGCATCGCTCACGTACAGTGCGAGGACCCAGGGTGCTATAGGAGCTGTCATTCTGGAGTTACTCGGTACACGTACAGAAGACGACTCGACCCGCCCGATCCCTCCCTGATGCAATGTCTGTCTAATGCGAATTTCTCTCTTCTGCGCACATGCCAACAGGTCTACCGTGAGGCCATCGACATCCCGTACTCGAGGCTCACGTTTGAGATTGACGATCTCCAGACCTGGATTGATTTCTCGAGAACAATCCCATCACAGCGGCTGGCAGCGATTCAAAGCCTGAACGTTTATCTCTTTACGGTTAAGCATTTCGTGTGGATTGTGGACTATCGTCAGCCCCAGCCCGATTCTGATGGCTGCGACGTCTATACTAAATTTTGGAAGACCGTGGCTTCTCGGATGCCGAGCTTGACGACGTTGCAGTTCAGCTTGCGGCTTAACAATCTGCCAGATGATTTTTCATTTCTTGATATTAATGCGGATTGGGTCTTGACCGTCCTGAAGGTCAAGGGATTGCGAGATTTTACTCTCAATGTTTCGTTTGCGGGGATATCTGATCAGGATACAGTCGATTATCTTCTCGGGCTTACAAAGTCACTAGAGAGCGACATGCAAAAGGCTCTGTGCTTCCTCGATGCTGGAGTATCGAACCCACAAGTCTATAAGGGGAGAACAAGTTAAGGGTATCTAGCTACCCACCTCCGTTTACCCGGCAAACGATATAACTGGACAATGAGCAAGGTATGGTATTATGAAAAACTAACATATAATAGCGACCATGATCGCCAATATTAATGCAATCCATCCATACAACACGCGCGTCATCCAAAATACGACGAGCCATAACATAGGTGTGGAAACACGTTTATCCGGGGCACGGGATCGCCTCCAGAGGTACTGCATACATTCGACAGTGAACTCGACGACACAAGTCAGGTAGTATCCGGCAAGCTGGTACCGGGTCGGTGGCTGTAACAGCGTGGACCATCGAGCGTGCATATCACCGTGTTGTGCTGGTTTATAGAGGAGTCGTCTCGAAATTACATAATGCCAGTATCCTTTCAGTCGCCCCTGTCGGTCGTACGGTTGGCACTCGTTGAGCCAGTCGCGCCAGCGCTTGGTTATTTCCTTCCCCTGAGCCGGGTCTAAGCGATACCATTCCGTCTTCCCATTTTCCAATCGAATGGAACTCGTCTCATCCCCTTCTCGCTGGGTCGGCGAATATATTGACCTATAACGCACGTTATACAACTCCTCCTGAATAATCCTCTCCGCGAGCTGGTAATAGCAGCACGGTCGGTAATGTTCGTCTTGGTGATGGTTTAGCCGTCCATAACGTTCTTTCCGGCTGATTTGGTTCATACGGGGTCGTACATCCTTCTCGGTGACGCCGATTTTCACAAAGCCTCTGCTTTCCCTCCGCGAGAGCACATAGACATATCCAGGTTCGGTTTTGTATCGCTCTGCGCCCGCCAGGAGAAGTTTGGCTATGTTGTGTTCGATGGTCTCTGGGGTCCTTTCGTCTGGGTTCTTCAGCTCGAACACAGAAGTAGCTGATGCAACCACCCTTTCCTGGCGGTACGGGCGGTTCTCGATGTTGTTCTGAGAGGCGGAGCTACTTGCGATCTCAGCGTCGCGTGATGCTACCCTCCGAGCTGGGCCGGGATATGAGTGCCGGTGCCCCGCAGTGTAGGTTCTCTTCCTCACCGAACCATAGCTCTGCCTTGCAGAGGACGTGCGAGGTCGATTTATCGGACAAAGCTGCAAACCCCCAGGGGCAGATTTTCGACGCCACCTATTCCGAATGCACAACGAAGGCCATGCGCCAGGCATTGACCTCGCTAGATCTTCCATGAATGAATCTTCTTCATCTAGTGACAGGAAGCTGCGGCGCATACCCAAGGACGTATGCCTTCTATTTCCTTGGGAAGATTGAATGTTGGTGAGCGGATACGATCTCACCATGTTAGGCGGAGAAGGAGAGGGACTGAACACGATTGGGTCGGAGGCCGACCACGTTCCCGGACTGGTGTTAAAGGGAGGCTCCTGTCTTGATCGAGTTGGTGTGGTTGGTTGAGATCTGGCCTGTCGTGGAAGAGGAGATCCCACCGACGGGAGCTCGTCGGCAGCCGGTAACGCCCTCGGGATTCTTGAGCCAGGCTCACGTGGGCCGTTCATCTTCGATACGATTTCGGTGAGTATACAAGAATAATATAGATGAAAGAGGCGATATTGTGGTTGTGAGGAGACCTCGTGAAGTGGTGAAAACATTTCCACGAAAGGTGGCGGATATTTATCCCCTTTACCCCTGTCCCCATGCAGGACGAGGCATTACCTGCGCCGCTTGATCCTGCATTAGTGCATTGTAGGCAGATAGGCGAAGTAAAGATAGCCAGCCTTGGATTCACGCATGAACTCCCCCCTCTCCCTCTTTTGGCATGGGTTCGAGACAAGGGGGTTTCACGGAGCCTACTCAAGCCACAGTCCGCTCTCCATGCGAATGGGAGAGGCGCACGGGTCATGATCCAAACCAGGGATGATGCACGAGTCAGCGAAGACAGTTGCAGGGATGCTCGGTTTTAGCCGCTGTGATTCCCTGTAATCGTGGCACAGGCGCAATGAGCCAGTTCCAGACAAGAGTACAATCATGCACATAGCCACAGCTTCGTCTCGTCACGTCAAGGGAATGGCTTCCTATCGATTCTGAAAGATGAATTGAATTCAAGACAAGATTGTCGCTCGCATGAATTTGCTGTTGTAGCGTGAGTGAACTAGGACCTACTCATACAATCAGCCGTGGTTTCTTCAGCCCCTCTTTCTTCCTTATCGTTCGAGTAGACCCAACCTGGTGGAGATGCGGGGGACTGCCCGCCTGTGGAATTCCCGTTCTCATCGTCACTGGCCCGAGTGCTTCCGAGATACGGAGAAAAAAAGCCGTCTGGAGATGACTCCGTTGGTTTAAAGGCAACGCTGGCCCTTCATCTGGTGATTCACAAGTCATGAACTTCCATTTCTCCCTCGAATACTAATCTGAGCAAGATGTCGACTGACAAACGTGAGACCATCGTTGTAATCGGGCAAGTATCTATCTCCGCATCTCACCGCTTAAGGCAAGAAGTTGCATTGGCTAACTACTAAACCCCCGATGACACAGAGCAGGAATCCTCGGTCTCTCCTCCGCATTAAACCTTCTTAAATCCCTTCCTTCAACGTATCGCATTCTCCTCGTCTCATCTTTCTTCTCCACAGATGGCCTTCACCCTTCGTACCCGAGCACCCTCGCCGGTGCACACTACCGCCCCATTCCAGCGACCACCCCGCAGCTGAAACGAGACGCCCGCCTCGCGCAAATAACATACGACTACTTCAAAAAATTAGCATCAGGACATCCGGAGCTAGGCATCGAATTTATGGAGGGCGTTGAATACGTCTCTGGTGAAGCTACGCCGGCGTACAGTGCCTTACTGCCTGGATTTGCGGACCAGGAAGGATTCCGAGTCCTGAGTGGGGATGAGAAGCCCGATGGGGTGGAGTTTGCCGCACGATATGATTCCTACACGGTTGATCCGGAGGTGTATCTTGTGCATTTGCTACGGAGGTTCAAACTTGGTGGAGGAGAGGTGAAGAGGATGGAATTGAAGTCGACGGAAGAGGCGTTTCAAATAGCGGATAATGTTGCTATGGTGGTGAATTGCAGTGGTCTGGGATTTGGAGATCCCAAGTCTTTCATTATTCGAGGTAGGATTTACAATTCTTCAACACTATCTTCTCGTGATATGCCTTATTGACCCATGAATCTAGGTCAAACTTGTCTCGTCTCCAATCCCTGCGATCGGACCGTCACCCAACAATTCGCCGACGGAACATGGAGTTTCGTCATCCCCCGGCCCCTGGAAGGCGGCACAATCGTCGGCGGTACCAAGCAGCCCAACAACTGGGACCCTAACCCTTCACTCCAGGTGCGAAAGAAGCTCCTCGACAACGCCGCCAAGCTCTACCCATCTATCCTAAATGCAGATGGGAAATTCGATGTCATACGGGATATCGTTGGTCGTCGTCCGGCTCGAGATGGGGGTCTGAGGCTTGAGGCTGAGACGTTGTCTGGAACAGAGCAGAAGCGCGTTGTTGTGCATGCCTACGGTGCTGGGGGACGAGGTGTGGAGCTTAGCTGGGGGGTCGCGGAGGAGGTTTTGAGGATGGTGAAAGAGAATTTACCCCCCACGCAGCCGCGCAGTCGGCTTTAATGGCTACTTATCGCTGGATTTATCCAGAAACTGACAATAGACTACTCCAAGATCACAAACACCGTGACTGCACTGATCCTTCCAGCAAAGTTTGGGTAGCGAAAACAAGATGCTCAGATACTACGTGGCTTTCCAGCCAGATCTTGAACACTCGTTAAAAGTGACTCTACCTGGATACTATTGATCCGGCGTCATACTCTTACTTGAGACGGGCTTGAATTCAAGGAGTGTCGAGATCGGGCCGAATTGTCGGAATTGATGGGAATTGATGGGAATTGCGGGGCCAAACGGGAACCTAAAATTTAGCCAACCTTAAATCCATGCTCCCATGCTCGGAAGACGGCACACATGGGGTTCTCCTGGTGGGATTCTCCCCGTGGGGGGAGAGACGTACTCTGCCCCTTTCCAATTCGAGGCGATTCTGACTCATGGGGAACCTTTTCGCTGATCTTCTTTGCGTTCAAGCTCAAGAACTTACTGATACGCCCTTTCAATTCGGGGGTTGCTAGATCTTTTGAAGTAGCCCCCACCCTTTTCCAGCCAGTGTTTGAAGGAGAGTGGTGATGATGCGCGGGAGGTCATGGCAGCGGGATCTATTTTCATAGTTCAATTGCCGCAGCGTGGGCATGAAAACGGTGTTTGTTGTTCCGATTATTATTAATTAATGCTTCTTGTTCCAATGCTACTTTCAGGAGCAAGGCAGATATTCATTGTCCTCTCTGCCTTGATGGCGAGTTGAAGTTCAGCAAGCCCAGCACTGCCCTCCTAGTATTGACAATTCAAACGAAGAACTCAATGCTACCGCAGGCGTACTCCAGATAGCAAGAAGCTCCCCCAATGTAAGGGAAAACACCAGCCACCGTCACCTCAGGCCTCTTCCTCCCCCACGCCGAGGGGCTGTGCAAATATCCCGCAGAAATGCCTGGGCCTAGTTGATCAGTATGCTCCCGATGTTTGACAGGGCGCACTCTCCTTCGAGGACTTTTATAAATGCAGCTTTCTGGCCCATTTTTGTAGCTGTCCAGATGAACTCGAGGATGCGCGCAGCAACTGCGGGGTAATCAAGACCAGCTCTCATCCTAGACTTCAACACAGACCTCCCCATCTTGTCCTGATAACTTGACAATATTCCTTTACTATTCCTCCGCAGAGAATCAGTTACTATACCGTGGATTAGAGCCAAAGCACCTTCAGCCATCGACAACTAGCTCACCAACATGCCCCGAACAATCCGCCTTGCAGCAGCCCAGATGGGTTCGACCCATATCACAGATTCCCGCGAGAAAACCGTTTCTCGCATGATCACCCTCCTCGAGTCCGCTGCTGCAGAGAAAGTCCAAGTCCTAGTCTATCCAGAATGTGCATTCACGACCTTTTTCCCCCGCCACCTAATCACCGACGAAGCGGAGCTGGCTTCCTACTTTGAAAAGGGAGACATTACTTCGTCTACGCATGCAAAGCCGCTCTTCGACAAAGCCCATGAACTGGGTATTGACATCAGCGTCGGGTTTGCAGAAGACACCGGTGCGGGTGAGCGGTTCAACACGTCAATATACTACCATGCAAAGACCGGATCCGTCCTATCAAAGTATCGCAAGATTCATCTACCGGGTGACTTTGAACCGTTCCCTGAGCCAGATGCTCTAAACCAGCTTGAGAAACGATACTTCAAGATCGGGGATTTGGGATTCAAGGCATTTCGTGTTCCGGATCTTGTGGAATCGCCGCCGGAGCGTGGAGATCCGATTTTTGGAATGATGATTTGCAATGATCGCCGATGGGCGGAATCATGGCGTGTCTATGGTCTGCAGGGTGCTGAGATTATTCTCGCGGGCTATAATACGCCTGGATACGCTCCGTATCTTACCGGGACATCGGTGGACGAGGATCCAGCGGATGCAGAGAAGAAGGCTGTTTTCCACCACCAGCTTGTCATGCAGGCGCATTCTTATACCAATTCATGCTTTTCCGTCGCCTCTGCGAGATGCGGTCTTGACGACGGGAAGTACAGGCTGGTAGCTGGGTCCTGCATCGTTGATCCCGAAGGGAAAATCCTTGCACAGAACAAGACATGCGAGGACGAATTGATCGTGGCAGACTGCGATTTGGATCTCTGTCGTCCCGGGAAACAAAGGACCTTTGACTTCCAAAGACATCGCCGGATTGAACATTACGGGCTACTAACCTCGCAAACCGGCGTTGTCGAGCCCCCGAAACTGGACTCCCAGAGCCAGTCCAACAATGCAACGCCCTCTGAGAAAAAAATCCGGATCCTCCTATGTAATCCCAACGCCACCAAAACCATGACAGACAACTGCGTTGAATCCATCCAATCCAGCCTCCCCGCTGACGTCGAAGTCCACGGCTTCACAGCTCCCTATCCAGCGCCCACCGCAATCGAAGGCAACTTCGACAGCATAACGTCCGCCGCAGCCTGCATCCGCGCCATCATCCCAATCGCAGACCAGTACGACGCGTTCCTAGTAGCCTGTTACAGCGATCATTCCCTGATCAACGTTCTACGCGAAGAATTCGACAAGCCCGTCATCGGGATCATGGAAGCGAGTCTGTTTGCGGGCCGGACGCTGGGGGGTCGTGTGGGGATCGTCACGACGTCGAAGCGGATGGGTATCTTGCTGGAAGACGCGGTTGAGAAGTACGGATTTTCGAAATCGTGCGTTGTGCAGAGTTGTAAGCTGGGTGTGCTGGAGCTGGAGAGTAAGGATGAGGCTGAGGTCTTGGGGATTATGTGTGATGTTGCGCGAAACTTGGTGGCGGGGGGAGCGGATACGCTTGCGCTTGGATGTGCGGGGATGACCAAGTTGAAGCCTGCGGTGGAAGATGCGGTTGGGGATGAGGTTCCTGTTATTGATGGCGTGTTTGCTGGTGTGCATCAGTTGATTGGCTTGGTGAGGATGGGGGGGAAGACTGCGAAGAGTGGAATGTATGCGAGTTCGAAGCAAGGCAGATTGGCGCGGGGGCAGCAGTATTATTGATCAGGGGATAACTTTTCTCTGACTCAAGTCTGTTTGTATCTTTGCTAACGACAGTATATGCGATACATAAGTTGTTCAAAAGAAGTTCAGACTCAGCTGTATTAAGCAATCGTACTACCGAACCGTCCCTTGCAACTGATATCACAATAATGAAAGACAACAGACACAGCTTTGTAAGACTGCCTAGCATAGAACACAGTAATTTCTAGCCTTTAACAAAAGGCTCCAGCCGTTCAATTAGATGGTCAACACTTGGTAGTGTGGAATCATCGGCATCTCCATCCAGAGGCATATACGTCTTGCGATAGTTGACTCCCTTCTTATTGGAACGATGGTGCGGATGCTTCGGCGGGATCAGAATGTCATTCACAACGTGGATGACGCCGTCTCTGGCTATGGCGTCCAGACTTGCAACCGTAACGAAACCATTGATTTTCATAGTGATAAAACGGTTGAAGCTCGCGATATCGACGCTTAGGTGTTGGTCTTCCAGCAATGTGGGGAGATCCACCTGGAAGGGCGGTTAGTGTGCTGAGTGGTACTATAGTTTAGCTTAGCAAGCTTACATGAAGTGTTTTGGCAGACTGATGGTCTTCGGGTTTGTTATAGGCATCCGAATAGAGCGTACGGTTGAACACAATGTGGTATTCAAGCAGTGCTTTCAGATATTTCTCCCCCCAAGGGCTGAATAAGAAAGCATTGATTTTTGGCCCAAGTTTTCGGAAGGCGAGATTTGTAGGCGCGAAAAACGTGCCACCCGTATGGGATGACGTCTTGTTGAGACGGTCAAACAGCCCCGTTTTCAGGAGACCTAAGTCCAGGGTACTGAAGATCGAGGGGATGAATCCCAGGGTTTCGGAGGATTGGAACGGGGGAAGTAGGACATGATTGATCCGATGGACAACACCATTGGAAGCATGCTAGCAGCGGTTAGATTATTATCGGCAAGGAATGAGAAATACTGACTTTGTTTGCTCGAGTTACATGGGCAATATAATTTATGGTGAGGCCGGTGACACCGAATTGTGTGCTTATCCGCTGTTGGAAGTCGCCTAGTTGCTCCTGTCGCAGGAGGGTGGGAATAGTCCTCGAACTGAAAATATCCTTCATTGTCTCACGGCCTCCCAGAATATGATACTGGACAAGGCCCTTCTTAAGCTCCTTGGGAAGCTCATGATGATGCTCCAGCCATTCCAAAGCCGAGTTCTGGGGGGCGAGTACTGTATGCTGCTTCGAGGTAGAATTAAGAATATCGACTATATCGTCGAATTCGGAGATCAACTGGGCGAATCTGCAATAATCCTTCTCTCCTGTTAGCAATTGATAGACGGTTCTGTTATAACGGTGAGGTCCATCCGGGCGGATTCCATCATCACCACCTTGGCTCTTGGAGGGACAGAGCTCCAAGGCACTACAATAGGAATCATAGTTTTCCGGCCGCAACGGTTGCCTCGGACGATTCTGGTCCCAGCTGGAATCCAATTCCAAGTTCTTCGCTAGCTCATGAGCATGAGACGGAAGATTGGTGAGGTAGCCCTTTGCTTTATCTGCGTTGGGAGCGAACGGTACTTGAACTGGCGCGGAGACTTGCTCGGCAAATTGTTGCATCAACCTCTCGTCGGGGATGAGAAAAGAGGCAGCAATGGGTAAAGCCGATAACAACAAGGCCGGCTTCATGGCTGCAGTTTGGTCAGCCGTTAATTTCCAGAGCAAGATGGCTTCAGGCAAAGGCAATATGATTGACGATTTCGTCGAGGCCGTTGTCAAGTTTCCAAATCTGCCAGTGCTTCAAGGATGACATCGAACGGCGGCGGTCCCAAACCAATCACCGCGAACAACGATGCGAATTCTCCGAATTTTAAGTTCACTCAGGCCCCAGCTTCTCAAAGAGCCTGTTTTGGCGAGCTGCTGGGAAGCTGGGTCGTCCATTGGTGCGGATGCAGGATATGGTTCCGCCTGAATCCGGGGTCGGTTGCGGCGTCAAGAAGTCATTGGTTGAGGTACGGCGCCTCTCTTCGCCATCTTCGCCCCTGTAAGACGAACTGCAAGGATTATGCTACCTTTCTGCAGGGAATATTGCATCAGCATGTCCTTCGTGCCTTCAACAGCAGCCTGAGGTCTCGTTTGATTCCTGGAGGTGGGAAGAAAGGAGAATCTGCTTATGTCATCGACATTGCACTCGAGATGTCTTGGCGTTCTGATGTTTATTTCAACGTCAACATCAGAGGACAACGACAACTCTCAACATCGTGCACTGAACGTCCGCGCATTGATAGACAGAACTGCTGAGATGGGAGGAGAAGCAGATTGCACGACCCATTATGACTTATAATGTCGTTGCTGTCTGCTTGCCTCTGCAATCAGATGTTTCGTCGGTTGCTGGCCGTCAAACTGTGCAGTTCCTATGCCCGGGCATCCTACGCTCCTTTCCAAGAGCGGCGTCGGTGACTCAGGGTCTGAGTTGAGTATGAGTACCAGCGATACTCTCCTATGCAATTCTCCAATTTCGCTATGTCTTCCTTGATCTCTTTTGCGTTTGGCATTTCCATGAAATGTATATTATTTTCACTTGAGGTTGGGCTTCTATGTCAATGGAAGCTGCAATTTCTTCTGTACTTTCGCCTTTCATATGTATAAAGTTGCCGTTAAAATAAATCAATATTTTGGATTGCCGCGAGCCGATCCTGGCCGTATCTGTGTAACTTGGATAAAATTTCTGGACTATGGAAAATTGAAGCTCAGCAAGGAAGAGGTTTGATATGTCATTACCAAACCAGTACAAACATCGCTATATGGTGATGCATTTTCCCTCTCTCTTACTCTACTTTTGCCCTAGGCAGAATTTAGTGCCTGTCGACTTGTCCTCTTGTCTTGGTGTTGTCAATGCGAAAGGCGGAATCTACCCCTGCTTTTAGCTTGGTTGACCCGGACACCGAATGTACGCGACTTATTTGCCGCATTCCTTATTACCTATTCTATCGAGTCGCGACATACCTATCAGCTGGGGGTTCAGCACTGGCGTTTATTTGCCTACCCTACCCGTCAAACGAGTTTGTCACCTCTCACTCGAGGCGCCAACTAAACCTGCTCAGTTCAAAACATCACGCTTCACCATTCCCGATCATCCTCAACTATCTACGCGCCCAGCTGTTGGGGGCTGCGAATTTGACGAGCATTATCTAATCTGTGTAACTTGGGTTCGTACAGAATGTCCAATTGTTTCTTTGCTTTTATTTTCTCTAACCGTTTCCCCCTCTCTAGCCAATTTTCCGTCGATGTCCGATATCTCAACGCGCTAATGGAGCCCGGCACAAGAAGTAATCGTGTCCGGCAACGTCAACCCCTTTGCGATGCCAGTAATAGAGCGAATATTCCCCAGGTCTCAGCGCGTCAACAGCCTGATGATCCATGCTCATCTTCGGATAAACACACCAACATCCCACACGAGTCCAATTCCCCGACAACCGTGGTTGGAAATAAACGCATATCCGCAATCATGGAATCCCATCCCAATTCGAAACGCAACTCGGCGATCTCGACGACCTCCACGAACTCCGCTAAATCGAGGAGAAAAACTCACATTGGACCGTGGCAGCTGGGAAGAACGCTTGGGAAGGGCTCCACCGGACGTGTTCGCTTGGCGAAACACGCCGTGACTGGACAGTCTGCCGCTATAAAAATCGTTTCGAAGAAATCCGCAGCTATAGCACAGAGCCAAAGCATTGCTGCTATGGATAAGAATGTTGATCCTGTCGCCATTGCTCCTGGTTCAAAGGCTATCCCTTCTGGGATTGAACGAGAAGTGGTGATTATGAAGCTGATCAAGCACCCAAACGTAATCAGCCTATACGATGTGTGGGAGAACCGGGGTGAACTGTATGGGCTGCCATTCAATTACTTCTATTTCCTTTATCTAATATCCTACGTCCTACAGGTACCTTGTTCTCGAATACGTGGAAGGCGGTGAACTCTTCGATTACGTATCGTCAGACGGTCCGCTCCCCGAAGTTGAGGCCATTCGTTTATTTAGACAAATAATTGCCGCATTGGCATATTGTCATCAGTTCAATATTTGCCATCGCGACCTTAAACCCGAAAACATTCTCCTGGATGCGCATGGCAACATTAAACTTGCAGATTTCGGCATGGCCGCTTTACAACCAAGGGGCCAATGGTTGAATACGTCCTGCGGCAGTCCCCACTACGCATCCCCCGAGATTATCTATGGACATCGGTATCAAGGAGACAAGGCAGATATGTGGAGCTGTGGGATTATTTTATTTGCAATGCTGGCGGGCTTTCTACCCTTTGACGGCGGAGATTTGCCCAGCACTCTCAGGCTGGTTAAGAAAGGGGAGTATATCCTACCGCCATGGTTTAGTGCGGAGGCCGTGGACCTGATTCAGCGGATTTTGCAAAAGAGGCCGGAGGACAGAATTCGCATGGATGAGTTGTGGTCCCATCCTCTTATGAAGAAATACGCAACACATCCCCATCTACGCAATTCAGTGGGAAAGCCTATCGGCCCACCCCCGCCATTTTCAGTGAAGAATTTCAAGAAACTTGTGAGGCGCCAAACGGATATCGATACGGACATTCTTAGAAGCCTCCAAACACTTTGGCATGGGAAACGCAAGGAAGAGCTAATAGAAATGCTCCTTAATGAAGAGTAAGTCAGCAGTCTAAACTTTCGCTCCATATCTCTAACTTCTCTAACTTCGATAGATCGAATCACGAGAAATTGTTCTACAAAGCTCTGTTGAAGTTCAGGGAGGAACATCTTGAAAATTACGAAAGCCAGCCGCTGGAATATTCGTCGAGTGACTACCACCATGTTTCAAGACCAGTGCTTGGTTGTGCTCAAAATAGGCTCTCTGCTAATTTCGGCGATGGCCAGGCCTGGAGACGATCTAAATTCTCAATTGCTACCGAATCTTCCAACTACAAGGCTGGCGGCTCCTTCAATCGCGCTTCTGTACGGACAATAGCAAGCTATGATCCCTACAGGTCGTCCCAATCGCCAATTGCAGACCCGCAAGTCGAATATGCAAACGTGACCATTCACCGCCATTCGCCTAGCAACTCATCAATCCAGGCCAAGGGTCTTGAGAACATGAAGCCATCGCACCCTTTGCATTTATCGCCCAATGCGGCCAACTACAGTTCTTCGCGGAAAAGCTCGATGGCATCCTTCCAGTCACGTAGCTCCATTGGGAGCCGTCAACAAAAGAATACTCGCACCGGTCGACCGAACGCCTACAAGAGAAATGTTAGCTTTCGCCATTTGAACCAGCACGCTGCAAACAAAGCTGGCCGTCGAGTCAAAGCACCTCATACTCTTTCTAAATACTCGCTTTGTCAAGAACAACAAGGAAGAAGAATGTCTTCTGATCGCTATAGTAGCCCGTCACTGCCCTCTCCACCTGCATGCGTGCGTGGAAAGGGTAGAAGTGGCGAACAGGAAGCAGTCAAGCCCCGTTTATCTTACCAGTATTGGAGAGAGGAGGCTAGAAAGGTGTCACAAGAGCTTGGAGATATCTGTGAGGAAGCGTTTAATGGATCGTCGCTCTCGTCCTCTCGTACAATGGACCCCAGTCAAAGGGCCGCATCCGAGACTCCCCCAAGCTCTGTTTCTACGCCTGGAAATATAAGCAAATTATATAGCTCAAAGCCGCTTCTAGCCCAGACACCCGAGTCCACAAACACTTATGCTACGAGAGAACTGGCCGAAACGCGCCGACGACTAATAGAGCACAGCAACCAGGCTGGTTCAGAAGGCTTGCCCGATTACCTTTCCGAAGTCATCGCCCATTTAGATCGATTGATTGGAGGTGAAACAAAAGCATCTACGGATAAGATTACAACTTCGACCAACCATTCCACATTTGCCACCCGCATGGCTCCTGGATACCTGCCACCAATATCAGAGGAGCAACAGGAACAACAGCCAGTAAAGGACTTTTTATCAAGCGAGATCGACCCAAGCTATGTCGCCCCAAAGCCCGCTACGTCGAAGCTCGGCGATTGGGATAAGCGAAAGACAATTCGCGTGGTACCTGAAAGCTCTCCGCAGCACGGAGTCACCGTGAAGCCCTTGACGATCCGCAAAAAGCGCTCAACCATTCAAACCCCCGTGGAAGGTAAAACTTTCGAATTCGGACAATCGAATAAGAGCGTCAGCGAGAAAGTCGGCCATGTTCGTTCGGCCAGTCGTCAAGGAAGCAGTGGAAGGTACTATGCCGGTCTCGAACCGATTGAAGAAGATCCAAAGTCTCCGCGGGACAGCGACGTGAGGGCTTCGGGGGAAACGAGAAAATGGTCCTGGTTCAAACATCGCTCACAGACCAGCGACGATGCTCCTCCAGCAGCGGCACCAGCTGTCGAGGATGTATCACAGAAAGACTCGAGCCTTATTCCGGAACTAACTCCTGAGGAACTTAGCAAACCGGCCGGTGAAGAGGAAGGTAAGAGATGGTCCGAGAAAGGAAAACGGTTCCTCAAGCTATTTGGACGGAAGAAACGCGAGAAACCCGCCCATGAGATTGGTAAAGGCAGTACGTTCCACCTCCCCCTACTTCTGCTGCTACAATCTGCTAACTCTGCCAGTAAACGATCCGGACGTCTCCATGTCCAGCATCGCAAGCAAATCAAGCAACGACGCGCCAACTTCTCCAACCCGCCCCGACAGCACTCTCCCAGTCCTCCAGCCAGGAACAACTCAAAGCTGGCTCGCACGATTCTTCACCATCAGACCCGCCTCCAAGGTCCTCGCACTCAAGATCTCCAAAGCCCGCGCTAGAAAGGAAATCATAAAACTGCTCCGTGAATGGAAAAAATACGGCCTTGAAAACATCCGCGTCGACAACAAACAGACAGGTACCGTCCGTGCCAGCGTAGGCCAACTCAACTGTAAGCAGCCTCCTTTTATTCCATGCATTCCCAGCTAATGGAGGAATAGTCCTCGGCCTCCGCCCCCTCGACTTCTCAATCGAATTCTTCACAGTCCTCGAATATGGACGCCACGTCAACCTCAGCCTCCTGCGCCTCAAACAGGAACGCGGAGCAGCCTCTTCATTCCGGAAAGTAGCCGACACGCTAACCATGACTCTCAAACAGCGCAAGCTTTTGGTCGAAGATGCCGCGAGGGCAAAGAAAATGGCTAAAATCCTGGATACTGAATCTTGAACAAAAGTCTCTTGGATTTTCAACACGCCTTGGTCCCCCTGGATCATCACCCTTGGGCAAATGTGGTTATTATCCTGACTGGATAATAACATCACGTCTCTTCCTACGCATCATCTTTTTTTTTTTTTTTTTCTCCGCCCTAAGTTGTTTTGTTTGCCTACCCCTTAATCGCAATAATAAAGAGTAATACCCCCTCTTCCATCCAGCAATGTACATAAAAGGTTCAAACCATGGCCTGTACGTGTAAAATAAATCAAGATTCTAATACATACATAACATTAATATCCTTCCTCCAGCCCTTCTCTTCTTCCCCTTTACAGAGCGACACATCAATAAAAAACACGCACTGATTTTCAAAAGTCCAAATCCACCACTTTCTTAATCGCGGAATCAAAAAAGGATGGTCCCCAGTTCAAAGCATGTAGGAAAAAAAGATTCGACCACCCCCTCCGTCCCGCTCCGCCCCGCCCCCGCCCCCGCTCCGCCGGAAGCTTGATATTGATAAGCCCGACACCTGACCTCAGCCCTGTCTTGTTCCCGTCCCGCTCCGCCCCGCCCGCTAGCTAATTCTCCACCGGTATAGTATGTAATCCGCTTCCGCGTCCCTTCCGTCCCGTCTTCCCCGCCCTGCTTGGTTGATTACACATGTAACACAAGATGTATCAAAGGAAGATATCATTTTCTCATTGTTCGCACTCGTTCCAGTGTATCCCAATTTGAAAATTAAAATAGCATTAAGTAAATCGCAGTAACAGATAGGGGGAAAAAAACATTGAATCAGCCAGCTGTCAACCACCACCAAACTGAAATAACTTGCGCAAAAAAGTACGAGGGAACAGACGAAGAACAATTCAGATAGCCGCCCACCCATCCAGTTTCCTGCATCCCATACCAACCAATGCCCAGGAGACTCTCATGCTCCACCTAAGATCGCTTGAATGCAGTCTATCAACAATGTGCAGCAAAACAAAACAATGAGCCCATGGATAGGTACTCGAAAACATGACAGGAAACCAGGGGAATAGGGCAACAGATGCAGCACGATTCCCCCATTCATAGCCCAGGATATATCGCGAGTCAAAAGATATCAGATAGCCTCCCACCGGACCTGACGAAATGGTCATTGAAGAATGCAGAAGGACAGAGGTAAAAAGCCATGCGAGTTACAGGGGAAATAAAAAGAAGAGCGAGAGAAACCGACCAATAAGTCAAGCACATAACAGAAAAGAAATAACAAATAAAGAAAGGTGATATTAACGGGTCGCCCCATATAGTTTTATCGAATCTTTTCGGAAAATTGAGCAATCAAGCGAAATAACAAGCCAAACTAGAGGAAATAGTCTTGCAGGCAATTGCATAATGGCCGAGGACAGTGTAGCAGAATCGCATTTGGTGTCTAGGCAACGTATGGAAGCGTCATCGACGAGAGAAGGGTCACTAGCGGCTGTCGGTAGGTCCAGTGATTAATCCCAGAAGGAAAAGCGGTTCCATGGTAATCGAAGGATCGTGTCGAATGACGCACTCCGCACAATTGTTTCTTTCCAGAATCTTTTAAAAGCCCGTCTCTTCATCGGCAGGACATCGCATCGTTTACCTATTCCATCTCCAGGACCTCAACAACAACGGAGTCCGTCGATGCTTTCTCGTGGCGCAATATGCTCTCCTCGTTTGCCACAGCTCACTGAGACGTCGCGACCGGCGCGATGTCTACAGAGCGCCCAGCAAGACTGAAGACGTCTCCAGATCTACTGGGCATCAACACCTCTCCACCAAGCCAGGCACAAATAACCCCGAGAGATCGTTTATTTGGATAGGCCCCTCCTATTAAGAGCGTTCAACATATCGCTGTCTGTCGATGACCGTGTACTCTGGCCTTCCCCAGGGCCTAGCATATCCATCACGCTGAGACCGCTTCTTGAGGTTCCAGACGCCTGAGACGGTGGTGGAGTTGTCCCGGTGTCGCGAGCACCGTGGACGCTTTGCTGAGGCGGTTGAAGAAGCGGGTAGGGAAGTGTTGGGCCGGGAGCAGTTGACCCAGGAGGCTGTGGTGCTAGCCCTGGCTCGTACGAATAAGAATGGGAAGATAATCTCCGAGTATCTTGTGGCCCCGCATAGTACTGCCCAGGGCCCGGAGGAGGTTGATAGCCGGGACCAGAAGTTGGAGCCGACACTGGAGGGAGCGCTGACGGTTCGGAATACTGGTATGGGGCAGCTGATTCACGTCGATCCTGGGACTGGTGCTGCGGGGAAGAACGAGACGAGTCAGAGTCTGGAACGGACTTAGGGCGGTGTTGGTGATGCACTGAAGGGTCATCAGGATAAGGACGTTTGCGACTCACAGGATCTTGAAGCATTGACGGGTGAGTCAGAGGTGGCGGATGCGGTGGTGGTGGTCCCTGTCCGGGTCTTCCATACGGCTGGGGGTACATGCCATGTGGCGGAGGCAATGTATGCTCCGGCATATGGGGAGGTTGCGGGACTTGTTGTTGTGGCAATGGTTGACCATGGGCTCCATAGAGAATGACTCCTTCTCCGGGTCGACCTCCTAAACGCGGAACTCCTGGAGGACCACGGACATGTGGGTAAACCGCATGGGCAGGGACAAAGGCCTGGGTTTGCGACGACACGGGGGTGAACATGCAATCCTGGTTAAAACGGACACAGTTACTGCATCGACCATCCTGAGATGTATCGAAACCAGAGCATCGAATCTATCAAGAGCCGTCAGCACCAGTCCAACGTCCTGTCTGTTCGATTAAGAGACTCACCTTGCGTCTGCGGCAATATCGACAAGCTATGGCGGTGCGTTGTCTGGGAGCAGCAGCCTGGTAGACCACAGGCGGTGGACCGGCAGGCGGAGGTCCATACATATCGGGCGGACGTTGATAAGCAGCATGCGGTGGAGGAGGCAGACGATGATAGGCATCGGGTTGCGGATGCTGCATTGGCTGGTGGACGGTTGCCATCCCAGGTACTGGATACGGGTACGTTGGCTGTGTTGAAGGAGCCTTGTTGTGTGGTTAGAAAGAGGCCAGGCTAAGAGAGAACAGGATGATCGAAGGTGAAGAGGAATAAAGAAGAAGAAGGGGAAATGGAAAGGGGAATCCAACTATGATATTAGCGAGGGAGCAGGGAAAAGGGAGAGACGGACAGGATACTGCGACGAAGGCGGATAACTAGGCGGGCCTGAGGTCCACGGTGGCGGTTGTGGAGGCTGTCCCTGCTGGTGAGAATCGTTGGACATTTGTCACGGAACGAAGAGGGGGATGGAGGGAGTGTATCTCCTTCGGGGAGCGGGCGGCGGGGGCGGCCGGGGGGGGGGGTGGGCGGCGAATTGGGCTGTCCTCTCTCTATATATACACGGGTGGTGTATTCGTGTATGTATGTATGGGACCGAAACCCGAGCTGCCAGTCGGTGATGCAATGCAGGCAGGGATTATCTGCAGGTATGCCAATCCAGTCCAAGCCGGCCCTGGTCCGTTTTTGTATGTTCCCAGCGTGACGGCTAATGGACAAGGTAGGTGGGAATAAAAGAAGGAGACTGCGGGACCGCCCGGGGTGGGAAGCAGGAGAGAGAGAGAGAGAGGACAGGGATAGAGTATTCGAGAGGAGAGCTGAAATCTTTTTTTTTATTTGGAGAGAGTGTGTTCTAAACCGCCGCTAGGCGCCTGTGCCCCGACAACGACTGCGATTGATGATTCGTGGATCTAGCATAGCCCTGTTCAAGTGGACCAGAGAGAAGAAGCATGTAAGTCTAAAAGATTCACCCAGATTGAAGCAAAAAAGAAG
This sequence comes from Malbranchea zuffiana, assembly GCA_039700045.1. Taxonomy (NCBI): domain Eukaryota; kingdom Fungi; phylum Ascomycota; class Eurotiomycetes; order Onygenales; family Malbrancheaceae; genus Malbranchea; species Malbranchea zuffiana. The sequence continues at coordinate 426,494 of JARUPO010000011.1, read as the reverse complement.
CAGAGAAGAAAAGGAAAAAAGGTGTCAAGGGAGAGGCAGGTTGATATTCCATCCGTCTTCATTATTTCTTCAGGACACAAGGGAATGACGTGGGAGGCAACAAGCAGACGGCGGGACATGCACGTCGTACCCGAAACGGCAGCAGACAGGACGAGGCATCAATTGTTTGTCTTCAAAGCAGACTTTCTCTCTCATATCATCCGCGTCGAAGCGGTGAAAACGAAGGAGAGAGGGAAAAAAGGGTCAAAGAATCCCAATCGCAGCACGCAAACGAAGATAAACGACCAACACAACAGCAACAAAGACAACACAACCAGACAGAGAGAAGAGAGACTTAGAATTACCTGAAGAGGGGGACAGCTGGATGGTGAGACCGCACTGGAGGCCCCAACTGGCGGACGAGAGATCCGACACAGTTGAATGAGCGCGAGACAAGAAGCGGAAGAAGAAGAAGAAGAAGAAGAAAAAAGAAAAAAGAGGAGGAAAAAGAAGAGATGAGGTTGAAGAGAGGAAGAAGAAAAGAGAGAGAGAGAGAAGAGGAAGACGATGAGAGAGGATGGCCGAAAAGGGACAGGACCGGCCTGCTGGTACGTCGTACGTATCGAAAACGGGAAGGGGCCCATACCGCTGTACGGACGGTTCGGTACGGTATGGGTATGGCCGGCGTGACCCCCCACCGGAAATGCCGCGAACCAGAAACAAACCACAAAAGAAAAAACTCTCTCCCGCCGCAAGCTCTGCCCATACCTTCGGGTACTGACGAACACTAAAACTAAAAATGCCCACATAACTAGCAAGCAGAGTTTCAACCCGACGAGCCACCGCCTCCTCCACCAACAAAGATCATCCTCTCGCTTTGGCAGCACAGAGACACAGAGAGACGAGACAGCCAATTCCCCCCCACTCCATGCCATTCGTTCTTTCATTAATAATAGTACCAAGTAGATCAAACCCCGCGGACCTACGTACGATGTATTTCAAATACTGGATACCTGCGAAAGTACCGCCTGACACGTTTTGGAAATTACATCTGGCGTATATGTGTTTCCAGCTGACTGGGACACCCCAGCTCGCCACGGCCACAACACCACCACCACCACCACCACCACCACTTTGCCTCTCTGTATCGGATTCCCGAACCTCCTTCGATCACATCTTGACGCCTTCTCGAACTCCCACACGCATCATCATCATCATCGTCATCATAGATCTCTGCTTGGTTGGCCCTCCACGCCCTGTCGTCCTGTTCCTCCGACACATCAGCTAGAAACGTCCCCCCCTCCATCCGTCTGAACCGCTAGCTCTGATGTTCCCTTGGATAACTGAACTTACATCATGCTTCGTGGCGATGACCATGACATTGCGCGGACAGACATCACCTGGATAGACGTAGGAGCTGATAGCTTGTGAAGAGCCTAGACCAGCGGAAATCTGGGGAAAGAACTTCTCGCCAGCAACCTTCAGCATCCAAGATCCAAGGACACCCATCCTCACAACTAACCTTATTAAGGGTACCTGCGCATGGCGGGACGGTGGCAGCACATCCTGCCCTGAGCGTGACCTGCGCGTTCCTCGGAGCGAGAGAAGGTTACTCGTAGGTACTCCGTACAGACTGAAGCGAGATGAAAGCTGGTTCGGAACAAGGTTTCGCCTCAGACATTTCCTTGGGTCAATTCACCAATAATCAACAACAGATAGTCCCATGATGAAGAATCAATTGCCTTTGTCGCCAAGTTGTGCTCGTCATTTGTCCATCCACAAGCTGCTTTTTGAATGTCACCCATGCTGATTGGATGGAAATTTATTCTGGCGCGCTAAGCGGTCGACCAGCGGTATCCGTATTTCCAGCTTGGCTGCTTGACATCGGGATCCTTGCCCAACGGAGGATACGCCAGAAACCACCCCATCATCCTGCATGTCCGGTCCACGTATGAATACTGTAACAGATTTCTTCAGCCTTATCCGTTCGCGGAACACTGTGGGGATGGGAAAGGAAAAAATTCTGAACTTCATGCAACTTCGCACCTAGAAGCGACGCTGTTATCAACATGGGATCCCGGCCAATTGTGCGACCCACGATGACAAACCGCGAAAGTCACTCCTTCACATAAAATGAGGTTCCGCCCCAGACCACACAGAAGTTTGTCGCGGGACCGCTTCTCCCTCAGAACCATGGAACGCAATCGGATACACGAAAAGATGCCGGACTTCCCTTCCGCCCTTGTGGCCTGTGCTGGAAATACCCGAGGTACCATGCACCCCGGCTGGGAGAAGGATGACAAAAACAATCACCTCGAACCAGGCAATCGAGGGCGCTGGGGAGGATCTCGATGCATCTCCTGAGCGGGGGACCATACGTTTCTCCGCCCGTACCGCGGAAACATGCTGGCTTGTGCAAGTCCCTCGAACGCAACGGAGCGCGAGGTTTTGCGGCCCGTCCTTGCAGGAGCATGTGGGGAATAAGCTTGTCGAGAGTCAGCGGAACCAGCTGCAAGTCACACACATCCCGTCGGAACTTGGCATACAGGCCAGCCATTCACCACTATTATCGCTCAGGCAAGTGGAGTCGTGACACAGTCGATTTCACAAGGTGGCAAAACGGAAAGGGAGATAGCCCATCCAATTGCCCCTCCCAACAGTGTGTGTGGGAAAGTATGTTTCGTCGACCGGAGGGCTGTGACGGCTGTCGGGTGTACACGCGAAGGTGGGAATGCAAAGGAGCGGAGCGGTCGATGCTTGCCTTCGTGGGAGGGGCGGCGCTCCACATAGTCCATGCTTCACCGTCTTTATGATGCAATCTTTATGATGCAATCAGCCAACACCAAGCCAAGTTCATCACCGGGTTTTGCACAAAGGCGAAAGGGGGCGGGCTGGCTGCTGATCCTGAGTCGAGAACTCGGTGTCACAAACACATGCGCGTGAGAGAGTTTTTCGATTCTTGCGGAAATGGTCTTGTCTTTGCTGGTGAGACAAAGCAAATCCGCCGTCTTTGTTCCAATGGGATTGCACCGATGGAACGTGGAGTTCATGGATAATGGGCGAAGACAACCATGTGGAGCGGTGGCTAAGAATATGACCAGCAGTCCCAGAAGGCGGGCTAACGGAGAGGAGAAAGAAAGAGGGTCGTGGCAAAGGAACGACATCTCGAAGCTGAAATGTCGTCAATCATTCGGCGGCACGAGTCATGATTCGCAGAGCTAAAAGAGAGACAGCTCTTTGCCATCTCATCATTGATTGATTTCGAGAGCAAGATGGATGTGTGATGATGATAGTGTGTAGTCGAAGTTGAAGTTGAAGTTGATGAGATGAGATGAGATAAGGTGAAGATAGAGAGACTTTGTAGGAGAGAGATCGAGAGGGGAGAGAGAGAAGGTACGATACGTAAATTTACCACCGTATTGCTTACATGTACACAGTAACTTCTGTAAGAATACAACGTCAATGTAATTTCTCCTCCCACGACTGACTGTCTCTGTCTCTCCATCTCGACGACAACGACTACGAGCCATGACAGGTCAGAAGTGTTGCATCAACCTTCCTTGTTGCCGACACCGCAGAGAGACTTGTCAGTCGGCAACAGGGAGAACGAAGGTAGAGGTCGAGTTACTTTAAGGCAGGCATCTCCCCAAGTCACAAGACCATGTGCAGGTGCGGGTGCGATGCAAGCCCGACGAGATTCGAATCTGCAACGTATCTCCAGCGGAACTGCAAAAAAAAAATATGTGAGTGAGAGCCCTTCTGACCAATGCAATTTCCATTTGACCCAGGCTAATTTATTTCCCTCCTGTCAGATTTTGCCCCATGGGGCGGAAATTGCGCGACAAGCCGCTGTCATATCAGGGATGTTTCGGAGGTCAGAACTTTCTCGGACGGTTTCATAGCACAGGGATGAACGCAAGACAGCTCTTGAACCAGCTGAAATCGGGTTACCCTTGGCTGCAAGCTGGGCGGCCCGAGAGCAAATCCTTCAATGGCTTGACAGCGTCCCCGGTTCAATCTCCGCATGTCGCACCAGGATCCTGGAAGGGGGAAGCCGGCGTGAACATTTTCCCGCAGATCGACTAGCGGGAACGCGGGCCGCCCCGGGGACGGGCTTCACAAATCCAGGACCTTCCCAACACGGGCGATCGCTTGTTTGACCATTTGCACGTCTTCGGGTACCAACTCGCCTGCAGAGACCCTATAGAGCGACGGGCAGAACCCAAAAAAAAAAAGAAAGCAAAAAATCCTAAAAAAAGTCCATACTCTATACAGTCGTGATAATTACATGGAGTTGCGAGACCATGCACTGCATCTCTGGCTTGGAATGTGTTGGGGTGCTCTTTGCTGGCACGGCGCTTGTTGGTTGGCGACCAAACGCTTTCCGTGCGTCTTGCTGGCTGCAGAACTGCAGAGCGATGCACATGCGGCACGTTGCATTGCAGCCAGATCATGTGTCCTCCAGTCCATGCACATCACGTTCGATTTCTCTGTCGGGGGACGGCAGTCGACGGGCTGTGTGATTATGCAGGTTGGCCCCTGCGACTGTCTCAGTCATCATTTCTCAGTCTGCCGCGGTTAGCACTGGACCTGTTCATTTGCAGGGCGGTCAGCAAGTTATTACGAGGCGGTGCGGTTCGCGCTGCTGCACTGCTGCTGGTGCTTGCATCCGGCGGACGGAGCATCGCGTCGGCAGATGAAAGAAGCATATGAAGTATGTCGACGTCACTCCCGCTCACCGCTGGTCTTGCCAGGCACCCGTGCATCAAGGCCGTCAACCAGCGCAGCGCGCAGGCACGCTAAACGCGGGAATACAAAGCCTCACCTCTCTTCCTCCGCCAGACCGTTTTCGCGGGAAAGAAAAGGCACCTCAAATTTCAGACGAAACACGAACAAGGACACCCAAGACCGTTACCAGCCTTGTGCGCCCGCCCAGCCGGGAGTGCCGAGCGTCTCTCGGAGTTGGGATCCAATTTGACGGATGCTGGGGTTTTTTTTGTTTTGCGTGAAACAGGAGGGAATATTACCGTACCCCGGGCTTGAGGTGTATTGTTACGGTCACGATACCAGATGTGGTAATACACTGTGAGAACGACAAGGGACGACGGGGCGCGGTAACAAACCCCTGCTCACCCACGTTGTTGACACAGACTGATTGGATTCCAGGCAGGGAAATTCTCCATTGCCCACACCGCCAATGGTGAGCGTCAATTGAGGTTTGCCCGGCCTCTGCGACCTTCCATATCGGAGTTATGGATATGTCCATCCATCTGGCCTCAAGGCAGAATCCCATCACCAACACTGGGCATGGTCAGGATGATTGGGGATCAGTCACATGCAGCGAACCCTCCTTCCGCCCATGCCTCCTGCCTGTCCATCACACCATTCCAATCTTCCCTCCTCCCTTCATCACTCTTCGCAGCCAATGCTCACCCCAGCCAGCTGACCCGGGCCGCCGCCAGCCTGCCAGCATGCAAACAAACCCAACCCAGCAAACTGCCCGGCCCTTTCTCGCAGCGGAACAAATCAGGACAAGCGCAGTGGGCCCCTCAGTGGGTCAAAGAGGGGCGCCCAGACCGTCGACATCCCTGTCTTCCCGCTAGTCCCGCATACAGATTTGGTCATGTGGTTTGCCCGCCCAGCCAATCCCTGGCCGCGATTGGGACCCTGATCCCAGCTGGATGGGTCACTGGGTTTCTGCCCCCGTCGCTTGGAGTTTGGCGTGCCTCGCCGCGTCTTGGGTAGGCACACTTCACACACATAACTATGGATGAACATTCGCATCATGACAAGCATTTAGAGCAACGGACGGACGGACTTATTTGCTGCCCGAGAGACCGGGAAACGGAAGACGAGCGAGCGCAACCCGATGCCGAAACAGACATACATGGACGATATGCAGTGATGAACATGCAATGCTGCGCTGGCCATCGCACACCGCATCCCATCCCATCCGCCTTGTCTTTGCCCCCGTCTCCGTCCCGGCTGCGTGGTCTCCCGTCTCGTCTCTCCCTTGACCTACGACGGATAGTTAGAATGCAGGGCTACGCGCTGTCCGCGCGGAAGAGACGGAGGAGTGTTACGTACAGCCCTGTCTGTCGGTACCGGGGTTGGGCATCAATGCAATGGGAGAACACCTGTTTGGGTGCGATGGATGCGAGCTCGTACCTCTCCTTCGGGTTTATCCGACCAACTGGTCAAGTCCAGCGGTGTGAGGGCCCGCCCAGCACCTATGTTGGAGACGACCTCGAGCTCACTGATTCGAATGAATCGCGCATCGAGTCGATTTGAATGGGAGCTCCTCAAACCACCCGCGAATAGATCTATAGACGATAGGATATGATGAAAAGGTATATGACTCGGTATCCTATCCCAGCATCTCAACAATATCATATCTAGAATCAAACACGCTAGTTTTCATGGGGGTTCCCCTATTCCAGGGTTCCTGATACCGTCCTCACCCTCTCCCATGGTTCAATATATCCCCAACAACCTCTCAATTCCGCGGAATCTAGACATATTCTAGAACAACACGGCTAAGTGTCATCCGAACCCTGAACCAGAGATGAACGTATCGAACCAAGAAAATTCTTGGAAAGAAGATATATGGTAAGTAGATGCCTATACCACAAAGCTGCAAGCTTTTCGCGCTTGGTTACCAATTTCTCGGCCTCAACCCCCTTTCCCACGGAAGAGCGATGGAAGCATCGACCAAGAAAATTCTTGGAAATAAGGGTATATGGTAAATAGATGATATCCCGTTTCCGTTCCCCTTTCTTTTCCTCAATATATAATTTCCCTTCAACTCAACTCTACCTATATCCCGCCTCAGCCCTTCTCTCATAGAAGCATCGGCGCGAATAGTATAAATGAGTACGGAGGAGAAGAGATCAGACCAGATAGGTGTCCTTCGGCGGTATGCTTCTCAAACATCCAACCGAAACAGGGAAGGTTGCACTACGGGTATATCAGAAGTAGCCGTGGATCAAATTGTAGCCGTTGAGTCCCGGAGGTTTAATCATAAGACGGAAAGATTAAAGGCGGGAACCACTGACCAAACAACAAATATTTTGGGCAAGGTCGTCAAGTCGAGCTGGATCCTGTCGTCCCAAGGTTGTCAAAAAGACTGTCATCTAATCTCTCATCACGGCCACCAATCCAGGCACCAACCTAATTCCTAGAAAAAAGAGCAAAATAAGGATGAGAAATATATCCCTCTGAAACGTCATTGAAACAACTCTCCCCAAAAGAAAGAAAAATCAACCCCACAAGTCCAACCATGGACTCATGTTGCGATGTTCGGAGTACGCCTCCAAACCCGAGAAATCAAACCAAAGAAAAAATCTCTGCACATCCATGTCGTGGAATGATTTGAGTTAGCAAGGATGCTGGGTGCCTCGAATGTTTGGCATGGTACCCGACCCGATGCTCCGTCCGTCTCCAGTATAATTTCCAGTGTTCCCGAACCGGCAATATCTCCGCTGCGAAATGGGAACTTGCTGAATGGCTAGTACGCTTATCCGGTGGTAGAGACAGAAAAGAAGAGGGCGTTTGCTGAAGATTAGCGAGCCAGATGCATGTGTGAAGCACTCCATGCACGAGTTGGTGCGGCCACCCTCTCAGAAGTCGTCATCCCCAAATATGTGGTCATGCCACCATGTATCGGTGAACTGTGTCGTGGGTCTCCGTTTGATCCATTACATTTCATTTGCTGTCTCTATGTTACATGCAAGGCTTCGACGAAGATTGATATCCGCTCTCCGTGGAGCAGCTCGATGCGAAAAGTCTGACAGGTCGCTGGATTCTCCGGGGTTCAATTTGTGATAGGTGGACAGCCAATTTTGATTTTCATGCACCGACGTCAGTTGTTCCAGATCTGGGGATATCAAGCAGGTGGTATGATGTTTGGGCCATTTCAAATAGGGCTATCATCCTAGTCCGAGTTTTCGTCCTGCTCTGAATCGTCCTGCTCTTCGTCATCTTCATTTGGGTCAGGCATCACGACGCTGTTCAGATATGTGACCTGTCATCGTCAGCAAAGGCAAAAACGGGAGGGGTCATCGCAGGCCCACAGATACACGAGCACATCTGTGGGCGGTGGCACGGATGATAGCATTAGTGGACAGGACAGGGCCACTAAGACCAGTCGGGGGCAGGGATTTGAAAAGCAGCGATGCCTGAACAAAGACGCAAATGTGGGCACCTGCTCTTTTAGCATGTGTTGGTCCGCCCTGGCCAAGCGACTGCAACGCCAGGAGAAGTCTAAAGCCCAGCCGTACCTCAGCCCCCGAGAAGAGGGGAGAGACAGTACGGAGTAGGTTCGGACGAGACATCCAAATGCGTGGTACCATGCTTTACGTGGCATGCCAACGAGAGCGGTTGAAGGCAGAATAGGGCATTGCGAGGATTGCGAGCAAGGGAGCCACACGAGAGGAAAAGTCACTTACGAAGGGAACCATGAGCCCAATAATATGTGCCACTCTGTCCAAGGCTTCTGGCCCTAACATATCCTGGTCCTCAAGCCGCCTGTTGACGGTGAAACTCCGGAGCCGGAGGAGCTCAATGTTTCTGTTGTCTGCGTTATATCCCTGTAATTCAAACAAAACGGTTAGTGCGCTGTACGGAAAAAGGACCCTTTGAGACGCAAAACAAGCCAGCGCGAGAAAGCCATGGTATCGATTGCGGGCATGCCAAAAGTTTGGTACGGAGGAGTCGTCGATCCAAAGAACAGCCTTGGTAGTGCGAACTTTGTTCCGCCGATGGTTTCAGGGGCCACAGGCGTGGCGAATGTTAGGCGAGGCCTCACGACTGATCGCAATCATGCCCATCCCATGCTGTTCCCTTCGGATTGCCGTTTTCGACGGATAGGCGGCCCGCCACGTCAACCTGCGGTTGAACCCGTCGTTACCTTGTGCGAATGGAAGCCTCATTCGGCGTATCCAGATCTTGTTGTGCTTCCCTTAGCTGCCGTCGTTGCTGAGCATCGGTCGCCATGTGAAACGACGATGCCACGTACGCGAATTAGAACGTCTGGTGTTGACATTTACGGCACGCGGTCAATCCGGCATCAAACTTACTGGGCTGCTTGGAATGGCATGCTGAGTTTGACGCGAATACACAGAGAACCTGATTGCCTAAGATGACTGCGTCGTTACAGCATCCAGGGCCTCCGATGGCATCCGCCGAATCATCCGCAGACCTTGCCTTATGCTTATGATTTCGCGTCCAGGGATATCCACTGTCAGGGGAATACGATGAAAGAAGGGCCGTTTGTTGCAACAGTACAGCCGGTCCTCGTGGCATAGAGTTCAACAGCAATTGAGAGAAAGTTCTTACCTTTGGTTTTGTTTTCAGAGCATTCTCCTGATTTTGGCTAACGAATGCTTTCACTACCTTCTTTTCATCATTAGGAACGTTGCCGAGAAGCTCCTTGCGGACGTCGCCGTGGCTCAGAATTCTCTTGAGCAGGCCAGCATTTGCATCTATCTCCTGCCGGAGAAGAGAAAGCCTACTGGCTTCTGGCATCCATAGCCCTGAACCTGTTGGTAGAAAGGTTAGCGTGGCCTGGTGATTGGAAACCTTCCCGTCGTGATTCTTGGCTCGCCAAACTTTCGCGTCGATCGTGAACCGGCCATAAGAGCCCTTAAACAGGACACGGTTGCGGTGAGGAAGGAAGAACTGTGTGACCACGGCGAGGGCCGTTGCAGCCGGCACGACCCAGCTGGACGAGACCTAAACAATCACGTCACGATTGCGAAAACAACTTACCAATAAAACATTTGCCCGGTTCGAGATGGACATAGTAGGCCGCATACGGCCCCTTTCTGCCTGTACGAGACCTATACCAGCGTTAGGGTGAAGCGAGGACATAAATGGGGAGCTGAACAGTTTCAAACTCACCATGCCGCTGAAAAATGTGGCTAGAATGAAGACTCGTCAGCATTTGAGAAGAAAGTAACTGGGAATGCACGGTGCATGCCTTGTAGGGTGTTGGATCGTTGCTGAATCGAACATCTCGGTATATGCGGAATACCTTGATAGTCGGTATTTTAGCTTCTGTCACACTCGCAGTTTAGAACGCATGCATACGCACCACATCTTTGACAGGTAGCTCAGGTATAGTGCTATCTTTCTCGATGATTTTCTCCGTTAGCTTCTCGACAAATGACTTCCAGTCTTTTTCTGATGTTCGATAGTCCGCATCGTGCTCTAAACTGATCAGCAAGGTGATCAAACAGATGTTGGACAGAAAACTTACTCTTCAGCCATTCTCGATCATTGTTGTTCTTCAAGTCTTTCAGAAATAGGAGCGTGTTTGGGTGTATCGTAGCATCTTCGTACGGGATATCGCCGGCGTCTCTCGCCTGTGGAAGCGCAATGAAAACCTCCTTACCCGGTCCCAGGCCTGTCCGTACACCTTCCCTCCATAACTCTTTGTTCCTACGTCCTTCAGAAGCCGCAGAACTCTTCACATTCTTCCTCTCTCTTCCGTTTCCCGTGACCTTTCCCCTGTTGCTTTTTATGTCCGGAGCAAAATCTGAATTGTCGCCAGCCGACCCAGACGTAGATTCTCCATCATCCTGCGTGTCAGAACCAGGCGCATAGGACTCTGCTTTGCTCTCAGCGTATGCAGAATGAGTCTGAGAGTCCTCCGATGGCAGAGGTGTAAGCTCGGACTGGGAGTCTTCCGGCTCAAAGTATTTGCTCTTCGTCGACGTGGATTTAGGTGTTTTCTTCTCCGGCTGAGAAATTTCCGTAGCCTTGTGCCTTTTTGCTTGCCGGTGAGCGCTTGGCGGGGTCTGTGGTGGACGTTTCTTGAGAGGCGACGCGGTGGACGAGCTGGGGGCGACGCGGGTCGAACGGCGAGGCATGACAGCGGCGTCGACGCAGCTCACGAAGGGCCAATTGCTGTAGGAGATAAGTACAGATCACCAAATTTACCTTGAAGCCAATCTCCCGAGCTTCAATATCTGTCTGGCCAGCTAAGAGAAGAAAGCCATGACGAAATACTGTCCGAAGCCTGTTGAGCTAGACGCTTAGCGCCAAAGCTCGATGCCGCCACAAGCGACACTTTCTCAGGCAAGAATTCTGGAGAAAGAAGCTGAAGAGTTATTTGCAGAGATCACTAGATATTTCCATTATCGAATTTCCCTTTGGTCTGATGAGAAGACTGTTGGCCGATAACGGTAATACTGGTGTTGGGAGCGGGCAAACCTCGATCGACCAAAATCAGTCCGCCGCTGACAACCATCGGATATCAAAATCCGGAAACAATTGAGAATTTGATCAATACCTTTCCTATTTTGCGGCCATTTATTCATTCATAGAATAAAGAGGCAGTGGCCTTCATAATGACTACCATTGCCCGATCGTTTGAAGACAAAAAGACAAGGATCCTCAGCGAGCTCTCCGTGCCAGATGAACAATACACAGATCTGTCGCCCAAAGGCTCCGTGGACGAGGGCATTCGGGATCTGATAAATGACATCAACCAGCTGCAGGGCCTGGTCACCACTAGTAGCTGTGCAGGGCGGATAAGCGTCTTTCTTGAAGGAGGTGGAGGAGGGGATAAAGGAAGCACGTCGCGTGCTGCATCAGAGCAAATAGGTGCTGATTTTACCGATAATAGCGCAGAAAGGACAGAAACGGGTAGACAGTTCGCTACCACCGGCGGGAAGGGCAGCGGAAGATGGCTTTTTGTTTCACACGATCCCGTCGATGTTAAGGAGCAGGATTCGAATCAGCCACTTCACGATTTATTTGGCTTGACTCCTGGTGACGGGAGCATCGATATCAAAGGCGCAGGTGAACTAAGACTTGTCCGCTTTCATTTCGAGCCTATGGTGAGTTACATCAGACACGCGACCTTCTGACATCAATGGTTATACAGCTAACGTGGCGATTTAGATTCTACATATAATGGCATCCTCTCTCAAACACGCACAGCCGGTCCTCGCCGCCGCCTCAAGTAGCGGCTTTCGCGAGAGCGGCCTGCAAGGGCTCCGTTGCCTAGACGATAGTGACGCCTGCCCGATAGTCGCAGTGAGATCCTCCGGACTCTCACTGGAGTCTGTCATCGGGTACGTCCATGGAGATGGCACCGTTCGGAGTCTGGTTAGCGAGTCATACCTCCGTATGCTGCTTGCTGTTGCGAACCAGCGGTTCGTGACTAATTTTAGCCGGGTGGAGAAGTTTCGGACGAGATTATTGGAGTTATGTGCTGCAGGGGCATCGGGGCGTTTGGGCAAGAAGGCTGGATGGGAGGATGCGGATGCTAGGCGGGAAAGGAAACGGGCTGAGGGACTGCATAGGAGAGAGGCGTTGAAGGCTGCTGGAGGATTAAAGGGGGTTAGATCTGGAGAAGAGGGCGAAGAGGTACTGGGATTTCCCGAAAATGAAAATCAATAAAAGACCTTCCAAAATCCCGTACTCTTAACTGTGCAGCTTTCGTAGGCAGAACGTTCCGGAAAACCATTGCTGGCTCCTCTATCCTCACGGTTGATAAACCCAGCACACCCAAATTACTCTAACAATCTTTTTTTTAATTAAAACTTTTATCTAATAACAATATTGCTCACTCGCACGTCTATCACCCCCTTACCCCTTCATTACCATCATGCGAGCCGCAGAGAAGCAGAAAGAAACAGTATATCTCCCAAGGGACGGCACCAATTAGAAAAATCTTCCAACCAAGCAGGCCAATCCGGTTTCTAGTCCATGGGAGCCGATAACTTTTCAGGGTGGCATCGTTCAAGCCAACAAGAAGAACGACCACCCGAAGTAAAGAAAGAAAATGCAACATAGACACACTGGAAACACACATACAATAGAACTGACCCAAAAAGGCCAAGGGGAATCCAAGATATTTAATATCCGCGGCGCGATGCAGCACTCGCGTTATCACCAGGATATCCAGTAGATCCATTTGTCGATGGAGTATTGACACCATACGCCGCCCCGTTGCCCCAATGAGTGCTTCCACTCGTAGACCTGGTCTGGCTACCATGGCTAGGCGTTTGAGCGCCGGAAGGGACAAAGCTGTAGGAACTCTGGGATCCATATCTAGGGGCGTTATTAAGTCCAAGAGGACGATGATTAATAGATCCCCCTGAGACGGACGAAGCGTTGCTTGGGGCCCGCGAAGCGGTGTTCGAGGGCCGTGGGGTAGACATGGCCCTAGTGTAAGGGGGAGTATGCCCAGGATTGGCTCCCAGCACTTCGGCAATGATATCCTTCAAGACTTTCATCTCATGATCGATTGCAACATGCCAGTTGCACCTCGTCTGTTCGAACTCGAGCCAAATTGGGCCAAAGGGGGATTTAAGACCGGGTCGGTTGGGCCATCTATTACTGAGCATATCCGAACCAGGGGCCTTACGAGCAACACTGGCAGAAATCAAGCCGGCAAAGTTCTTGGCACATATGCATATTAGTAACCGTTATAGAACTAGGGGCATCGGGACTTACCATAATTTCTTGGTCGGAAGAATTAGGCTTGCGGGATAGCGTATCAAAAGGCCAGTACTTCACAATGTCGGTCATAGACTTGTACTTGTCCATGTCATTTGCAGCATGGCACAGCGCAGCCTTTTGGCGGCCAGTGAACGTAGGGCAACGGAGACCGGCGTGCAGCAAATCATGGACAAGGCGGCTGTCTATACCGAGGGTTTTCTTTGCTTCAACACGCGGGGTTAGAGCCTGAAGTTGGCGGTAGCAGGCGTTGAAAAGCTGGTTGCGGTCCTCCACAGTGTAAAGAGTGGTCGCATGCCAGGGGAACTGAGTGGAAATGATGTTAAAGCAGGTTCCTAGTAGACGGTTATATATGGTATTTTACCTTTTCTAACGTGCTAATCATGCACTCAAAAGTCCGCTGAGGGCATTTATCGGCGAAAGGAGCCTAGAATAGGCCAATTAGCACAAGTCGAACAGATAAGACACTGATAGAGTACATACTCTACGAGGCATTTCAGCGTGGCGGACCATGCAAAACGCTTCTTCCTCAGTGAAGAAACTCTGAAACCCAACTGAGTAAGGGTCTGTATTGGGAAAAAGTTGAGGCACTCCATTCTTCCAGACAATGCATTTTGCACGAGGAAAGAGCTCTTTGAGTAACTCGTCTTGAGAACTGATTTCGATGTCGACGCGTCGGCTACTGAGGCGAGGTGGACTGGCGGGAAGTCCAGCATTGAGCCATCCGAGGGCCTCATGAGCATCGTTCTCTGAGACAAATTCGACGTAACAGTCCATCGTTTTGGCTGTAGACCTTTCCATGATAATGTGTACCGGAGTACCCTGACTTGGTGGTAGCAATTTGGCTCTACGGCCCATCAAATGAACGACTTCTTGCTTTGTCACGCCGTATGGGATCTAGTATTATTAGCAACGTTGATGAACATTGGACGGAACGGAAAACAGGAAGAGCTCACATTCGCAAGTCTAAGGACTCCACCTCTGGGTGGGACGTTGTATCGCGCGCCGTTCTCAACCGGGGCATCAAATGTACCGTTCTGGGCGGTGATGGTGGCGTTGAACGCGTTCTTGTTGCTCTCTTGATCCTTCATCGCGTAACCAGCATCTGAAATGTTCGCGGCACCCAACTGCTGGGTAAGCATTTGCATACGTTCATGTTCACGATGTTGGTCCTTGACGTGAGTCTGATGATTCTGATTCACTTGAGGCATCCGTTGGTTGCTACCATGAAGATTGGCGGGAGAAGCAACTGGTGGAACGATTAATGGCCCTCTGTAATCCTCACGGTTCCCAGATCTGCCATCGCCTGGTTTGGGAGTTGAAGCAGGCGAATGAAAGTTGTTTGGAACTGTCGATTGAGGATAGTGATAGCCCCCAGGTCCTGGTCTTGGAGGAGCCCCTGAGTTCATCGGTGGGCGGGAGATTGGCACCTGGTATGCAACGGGCTGGTTCATAACCGGCTGGTTCATTGGCGAGTAAGCCCAGATCGGATTGTTGAAGTTGGAGGGAGGCATATTGGCCACAGCAGGAGAATACTGCTCTGCTCCAGGAGTAGGAGGAGGGATTGGATGAGCGAACGGAACGGGGAATCGAGGAGGAAGATAGTGAAAGAATGGAGGAACCTGAGGAACAGGAGACCACTGTGGGAAATGTTGAAAGAAGCATGGAGCAGGATTTGGCAGCGCGTTCGCGTTCGCGTAGGGGTCGAAGGGTTGTTGTGGTTTGGGTGAGAATTGAGATATAAACAAGGGAGCCTCCGGATTCAGGCGGCCATAGCAACGCCGATTCCCTCCCCGCTGCTTGTTTTGATGACGATATCGAGTATTCTTAGTGCCTCGCTGTTTGCCTCCGCCGCGCTGTTGAGCTGCATTCCTCGAGCTGTCCCTGCCAGAGACTGCAGCTGGCATTGTAAAAGGGGGATTAGGAGGGCTCTCATACCAGTGATTCCTAGCTTCAGAAGATACGGCGACCCTCATCACTCTTAGATCTCCGAGTCGTCACGTCGCGGCGACGATGATTTGGTCGATGGTCAACAAGCCCTTCAAATCCACAGTGGTATGTGCAAGACACGAGATCGCAGAGGTGAGAGATGATCTTTTAAAAGAAACAACTATCACATAAGCGACAAGGCTTCCGGAAGCAATGATCTGCTCGGCGTGCTAGTCCTATCTTAGGACGTGATGCTATATAAATGGAACATGCCATGGGCGCCCGAACCAGTATTTCCATGTCTAGTTCCATACTGAAAACCCCTTTGAGCTTCAGCAAGAGTAGCTACAGATAGTGATACCAAGAGTGCAAGGAGGTATTGGTATATGGAGAAAGAGGTTGTCAGCACAATGCAACAAGTGCTTAGAATCATCCATGAAGAGTCATGATGTTCATGTTAAGACAGTATCCTCTGTGAACGAATAAAGATGCCCATTTATGGTAGTAACAAGCAGATGAAAATTGCCAAAAGTGCAACCAAATGACAAAAACGTTTTAGCCTTGAAGCAGCAGCAGTAGATCAAATGTGTTCTATTCTCAGATAGAAGCTGGTGGAGACAAATACTCCGAGGTATAAGCTGCACGACAGAACGCCATATGAAGGAAAAGGTAGCCGGGAACGGAACTGAAATATTTCAGGCAGGCCAGTTTCCCAGTCTGAGAGAGGTAAACGGTCGCTTCGCTGGTTGGAGTATGATAGGTGAGGAAGCTTCCATGAATGCAGGGCAATCATTGGGCCGAAGAGTATGCAGCTCCATATTGGCATGAAGAAAAATTCGAATAGCTAGAAATAGACAATAGGGAAAATCTAGTCGAACTGCAATGGGCCTGGTTAGTGCATGTTGAGGAAAAAGGGAGACGGAGGAACCAACAGGAGTTAAAAAGGACTCGGCCACAAATCTCGCTCGCGCATTTAACTAAGGAACCCGTTAGCAAAGAGCGGTAGAATAAAGAGGAATTAGAGGGTGGGAGGGATTAGCTGCGCACAAAAAGCTTCATTTCCGAAATCTCCTTGTCCACCTCCTCCATGAACTGTATGATGAAATCGACGAGCTTATGTTTCAGCATAGCCTCGGTATGGGCATTCGTAATCAAGAATGAAATATCATATCCCTAGGAGTAGCTGTTATTATATGTCCAAGCAAATCGTCGGCCCAGGTGACATACCTTTACAGGTTTCCTCCGTAGGATAAAGAACGCCTCCGCTCTCTGTGTAAGAAACCGGGTGAACTTGTGCACTAGAATGTGTTCGATTTCATCTGCCTGCTTAATTCGAATGCTGACTCGGACACTGTTCACGCTAGGTTCGATAAAGACTTTCTCATTCTCGTTTCGCGCAATCGTAAGAGGATTCAGCAGTACTTCGGGGGAGGTTGCGGCTTCGATCTCCGGTACATTGTGTCTCTCTGAAGTCTGGGATGCAAAATTGGACACAGCGAGGGCAGCTGTTAATGACGATCGAACGCACTGGAGGTATGGTCGCAGCGATTGGGACTGTACGGTGTCAGCTAGATCTCCACAGAGTATGTCGAGGATGAATGTTTACCATTGTGCTGGCGGGAAACACTCTCCCCTCTCGGGACTAGGATAAGCAATTGCAATATAAAGAGGATGTAACTTTCACAAACTGCACAGTAAAGACGCAATTGAAATCTCGACCGAAGGGTTTATATCCGTCGTTCGCTGCTCGATTGTTACTGCTTCCGCCTGACGACGTTGGCGGGACTGGGCTGGGGGGTGTTTGCACTGTTTGCACCCACCCCACGTTTATGTAATCGCTGGACACTTCCGCCGTTCTGATGTTGATGCTGTGTTTCCTTCACCATCAACGCAGACGTTTTACCATCTAGGACTGAAACTTGGGCGCGGAGGTCGTTATTCCAACATGGCTGCCATACCAGGTGAGTAAGTAGCGTCCAGCGAGCTTGAACGACTTACTGACAAAGCTCCAAGTGATTGTTAAGCATCAAGGGAAACGCTACGAGGTGGAGCTGGATCCGACGTCGAACGGGGAAACCTTCAAGTTCCAGCTCTATTCTCTCACAGGAGTCGAACCTGAACGGCAGAAGATACTTGTGAAGGGAGGGCAGCTGAAATATGACACCAACCTTGGGGCACTTGGGGCCAAGCCAGGGCAGACTTTCATGATGATGGGTTCCCCAAGCTCAGGCGATGCCGCTTCAGTTTTGGGAAAACCCAAGGACGCAGTCAAATTCCTGGAAGACATGACGGAAGCTGAAGCCGCGAGGGCCGAGGGTGCGACTCCTGCCGGTTTACAAAATCTGGGGAATACGTGTTACTTGAACTCGACTTTGCAAACCCTACGAGTGCTCCCGGAGCTGCAGCAAGAGCTTTCCAAGTACAGGCCTTCGCCACAAGGTTCGTCTGGACTTCTCGGTTCCAGCTCAGCCGCGGACCTCACAGTTCCGCTCCGTGACCTTTACAAGAAGATGTCAGAAACTCAGGAAGGGTTCCCGCCGATTATGTTTTTGAACGCTCTCCGATCCGCATATCCTCAGTTTGCACAGAAGGCGAGAGATGGCCGAGGCTACGCCCAACAAGACGCAGAGGAGGCTTGGTCGCAAATCGTTTCGCAACTTCGCCAAAAACTAACGATCAAGGATTCGGATGGCGGCGACTCCGAAAGAGAGATCTCGTTTGTTGACAAGTATCTCGCTGGAAAGTTCGAGTCTGTGTTGGAATGTGACGAACAGGGCGCAAGGGATGCTGGGGAGGTAGCTGTGGAGTCCTCTGACGTTTTCTTCAAACTCAACTGTCATATCGGGAAAGAAACGAACCATCTTCGTGATGGAATTATGGATAGTCTGGAAGAAAAGATTGAGAAGCACTCTCCCACTCTGGATCGGGACGCTGTCTACACGAAAAAAGCGAGAATTGCGCGGCTACCCAAGTACCTTACCGTCCATTTCATGCGATTTTACTGGAAACGTGAGACCCAAAAGAAGGCAAAGATCATGCGGAAAGTCACGTTTCCCCATGAGCTCGACGCTGTGGAATTTTGCACAGACGAATTGAAAGCACAACTGATCCCTGTTCGAGATAAGGTTCGGGAAATTAGGAAGGAGGAGCAGGACATGGAGCGAGCTCGCAAGCGACAGAAGAGGGCCCATCGGGAGGAAGAAGAGGCTGCAAAGCTGGATGCGCCAGCGGAGCCATTGCAGAAGAAAACGGAAGCTAAGACGGCAGAGGAGAAGGGCAAGGCTGAAGATGCCCCCACCGAAGTGTTCAAAACCGATGCGGAGTATGAGGCGGAGAAAGCCGCTGCCTTGCAGGCCGCGAAGAAGGAGCTCTACGGCCTGATCAACCCGACCCTTGCTGCTGATAGTGGTGCGAATAAGTCCGGGCTGTATGAGCTGCGGGGTCTGATCACCCATCAGGGCGCCAGCGCCGACAGTGGCCATTATACTGCATATGTGAAGAAGCAAGGAAATTTTGTCGATGACCCCAAAGCGCCCGGTGGGAAGAGACGTGAAGAAGACGGAAAATGGTGGTGGTTCAACGATGAGAAGGTGTCTGAAGTTGGCGAAGAGAAGATCGAGACCCTTGCTGGTGGTGGTGCGTATTATGAAACCTCACGTCATGGTATAGTTCTGGCTAACTGAAAGCTCCTCTGTAGGTGAATCCCATTCTGCGCTGATCCTCCTCTATCGCGCCATCGAGCTTCCCACTGCGGAGGAAGTAAATGAGTAATAAACCGGGGTCTTCAATGGACTGCGGTTTCAGCGTCTGCATTCCTTTAACGAAGTTTATGCGAATCCAACATGAGCATTTTAGGAGCTATAACTATAGAAGAAGCAATTCATGAAGCGAGAAAATTTTTGTTGGGCGTGCTGTTCCCTCTTCCTCTTTTCTCCTTCTCGTAGAATCTCTTCTCGAACCAAACCATGGTTCTCCCCACAGCTTGAACCACTCTTGGAATTCGACATGACTCGGCACGCCAAAGTGTCTGCCGACGTTGCTGTGCCAGGTTACATGTCTCGCCGGCCATTGCTTGCCTGCTGCCCCTTCATTGCAGCCACGCATCCAATCAGCGGGCCGAACTTTCCGGCCGTTCCCCAGCAGCGGGCCACCCCCCGCAACGTGGGATATCTCACCAACCTCACGTCGTTCCTCGAAACTCTCCCAGTCTTTGGCCTCTTGGGAGACGCCTTTGCGAGGGACGAGGGCGGAGCTCCAGACGGTGTTCTCGGCGCATTTTCTTGGGGACCGGCGTGCGGTCGATCGGCAGTAATGGCAGTTTTGCTTGGTGGCTGGCTCAGGCCCCAAGCCAATGGCGTCTGTTTCAACAACGCTCGGAGAAATAGGACAACCCATGGGACGGGAGGGTGGCAAGACAGCTCTTTGGTTGAGCTTTTGGACGTGGAGGTTTCAATCCCCGCTCGCTCGCCGTTTGTCTGGGGAATGCCCTGGGGAACTGAAGCTGGAAAGGGAAGCAAGCTAGTTATTCAACGGCATGCCGGGATGCCGCTAATTGGCCAAGTTCCAAGCGTGAAAGGCATTCGATGATTGATAATCTCCCGCGCAGTGTCCGGTATCTCTGGGCTGGCAGGGCAAAGGAAGACAGGTTCATGACGTTCAAGCTCTCCGCACCGGGTCGTCCATCCATTCGATCAGCTTACAGAGTGGAGACAAAAATTCCGGATACTCGCCATGTGCCTGGGTTACATGCGATGGACCGGCAGGGCAGCATCGCTTCACCACTGCCCCAGGTGACGGACTCCCACAGACTTCTTCCAGCGCCGGCCCCGGGCACGACGAGGCGTTGGGAAAACGTGGGGGAACATCGAATCTGGGGTCGTTTTGTCAGGGATTGACTTCACCTCGGAACTGCTTCCACCGTCAGCGAATCGCAGCATAGACGCGCGAAGTTAAAGAGTTTCGTGTTGCAAGCTTGGACCTGCATCGGGTTTAATTTCATGACATCTCAACGCCAAGCTTGGATGTAACATCAACAGCTCTCTGTGGTCCGCCCAAAAGAACATATATTCAGGGAGCTCCCCTCTCTGAAAGCTCTTCTTCTTTTTCCCTCTGCATTGTCCGCCTTTTTCAAGTCTCGTTGTCGGCAATTGGCAGTCATGAGGCTTCTTGCGTTTAGTTCGGTCCTTGCAGTGGCCTCTGCCCTGCAGGTCCTCCCTCCGGTCAAGTGGGAGAAGAGCGAGTCGAAGGGATTCTCGGTTTCGTCTGCGACGAAGACCGTTTACATTGATTCGAAATTCGCGGAACGAAAGGAAGAGGGCGGGTTAACCCTCATTCCCCCATCCGCCTACGAATTCGCCCAGACCTTCGTCAGCGACTTGAAGCAGGTCTCGGGCGAGTCCTGGAAGCTTGAGAAGATCGACAGCATCCCGAAAGACGGCAAGGGCATCTACCTCGGCGAGTTCCGAGGCAAGAAGGATGACCTCACTTATATGAACGGCGAGAAGACCGAGGAGGGTTACGAATTGGAAATCACCGAAGGCAAGGTGTTCATCGGTGGTGCCGGTGCCCGGGGTATGTGGTGGGGTACCCGTACATTGCTGCAGCAGATTCTCGTTGCCGGCAAGGAAGAATTGACCGCTGGAAAGACCACCGACGCCCCTGCGTATGCCACCCGTGGATACCTCCTTGATGCTGGACGAAAATGGTACTCGCTCGACTTCCTGAAGGAGATGTGTACCTTTGCCTCCTTCTACAAGATGTCCGAGTTCCAATACCACTTGATGGACAACTACCCTCTTAACCGTGGCCGCAACGCGACCTGGCAGAATGTCTACCACCAGTTTGCCCTCCTGCCCGAAAACGAGGAAGTGATGCCCATCGTCCGTGCCAAGAACGAGACCCTCAACAAGCAGCAGTATGCCGAACTCGAGAAGCACTGCGCGTCCCGCGGTGTCACCGTCATTCCCGAAATCGAAGCTCCCGGCCACTGCCTTGGTATCACCAAGTGGAAGCCCCAGCTTGCTCTGACCAGGCAGGATCTCCTGAACATTACTCACCCCGAAGCCATTCCCACCATCAAGAGCCTCTGGAAGGAATTCCTACCGTGGTTCAACACTAAGGAGGTCCATATCGGTGCCGACGAATACGACCCATTGTTGGCCGATGACTATAACTACTACGTGAACGAGATGCGCAAATACATCGACTCTACTAGCGGAAAGAAAGTCCGTATTTGGGGAACCCCCGAGCCAACTCCCAACTCTACCATTCACGAGGAGGTGATCATTCAGCACTGGCAGTATGAGCAGTCTGATCCTCATGACGATATCAAGAACTACACCTACATCAACAGCGAGGATTATGTCGCCTACACCGGAATGAAGAATGACCATGCGCCCATTCTCCCCCGCAGATACCCACAATGGTACAACATCACCCGCATGTTCCACTTCGCCGAGGTGAAGGACTGGCAGTGGGATCCCTCTCTCTTTGACCCCTACAACACCACCGAGCAAGTCGACCCCAAGGACAAGAACCTTCAGGGTGCCATCTTCGCCAACTGGAACGACAATGGATGGGATGCCTCCACCCAGCTCGAGGCCTTCTACACCATGCGTGACGGTTTCCCCACTTGGGGTTCCCGCTCCTGGTCTGGTACTCGGGGTGAGAAGCTCATTGAGGCTACCTACCCTCAGAGCATGCACCTACTCAACGACAGGAATCCTGGCCAGAACCTCGACCGCCGCCTCCCCTCCGAGCAGGATGGTAAGACTCCTGAGGGAGCGCTCCTCTCCTGGAAGCGCAAGGACAGCGATCCCAAGGACGGCAAGATTACCCTTGGCTACGGCAGCAAGGGTCTGAACCACACTTTGATCCTGGACGTCACTGGCCCATTCACGCTCTCCTCCAACGACAGCATTCTTAGCCTCGAGAAAGACGGCAGCCTCATCTACTTTATGGATGGCGCCGGATACCCTCTCCGCCATATCAATGAGGACGATGACCAAGACCCAGGCCACCCTGGCCGTATCTGGACCAACGTGACCACCTCCACCCACAAGGACGTCAAGGTCCCATTGAAGGGCCAGCTCACCATCAAGACCGACTTCTTGCGCGGTAGCCGCGTCTGGGTTGGCGAGAAGTTCGTCGGCCGCTTCGAGGTCTACATCTTCGGCGGCAGGAACACCCGCTTCTCCTGGTCCCAGATGGCCTTTGTCGCTCCTCTGGAAACTCTAGAGGGCGGAATCGACAGCATCACTGTCAACGCATTGAAGGGTACCGAACCTGTCGACCCTCCCCCCGCCCCTGGTCTCCCCCCTAAGGGTGACGACGACGATAAGGATGATGGCACGCCAGCGCCTCCCAAGTCCGAGGGCGCCGGTGTTGCCAGCGCCCAGTTGAGCTTCGGTGCTGTCGCCATTGCCCTTGCTGGTGTTGTTGGGCTCTTCATTTAATTGAGTGACGGGATATGTGATTATATCTAGACAATTAAGCTATTGTTCTAGGCATTTGCTTTGATACCATGTACATAGTAATTTCTTAACGTTGAATTGACGAAGATGAGAGATGATTCTGCTCCTCGTTGTAACTTTAACTGCAGCCACCTTCTGTCGCATTTCATCCTCTCAAGCGATTGAATTTTGCTTGTCAACACGCTGCTATGGGACTCCTCCGGACTGGGCGAATCACGGCGGAGGCTGGGCGATACTCGTCGCTGGTTGGTGCGGAATGGACCTCTGCCCTGGCATCAAGCTCATCGCATCGTCGGTCACAGACATACAAACAACCACCAATTCATTCAACACACACAATGCCTCGTCTGCGCAGCCTGACACAGGCCTCGTTCCGTCTCCTCAAGCCAAAAAACCATATAAACCCATCACCACTCCTTAATGCCATCCACATATCCCGCCACCAACAACCCATAACCAGCACACCCGCCCTCCGCCGCACCGTCACAACAATAACAACACCACCGCCGCCCCCTTCATACCATCCTCCTCCTCCACAATGGCCGCGCCGCCTCCGCACCCTCTTCTACGCCCTCATCTTCCTCAGTCTCGGCTACAGCGGCGCAGATTTCCTCGTCGACAAGCTCTTCGGTCCCGTAATCGAGCCCGACACGCCTGAAGACAGACTGGCGCAAGCCCAGCTACGGGAGGCATTTGATAAGCTGCCGATCGTGCAGGAGCTGCGTGCCAATCCGGATGTTGAGGAATGGGAGGCGTACGGCAATTTTTCGCAGGAGGAGAAGAAGACGAGGCTTACGACGGGCCCATTGAGGGGGGTTAGGGGGATGTGTTTGCAGGTAAGTAACTCCTATTCCGACCCTCTTCACCATTGCAACAGCTGGCTTACACCTAAGTTACTCTTTTAGCGAATCTTTTGGAACGAGAAAGAAAAATCCGCAACAACAGTCCTGTTCCTCGGCACCGGCATTGAAGGTTGGCCCACCGTCGTCCACGGCGGGCTACTATCAATCCTCCTCGACGAATCCCTCGGCCGCGTCGCCCTCCGCAGTTTCCCAGCTCGCACGGGCGTAACCGCGAATCTGAACATTAATTATCGCAAACCGTTTATGTCGGGACAATTCTGCGTGGTGACGGCGAAACTCGATGAGAAGACGAGTACGGAACGGAAAGCGGTTGTGAGGGGGGAGATTAGGGATGTTAGGGGGAATCTGTGCACGGAGGCTTCGGCGCTGTTTGTGGTGCCGAGGTCTTTGGTGTTGAGGAGGTTGGGGGATGATTTTTAGGTCTATGGTCAATCGTCCTCGGGTTGGTCCATGGACATTGGTGGCACTATATTGCACTATATATTGACATGCGCGGAGGCTGGTCCTCTGGAGATATCCGACATAAAATTGATTAACTGCCGCTGCTAAAGAAAGTACTTAAATTTTAATCCTTCTTTCCAGTCAATAAGTTCCTCACATATCCAATATCAAACCGGCATCAAAAGTCAACACGCCAGATCGAACTCCGCGCTATGCAACTGACATAATATTTTTTCGCAAGGGCCATACAAGGGTATCAGCAGATAGCCAAAGAAAATATATTTAACAAAACAGAGAAAGACAGCACCTCATCTCCTTTCTCCGGTATCATCATCCCCGCGTACCCAGCCCATGCTTATGCTCGCAGAAGTGGCAGAAGCCCTCTTCCGCGGATTAAACCGTCCTAGGTTCGAAGTACTTTTGCGGCCCCTTGCAAACGATGCAAAGAAAGTGTCTGAGTGGTCTGGCGCCTCCGGTTCGTTATTATGAGACGTTTGACCCGGCCATTTATTCGATCGCTGATGAACATCGCTTTGCGGTCGACGTCTCCGAGAACCGCTCTTGGACTTTATGGGCTGATCGCGAGGCGCGTCGATGATGATGATTGGCATTTGCGGCATCGGGATATCAATATTTATATGCTGAGAACAGTCACAGCCACAGCCACTAGCGCATGTTGGGGTTTCGTCTTCGTCGCTGCTCGAGGCAAACCATTGTTCATGGCATGTTCGACAGTTTACGTGGCCACAAGATAGGCACGGTGTAAACATTCCATCGATCATTTCGCTGCAAATAGTGCAGGATATTTTCGATAAAGCAGACACCGCAGCTTGGCACCCAGGGCATCGCGCTTCAGATCCATTTGCACGGCCCGTCGAGCCAGTAACAGCTGGCTTGTCGAATACAGACACATGCAATGGTGAGCCGCAGCTCGAACAGTGCTGTTGTAGGCCCAGGCCATGCATATCGACTCCGGCCTTGGTACCTTCACGCGCCCACCGTTGAAGCTGAGTGCTATGATGTCGGGAGGTCGATATGTTTCGTTTGAGGCGGTTTGCATGGTTGAGGCCAGACTGAGCCTCAGATATTGCTTCTATCCGCATCACTTCGCACCCTGTGATCGGTAAGTTCCAAATGGAGAGTAGCTCGGAATAAGCAACGCGGTATGCTTGATAAGATTGCTGTTTTTGTCTGTCCAGAAGGGGGATATCGGCCTGGTCATCAATATCGAAAGCCCCCGAGTTCTTGAGAACAATCTTCACACCGGTTTTTAACTTCACCGATCCTTCTGACTCGCGGGTAGTATCACACTCTGTGTCAGACTGAGTTTGTGAAGTAGCGGTAGTGGACAGATGGAGATAGTCGGGTACGGCAGATGCGGCTTTGCCAAATATACCGCTTACATTCCAGCCCCCAGGCCCGGAGGTATTGAAGCTTCCAGCAGGGCTTGGCCGTTGTTTTCTGCCGCTGCTTGGAGGGGATGCCGCAATGTATGGCTCAACTGGCAAAGACCGGGACAATGACGAGGCAAGATTACTACCTTGGCGGATAATGGAGGTCTGATCCGGAGACCCTGCCAAAGACGTGATAAATCGATGAGGCTTTCGTTCCACTGTCATCCTAGTTCCGGTCGGTGGCGTTACTCCTGTTGAATACAGTGGAGGGGTTTCCGATTGCCATCTATCCGTGAATGAGCCAGTAGAACTGTGGGAAGTTGAAATTGTAAGAGGGTCCTTGGATGATCGCATAAACGGGACTCCGGATTGCGAATGGCCTCTCTGCAGTTGGGCAGGCGGCGAAGTATAATCACCAGATACGCAAGTACCTTGTCGTACAAGTGAAGTAGTTGCCTCAAACGGATGATCCGTGTGGTTAGAATCCGGAGTTTTACGTTCCCACAAGATGCAGGACAACATCCCCAGCATCTGCACATCGCCAAGTCTCTCGAAGTGTTCGAATCTAAGAGAGTTATTAGCATTCTGCGGTATTTGCAAGTAGTAGAAACGAACTTACAGGGCAGGTACAAGCCAGTGTACACCAAGAGGATGCTGCCCCCAGCCGAATTTAGCAGTAGGATGCCCTTGCTGTGCGTTCCCGAGTCCGCTGTCATAATCCAAGTCTATTCCGCTGTCTTTTTGCGCGGCATAATGAACGGCTTGACGAGCTATGCCGACTAATCCTCCCCCTTCCTCCATCACTGGCGATACCTGGTCCTCCGAAAGTAAATCGATAAGCCCCCATACATGAGCGAGATCAAAATCGCCAAAACCAGCTGCCACCTGCATATTATGGATACATGTCTCGGAGCGATCTCCAAATATCCGGTACTGCTCTGCGAGCTTTCTTTTGGAGGGAAGTAAATCGCTGAAATCGTGAATAGAGATAGTATTCTGCCGCTTGTTTTCTGATGCCTTCATGGCCGGAACGCCCGTTGTTGACTTTTGCGAATTGTCAGTTGATTTGGCACGCCCCGAACCAAGTATGTCACTTCGCCATGGTCGAGGAGGATGAAATTGTTGGGGAAGTGCATCTAATAAGCCAGATGAACCTGAAGAGCTCGAAGTCCCGTCGGACTCGTCCGAATATTCCGAGGCTCCGTCGTCGGTCAAGGGCCCCGTGCTTTTTTCTGTTCCGCCAGATCTCTTCGGGCCGGGCGAGCTAGTTTGCAGCCTGCCAAACGCTTCGAAAACCCGATCGGACCGGGAGAGCCTTGTCATCTGCCGTAGGCCGATGGAATCCAAGAAGGACGCAACTTTTTCTTCCTTTGGTGGGAAGAAGCACACAAGGCGGCCATCGTTCCCCCATACTGCTCCGCATACCCTGGAAACTGGTACCATAGCATTGGCATTTGCGGGGCGTAGAAGCTCAGAGGAGCTCATGTTTATTTCGGAACTCCTGAATTGGCCAACGTCGTCATCCCCGTCACTCGACTCGTCATCATCCAGCATATCCGGAGATTTGGGGGGCTCATTTGACTCCTGCTCTTGTACCATGCCAATGATCTCCTCAACCGTGTGCTCGCCAATAAGGAATCGAAGGGCACCCTCAAGGGATCCTCGTTTTCTCGAAAGGTGTGCTTCTGATATAGCCTGTAAGCCGGACGTGAGCGACTTTTCCAGTTGGATAGTTACCGCTGCCGTCTTTTGTATATTAAAAGTAGGAGCAGCTTCTCTGGGATAGCCTGGCGGGAATTTAATATCAATTTTCAAGAAAACGTTGGCATCATCGGGACCCCACGGGCCGTGTAGCGAAATCGTTGCTTTCCTTTGCCCAACGTTGACAAACTCGAACGCAACTCGCGTAAATCTTTCACCAACATGAGTAATTTCGTCACCAAGTGTTTCCACTTCCCAGCCGGAAATTTTGACACCTCTCATCCAGGAAATTGGATTCATATCTGCGCTGAGAGGCGTCCTTCCATTCATGCCGATAGTATGCCCCATATGTCCGCCATGCCCCCACTGGCGGGAGTAAGCCATGGATATACCGCTTATTCCGGTAGAGTTCTGTTTTATTGCATCCACAACACCAGGTTCGCTATCCTGATCCCGGGAGTCCGACTCTTGAGGTTCGTCACGGAATGTCTTATATACTGCACCGCTGCGCGTGAGGTTCAGTAAAGGATTGAACGATCGTCCCTTCTCATATCCAACACCCTTCAGAACCTCTGGGTCCACCCGATGCAAGCGTAACTCCTTGTCTGTCCCCCATGATACCAGTTGAAACTCTCGGTGGTCCAATCCATCGATTACAGTTCCACGAGGCCTCCAAAGAAACTCCTTAATTTGGCCCTTATGACCGGAAAAACTGTGAACAAGAGGGAGTTCATCCTGGTCGTCCGCCACATCTTTGAAGGTCCGGCTGTAAAGATGCAAATCGCTATTTGCTCTTTGTGGCATCGCTGCCACCCCCCACCCAAAAGGGGTATGCCTGGCTCTCCAGACAGGAAACGGCGTATGGATAACCTTTTCGGGGATGTCACTTTCCTGAGAGCAATCCCAGAATTTGATGGTTTTATCAAGCGAGCAAGTCACAATAGCTTCCGGTCGAATGCGGTTCCAGTCAAGGCCGTAAATTTTAGTATTATGTGCTTCGATAGTGCGAATGGGATAGGCCCCTTTTCTGTCATCCCATATGCGCAGAAAGCGATCGTGGGAACTCGCGATGACATGGGAGTCCTGTCTATTCCATTTTACCTGCGTCGCGCCCGCAAACCAATCCGAGAATGACACTACGGGCCTTGCCGGGATTCTCAAGTCCCAGCAGTGCACGAAGCTGTCAACAGAGCAGGTGGCAAGTACGTCGGGGTGATGTGCGGAGAAATTGATATCCGTGATTGCACGAGAATGCGCATGCAAAACATGCTCGATTGAGTTTTGCTGGGCCTTCATTGCAAGGTTCCATACCAAGGCCTTTTGGTTGGACGTACTCGCCACCCATGAGTCCCGAGCCGCGAAAGGAGACCACTGGACATCAGCAACCTCCCATGGAGTCCTATGAGGAAGGTACCGTGGAGGAGAATATGGATTGTCAAGATCAATAACGTGAAGACCTTCTTTCCTACAGTTTCGTTAGCCATATTCCACCCGAGGTATCTAACATGTCCTTACGATGCAAGTACCACATCCCTCCCGCAAGGGGAAATTGACATCGACCCGACCGGCCGCTCAACATGAAAAGAGCTGTCTTCGCCGAAAGTAGGACTGTCGTATGCTGAATTCAGCGTCCTAAATTCCGGGGGGCTTGCCATGGCTTCGGTGAATTTGCCCCTGAGGGCAGACAATAAGAACCAGGAGCCTGCTCAAATCAAATGAGCCCACAGATGGGATGCAAAGCCCTCATCGGAGGACCTAGGTTGCTAGAGAACCACAGGCAATATAACGTTGTGCAAGCCAACCTGTGCCGATGGGGAGTGTCGTTCTGGTTTTCTCGGAAGTGAGGCGTAAGGAGAAAGAATGTATGCACAGTGAGTGACTCAAAGCCATTGTGCTGAGAACAATACAGCAGCAGACATTGTGGCAAATCCCAATTGAACCACAGCCATCTGCATTGATATCAAGACAGCTCTTCTGGTGATCATGATGTCTGCTGTTGAAGTGATAGCTCCCTCAAATACACTAGTTTGGCTGCCAAGGTGCACCTCACCTGGATATCATGTGATCTCCCCTTATCAGTGCAGCCTTGGCTTGATTTTTAAATGTCTGCGGGGTATCAGCTTCATGAGTTCAGCATTTCACTTCTTAACAT
This sequence comes from Malbranchea zuffiana, assembly GCA_039700045.1. Classification (NCBI taxonomy): domain Eukaryota; kingdom Fungi; phylum Ascomycota; class Eurotiomycetes; order Onygenales; family Malbrancheaceae; genus Malbranchea; species Malbranchea zuffiana. Next base: position 397,093 of record JARUPO010000011.1, on the reverse strand, counting down.
CCTGAACAACAGAAGTTGAAGGACTCAACTGTCATTAGTGACCAGGCTTCTTGCTCTTCATGGATGTCAGCACTGCTGGGCTCTGACTTGACCCGTTTGGCGCTTTCCTCCCACCACGCATTCTCATCTCCAAGAACCACCAAAGATCCCGGCCGGAAGCCACTGGTCCATCATTTGAATTTCACTTTTTACAGATTAGACTTCTCCTTTCTCATTCTCCAGAACAATTTGTACAGTCCAAGCTCGCCAGCCAGCCAAACCCTGTCTACACGGTTGGAACTACCTACCGTCTGATACCACAGCATCCTGCGCCCGGAAGTACCAGTACTCAGCATGGCTTTACCAAAGAGAATAATAAAGGAAACGGAGCGGCTGATGGCAGAACCGTGAGCTCCCTAGCCTCCGTGATCTGCTTACTTTTATGTTCTGCCTCAACTGACCCGGCACTTCCAATACTTTAGTGTCCCCGGTATCAATGCTGTACCCCATGAAGACAACCTCCGATACTTCGATGTTAGCATCCATGGACCCTCCCAGTCCCCATACGAAGGTTCGGAACCCATGCCAATACAGTATATCAGTTTGGTTTTATTCACAGTCCTCCAGGCGGCATTTTCTCCCTCGAGCTCTTTTTACCGGAAGACTATCCCATGACCCCGCCTAAGATCCGTTTCTTGACGAAAATATACCATCCCAATATAGATAGACTGGGTAGAATCTGTCTCGACGTGCTCAAGAGTAGGAGGCCCTCAATATTTTCTATTCCTTGTCTGATTTCCTGCTAACTATTGCTGAAGATAATTGGTCTCCGGCGCTTCAAATCCGGACCATCCTTTTATCCATCCAAGCGTTACTCGGCGCCCCGAATCCTGATGACCCTCTCGCAAACGATGTTGCGCAACGGTGGAAGGAAGACGAGCCGGCGGCTATCGAGACCGCGAGAGAGTGGACGAAGAAATATGCGACCTCATAAACATATACAGCGCGCAACTCGTCTCCAATATGCAAGATGTCTACCATAGGCATATGGCAGACTTTTGTTTTCCATCCCTTAACACTCATCTTTATCAGTTGGTGCAAGGATAGCCAGCGCAGACGTTCACGGTCTATTGTACTTGGATTTTGAAATAGGTCCGAAATTCCCATAGAGAATATATCAAACAGCGCTTCGCAGAACCTACATTCTAGCAGGATTATGACGATTCCTTATCATTCACTGGTTCAGGGTACTCGGGACCACATGGTCGGTGTCCAAGGCAAATGTGCCATTGCGATCGCTGGAGGGTGGATTGATGAAAGATCGCTGGAGGGTGGATTGAAAGTATAGCTCCCCAAATTCCGTGCGTTTATTCCGGAGGCTGCTAAGGAAGAAACGGGCTGCAGGAAATTCGATAGCCGGCTAATTGAGCTAATGGGGCAGATCAGAGGAATGTGGACAGCGGTCGCATTTCGTGTCAGTAGAGTCTCGAACCGTCATCTGCCATCGTAGTTATACAGGTGCAAGCGAGAAGGGATCATTGGTGGCCGTATGTATCTGGATATATAATCCGAAAGTCAGTAGGAATACAGCACATACGGCCAAGAATATCGCAATGCGAACCGCCGTAATCGCCAAATATCATGGAAAGAGAAAACCGCTCTCTGCAGTTTGATGGTTGAAGCTTCAACTCCTGAACCATACCTTTGAGGGCAGTAAAAGTCACGTGTCACACAATAGCGAAAAGTTATGCCACACCTCAACCAAGTCAAGCGGCCTTGGACGCAACGAGTAATTCCAACCACGAAGTCAACAATTTAACGCCGTCCACGCCCGCTGCGCATCTCGACAATCCAAGATGCGGACCTACGACGATTCTTTCAGTGGTCAGAAGATCTACCCTGGCAAGGTACGTTTCCGCGACTTCGCGCCTCCGCCCCTCCCACTCCGTTTGGCGACGACGAGCTTCGATTTCAAGAATTGGGTGGACATCATATGGCAGATTGGATTAGGGACGAGATTGGCTGATACTGTACTTTTTGTTGATTTCTAGGGTAAATTGTATGTCCGCGGGGACAGCAAGATCTTCCGTTTCCAGAATGGCAAATCCGAGTCCCTCTTCCTCCAGCGCAAGAACCCCCGCCGGATCGCCTGGACCGTCCTTTTCCGCAGACAGCACAAGAAGGGTATCTCTGAAGTTAGTCGCCTCCCAATTCCCTGTACATGAGCAGACGTGTTTTTGGTTCGAAGTGGATGGATTGATACTATGGATATTGTGGCTGGCGTTCGGAAAGCTTGGAGGAAGAGGATATATCAGTGGTTGAGCTGGACTAACGTCGCTCTTCACTACTTGCAGGAAGTCGCCAAGAAGCGCACCCGCCGCGCCGTTAAGCACCAGCGTGCGATTGTCGGTGCTTCCCTCGATGTGATCAAGGAGAGGAGGACCATGCGCCCGGAAGCCCGTCTCGCCGCTCGCCAGGCCGCCATCAAGGAAGGAAAGGAGAAGAAGTCCGCTGCCGAGAAGCAAAAGAAGGCCGACAAGGCCAAGAGCGCCGCCTCCGCTTCCCGGGGACAAAGCAGAATCCAGAGCAAGCAGGGTGCGAAGGGAGCCGCTCCAAAGGTCCAGGCTAAGTCTCGTTAAAGCTGGGTACTTTTAGGGGGTGGAATGGGCAACTTTTTCTTTTTGCTTTTGAAACAAGGGAGTGAAATACATGGGTGTTTTTCGAGCCTGGCATGGTCATATCTTTTTTATCATGGGTTTTAAATAATCCTTTGCAGAAGGGCTAAACACAGACGTGGGACTATGGATTCTACGATGGCGAAAGCTTTAAGCCAGGATTTTTCCTTTGCAGGAATGGTTCTTCGCGATTATGATATCCATCATGTAGCTTAAGGCGGCCCTTGTCATTGCATAGAAAACTCCCTGAGCATCCTCCTCCCAAGTGTTACGGGGGCAGGATGCCTAGCCACGATTGATTATGTATTTCAACGGATTAATGTCACACCTTGTTCCTCTCTGACATTCAATTCCTGTCATAATCGAGACCAACCATAGTTCCAGCTTGACTCATGTATAAATGTTCTCCGTCATCACCCCGATAGACCCCACCGAAAAAGGAAATAGGGCAAAGCCCTAGTGACTCAAACCCCAACTCTGCCATGTCTTGGCATTCGCTAAACACCCAAATTTGACCAAGCTCGCCTCTCAACCAGAAGGACAGCGATCACGACCAACGAAAGTCATCGACGACCAAGCCTGTAAGTGACTCCCATCATCGTCCCCGTCATCGCCATCCATCCTTTTATAAAGGGCACAAGTCCCCTGGATCCAGCAACATTCCCGAAAGCACGCAGACCCCGCGCCAGCCCGCTTCAAAGACACTCCAAACCAGTTAAACTGACAGCCCTGTCTTGTCGACGCGCAGAATCCGACTTCAAACGTTTCGAAAGACCATTTCGATCGACTTTTTGACCGCACATCATGGGTAAGGTTCACGGTTCGCTCGCTCGTGCGGGTAAGGTCAAGTCTCAGACCCCCAAGGTTAGTTCCTACTCTACGTTCCCAACCATACTCGATTTCGGACATCCTCTCCCGCAACGCCAACGGCCGCGTCTATCAAAGGAATACGCATGTGTGGAGGGAGAAGGACAACAAAAAACGAGGGCTAGCTTCCGCAGCTGAGGAACATGGATGGCTAATATGTGATGGACGATACACAGGTCGAGCCCCAGGAGAAGAAGAAGACCCCCAAGGGCCGCGCTAAGAAGCGTCTCCAATACACCCGACGATTCGTCAACGTCACAATGACCGGTGGCAAGCGGAAGGTACGTTGAGACTATACTTGAAAAGCAGCAGCTCTCCGTCAAAGGAGCTCCAGGGACTGACGTTCGTTAACTAGATGAACCCCAACCCAGCCTCGTAAACGGGTTATTGGGTGCACCTCTTTCGTTCTTTTTTCCTCCACGATTTTCGTCATGCGGCTACGTTACCCTCTGATTTGAACTGGAAAGATCATCAAGCGTGAGATGCGAAAGATGGGGAAAGGGGAGAGAAAATGACGAAAAACTGAATAGTTTTTTGCGTGGGCAGCCTATCGTCCAGGTGGTTATAAGCAGGAGGGGCGTTGGGCCGCAGATCTACGAAACAAAAATGCGAAACACGGACCGATACTATGGTTTCCGAAATATTTAAGGGGGGCGTCCTGCGAAAGTGTCCAAATTATTTGTACTGGCATTCGATACATGACATGGCATGAGTTTTTCCTGTTCAATCCCCCTCGTGTTCCTTCGCCCCTTTTTCTGGAATCTCCCTGTACGAAATGATGGTTCCCCATGTCTTTTTCTTCCCTCCATTCCTGCAAGTTATGGCAGCAGTATCCGGAATTCGAGAACTCGTCTAGGAAGCCTTTTTTTTGCGTATATGGTTTTATCAACGTGTCTTGTTACTTTTATGATTGTGTTATTGGTGGATATCATGGAATTGAGTGATATGCGGCAGCACGTTTCGTCCTACGAATATATTCAGTCGTGGCATTAAAAACTGCCCCATATAACATGATCTTCTCGCGGGGCAATAATGAGGTCCAAGTCCTCTATCTCTCGGAAAATGCACAGTTCATCTCTGAATTAAGATCTAATTTCATCGTACCTTGATCGGGCATCCATGATTGCCCTGTACGGATTATCTGTAAGTAACAAAACACAGCCGTGTAGCTGCATAGCAATATCCCGACGTATATAAGACGCCGTCTTCCGAATCTAAGCCAGGCACAAACGGTGAGGCGAAACCAGAAAAAGACGCACAAAGTAATAACGTGAAAGAAACGCCAGTAATCCCGAACGAGTCCACAAGATCGTACCGAAAACACACACACACCGAAATACCCCATCCCTCGCTATTAAAAAAGTCTTATAGGTGATAAACCAAACCAATGCCAATAGTGCTGGGAGAACAACTGGGATTCCCGGGATGTCGCTATCAAACCAGACGGAGTACTCGTAATGAGGCTGTCAAATCGCTGCGCGGGCGCCAGAACGGTTAAACGCGGTAGCAGGTTTCGAAACTTCCGCATAGCCAAGAATCAACAGATCGTAGGAGTTGGCAGAATGTCAAAAGCTCAGCAGTCAAATATCCTCTTCAAGCATTGTAATAATGAGCCATTTCCAGCCCAGCACGACGGAAGCCGCATTTCAGATAAAAGCCCTCGTTAGCCTCTGAGCAATCGAGAATACTCTGCAGAAGACATTACGATATTAGCAAATATTCACCAGAAACAACGAAAGAGAAACACAACGTACCTTGTAACACCCAACCTTCTCCGCCACAAAGTCCAACGCATGAATCATCCTCAACCCCAACTTCTTCCCCTGCTGATTACTCTCAATCGCAATATCCTCAATATGCCCAACCAGCCCAGCCGAATGAATAAACTTGCGCTCAACAATCAGACTTCCAGTCCCCACGACCCTCCCCGTCCCATCACAAATAACAAGGAGATAGTACTGATCGTTGTGCGACGCAATCCAGTCGTAACGCTCGTTCCAGAGTTGGGGTGTGTAGTCACCGACGCGGGTGAGGACGCGCAGGACATCGAGGTAGCCGTTTGTATAATCTGAGCGGCGCAGGGGCCGGAGGGTGTATGTTTCTGGCAGGAGGGCGACAACGTCTTGGGAGATGAGGTGGAGAGGGAAGAGAGGCGGGTCGTCGTTGTCGTTGGTGCTGATACGGGAGGGAGGAGAGGAGGAGGTCTGCTGCTGCGGGATGGGTTGTACGGGTGTTTCGACTGGCATTATGTTGTTGTCTTGGTCTGCTAGATATTCGCCCATTGCAAAGTGTCCGAGCCGTGAGTTTCGATGTAGATGTTGCTGTGGGCGGGTTGATCAGTTGGAGGAAGGAGCGAATTACACAGCGAGAGGAGGAAAGAGATATCGACAAACAAAGCAAGAAGAGCAGAGGTAATAATATTTCAGCGGGAAGGAACGAGGGAGAGAAAGGGGGAAAGAACAGACATTTAACTGGCCCAGCAGCGAAACATGTCGACCAAGTTCCAATCGCGGGCTGGGAAGCTGTTTGGGCCGAGTAAGACAGGGGCTGTTGGCGCCTTGCCAGATGCGGCTTAGTTGCCTCAGCCCGATGTTATTTTTGTTCCCTCAGCCACACTAACTATTGAGCCTCCAGGGGTAATTCTCCGATACCTACGGAGTATCTCTCATTGAGAGGAACTGCTCTGGACATACCCGCGAAATCCATTCAAGCTGAGTCCGGTCATAGCCGTGCATACAATTTTACCACTGAATCGAGGGAGCTCCTTCCTGTCAAATCTACAGTTCAAAGAATGCTCCTGCCCTTCAAGGTGGTTACTACCTACCGACCTAGGTAGGCCTCGCCGCCTGAAGCCTCACTACCCAAATAGGAAAAAATGAACGGCTCCTTCACTATTCTGACGCCCCAGACCGCCTTCCCTAGTCAGCCTGAGGCTCTTTCCACTGCTCAGCCAATCTGGGACTCCTTCCTTCACATTATCAAGCCTGGAATACCGTTCTAGTGGCAGGAGCTCAGGATGAAGGTCAGCCCCTTCCACCGGCTCCGAGGTGACTAACAGAGCTCCTTCCTCCCTGACGCCCGCCTCTAGGGCTGCTGCTTGGGGCTCTCTACCCCTAAAGCAGCACCCCCGACTTACAAACAGTTCTCAACCTAGGGTTTGCATACAGATGGTTTGGTGCTGGAGATACGCCTGGGTGAGAGTGCTCTTGAGGCTGACATTATTTGACAACCGAACGGTTGAAGATGACCAGGTGGAAGAGCTATAGATACGGAGTAATGGAATTACAAGTTGGAACGGGCATCAAATCGTGCCCTCAATGATGGAGACCAGAAATAATTTACTCCGCACAAATTGCTGAACTTTTGACATTCTGCTAACTCCTGCGATTTGTTGATTCTTGGCTGTGCGGAAGTTGTTGCGACGCTTCAGATACGGATAAACCTGGAAACTTCCATAAAGTTGGTCAATTCTCTACATCTCTCTCCCTTGTGTGCTCCTGGCATCAGACTAACAGGCCTCCAGATCTTGCCCCTGAAACACGGTTCTGACTCGCCCAGGAGCCAATGCTCGAAACGATGTTTGTTACTTGCTGGGAGGAATGGCACAGTTCCCATCACAGGTCGTTTTCCATCCCCATCCACACCCATAGTCATTGGCGTGGCACGTCGTATGCAACCCGAATTTGCAGTGATTGAACCATCCACACCAATCGTCCTTTGTCGCGCACTGACACGGATCTATTCTCTTCTCCTTCTCAGCAGTACCAGCGCCGTCACCACCCAACGATGTCACCAACTGCCTCGTCTCCTCGAACCCGAACGCTTTAACCATCTTTTCTTTCACCTTGGGCAGAGCCGCCTCGTCAAATGATTTCATAAGCTTAATCGCCTCGGCCAGGGCAGCCTTCTGATCTGGTTTGAGCGTCCCGGTGCGTTCGTCGCGGTAAGTTTGGAGTTTATCGACCCAGAATGCCGTTTTTGCTTCAGGGGAGGCTGAACCGTAGAGGCGAAAACGATCTGCGTTGTTGAGAGATCGAACATTGGCGAAGGAGAACAGCTCTCCTCGAGGTGTAGCTGCTGCTTGGGTAAGGGCGCAGAAGAGGGCTCCAAAAAAGAATGGAATGGTTAGATGCATGGCAGGTTCAACTTTAAGATAAAACTGGTTGGTATTGGGACAATTGGTAGCAGGCCTTTCAAAAGAAGGGAAGAAGCTGGTGGCCTGGTTTGTTGTTTCCTAGCTATGGAGGGAGAAGGCAATGCCGGCCTTTATATCTTGTTGACATCGATTTGATCGGCGATCCACGCCTGGCGTTCCATCGTGAGTCCATGTGGAGGTGCGGTTTGAAACAAGATGCCGTTTCCAACGCGGAGGCGGGAATACGAGGATCTTCCGACATCTGCTTACTGTGGGCCTTTCACTGCCACTGCCATTTTGGACATGACTGGCTGACATCGTCTACTTAAGGTGGGTTCGCCAGATGATTTTCTTCTCCGTGCCCATCGTCTACTTGATCAGGTCTGGAGTAGCCGTCGACTGATACTTCCTCACAGCTGAAGGCAGGATCTAAAACGTTGATCTCGCACTTTGAGTCTGACATGCATATGCCCAGCCTGACAATGGGCCTGCGAAAGGACGAAGAAGAGAGTTGCTGAGAGAATCTCGCCAGGACTCAGTCACTGCTAAAAATAACTGCACCCCGCTCCCACAGATGCTGCTCTGCTGCTCTTAAAACAGGACGCTGTGTCAGTCATACGCGAAAACTAATAAACGCTCTCTCCATGCGTTCTGGGATCTCACAAGAACACGACCAATGAGACCCGAGGGGAGATGTTGCGTTGACCAAGAAGATGAATGGGCCATGGTCTCACAGCTCTCTATTGGCGTCTTCGACTGTGCAGTGAAGCAGGTCAAGATCAAATGACTTGATGACAATCAGCTCCCAGAGCTGCAATTCTTATATTTACTAGGAACAATCGCACAAACAGGTACACATCGGACGACCTTCACAATATACACTCAGACACCCATTCTCCTCGCTCAGTCAAGAGGAATAATCTAACAATCTATCCGCCCGTGTTTTCTTATGCACTCGTTTGATATGAGCCAGCAGGTTATCCTTGCGGTTAAACTCTTTGCACCGTGTATCAATCGGGCATTGATACCACTCAGAATTCAGATGAATTCCTCTCACGTGCCGTAGTAGGTCTGCGGCTCGACAAAATCGACCGCTATAGGTGCAGCCTTTCCACTCGCATTTCAGGACCCCGGGCCCGCGTTTGGATGCTGGACTGCTATGATCGAAGAGTGACTCCTTAGTCACATGTCATCAAAGGCTGGAATACCCTTAACTTCACACACCTTTTGACAATACGTTCCCGCGCCTCTCTGCTTCTGCAGTTTTCGGCTGCGGCCTCACTTTCACCCGGTGAGCACCGGATTCTCGGGCCGAATCCGGGATCCGACGCGGGAAGTGGAGCGTGGTACGACGGCGCGTCGACCGCGTCACCACCGTCGGAGTCCCAGGGGAAACGGTTTTCATCGCCTGTCGGCAGATTTGAATGGTACGGTGAGAATTCCAAAGCTGAATTGTTGAAGAATTCAAAGGGTTCAGCGATGTTGGCGTCGTGGACATGATTGGTGCATGGACGCGACTCGACAAGGACGTTGCCGTTGGCGAACAACGTCCCTTCAAAACCCTGCATTGCGCTTGCGGAGGGTGACGCCATTGGGTATGCAAAGGCTCCTTACACAAATAAGAGACATCCTTCAGGAGGATTGAGCTATTTAAGTGTTATCAGAGGACGACCGACTCTGACCAAGTCGGTACTTTTGCCGCTGCAAATGGCAACGACATTTACCATCTGGCCTTGACTTTTGGCAATTGAGTAGCCGGTTGATGGATGATTTTCTCGGACAAATTGCCAAGACAAACGCCTAGGCAATTGCGCAGCGAGGCTCTGCCCAGCAAAGGGTTAAATGAACCACTTCGTCTCGAATCGTCGTGGTAGCAGGTGTAGCATCTCTTATGAACTTGGCCAGATTTCTGAATCATGGCAGCGACGCTTGCTCCCCAGACTCTGTCGGATCTCACCTTTGCCCCTAATCCTCCCTCCATACCTGATTATGAAAAGAAGCATGCGATACATCATTGCCCCACCACCCCTGAGATTCACAACGGAGATGGAATATTGAAGAGGGTAACGCTTCTCTTCTTGTAGGCTTTCAGGCCTAGTAAAAGGAGAAGAAATTAATGCAGACACCCTAGTTCGAAGAAACACAGGAACGGAAGCTCAGCCCCAGCAGATTACTGAGGGGCTGGTGGAGTCATCGGGGAAAGGGTGCCTCAAGGCGGATTGCTGACCCTCCCAGTGCTAAGCTGGATCCCGGCGAAGCGGTTTCGAGTACCGCACCTGCACCTCCGCCGCCCCTTCTCACCGTCATCAAGCAAGCCATCCTTCGCAGCCCTACGGGGAGATGTTCGGAACACGCCATATGCATGGATATCATGAAGCACTACGAGTGGTACCGGGCTAACTTGGATTCCGGATGGACGGCCCTCGTTTCCATAGAGCTAGCCAACAGTCCCGATTTTGAGCCAGTGGTTAGGCAACAAGGAATCAAGACGACTGCAGAGTGGCAGTTCAAGCTAAAACCGCCGGGCACAACAGAGGGATCTCCTAGTTGGATTGCCGGCTTCTCTGCCACTTCGACAGCCTGCAGTACGCTCGATACTCCACCACGAGCCGGGTTAAAGGGTATCGCCCCGTTTGAGCTCCCATTTATCAGTAATTACCAGACAAGGGCACCATTTTCCCCCGAGCAAATTCCTCTAGCGTCGACTTCCCCTCCCCATACGCATCATCCTGCGTTGCAAACAACGCAGCAAGACCCACGAAGGGACTTTGCCTCTGGATATGACGGTTCTACCCACAACCGTTTCAACGGTGTGAGAGCAAGACTAGAAACGACACAACCAAGCCATGTACTTGAAATGCCGGTTAGGGTGAAGCCTCGCGCCATATCATCGTATGCTGTCGAATTACCAACTGAATCGACAACAAACCTATGCTTTCCTACCATCACGAACTGGTTGGATATTCAGCAGACTTCCTGCCCCCCAGAGGCGGGAATCTGGGCTCGTACGATTGGCCCACAACCATTGCAGGGACAGTCTACCTTTGGCCACGATCAAAATAAACACGAGGCGATTACAGAAACGAAAGTTCGCCCAAAAGCTTTCACCGAGGGGCCATACGTTCAAACCCCTCCAAGGAACAGAACAGTAAGAAGAGTGCAGCTATGGGACCCACCCATGGAGGAAGATTTTACCCTGGCTCAAATTTGTCAACTCGCAGATTCTCCCAGTCGATCGCAGGCTCATGAGGATGGGGATACGCATTCTGCCCAGCAAAGAGGCGATACACAGACTGGTACTCTTAATCCCCACCCCGGCCTTCCTCCAAGCAATGAAGGTGGAGGGCAGGGGGACGAAGATGAGAACCCGGGCCGCTCTTCAGGCGACAATGAAGACGGTGACAACAACCGTAAAAGGAAACGATTCTTGTCTCCTCATTCGACACAAGGTCGACCCAGATTTGCCTGCGTCTACCACAAATTTGATCCCGTCAGATATGGGATATCCAATAGGAAATATTCGGTTTGTGCCGCGGGCTCGGGCTTCGAGTGGGTTTCTGGACTCGTGTGCGTGAGGCCTTTCTTGAATCTATGCCTTGCAATCGAACACTGGGTGGTGCGAATTAGTGACTTCGCTTGCTAATATATAATCGCTCCACAGCCGGCATCTCGAACGGACCCATGATGATTATGCCTGTAGGAGATGCCTCAGGGGCTTCCCCTGTAGGGAACTCCGTGATCAACATCATCAAAACTGCACCGTGAAGATAAGTCGCTCTCAAGAAGCAGCATGGGCTGCTTTGTGGCAGGCAAGATTTGCGGAAGAGCCTCTTCCCAGTAGCTTCTGTGAGTTGGATATTTCCTGTTTCTCCTGATCAGGCTGATACTATCTATTCTCATGTATTTGGCATAGGCAGGACACTGACAGCTCCCAGATCACGAACCAATTACTTCCAGAGCAACCAGGACCAACTTGCCTTCTCTGGACACATCAGGAACAGAATCACAGCTGCGGCCGACGGATGGAACAGGCATATCTCCTGGTTATGAATCGTCATCATCACTCTCCAACACGTTGGTGGACAATTCTCACTCCACCCCAAACAGTCAAGTTTTTGGCACGACTTACGACCGGGCTAGTCCACAGGGACCGGCTGATAGCCGGATGCAGTCATTCATGTTGACTGTGAAAGTGTTGAGCAATCGAGTTGATTCGCTAGAGAAGAGGCTACCATCTATGGAGCAGAATATCACCCTACTGCTGAACCAGGTCTCCGCAGGAGCCTTTGGAGAGAATGCGTGGCCTGGTAATCGTACCGTTCCGAGTGGTCACTGCGGCCCCGAAAATAAAGCGCCACCAGGATGGTATTTTGGCCCTACTCAAGGACTCTCAGCCGACGCTCAATCTCTTAGCCATGCACTCGCGACAGAAGCCGTGACCTCAGACATACTCTCGTCATCGCTATCGGCCACACGGCACACAAACGAGCCATGTCAGTGTACAAACAGATCACCCGGGCAAAAAGAAAAAGTAACCGGGCGTGATAACCCGATATTCGAGCTTGGTGATTTCGGGCTCGCAGATATTGCAGACTCGGATCCGACTCTTTCATGGTTGGATCATGATATGTTGTCGTCGATGGCCGATATTGGTGTAGCGGTGTGAAACTGATGCTATCACTTCAAGTTCTTTTGTATTCACATTCTTCTACTGGACTGATCTACTCCGTACATATGTACATAATGTAACTATTGAATTAAAAACGCTTCAACCTTAGTAGCCAAAGCCTACTAAGTGGAACATTCAACAGTAACATATGTACTCGGGTGCCCTCCTAATTAAATTATTGCTGCGCCGCAGCGCACCTCTACACAGTCATGTGTCAACCATGCGTGTCTTCCAAGGTAATAACTCCTGATTCTCGTTGCCTTCGGGCCCTGAGGAAGCAGACAACTCTGAAAGTGGAATAAGGATGCTATCTCTGAGCCAAGGCCAACATGTGGCTCTCCCCTATTGATTTAGTGTATTAACGACATTGAATATTTGCAAAATACCCGCAAATGACAAGGTACCACCCATTGTGATTGAGCCATAAATCATCTTTCAACATAGCAAAACACAGTTAGCGACAGTGCATAAGTAAAGAAAAGTGGGCGTGCCTTACCATGTTGCTATTTTCGGCCTTGGCCGCCAAATGTCATCGCCATATCGTTTCGGCAGGATTCGTCGACCAATATACGCTTCCATTTGGTCGTTGAGCTTTCATCAATTGAAGGTACTGGGACGATAGATATTTTGCCACTATCAAGGCCTCCTTCAAGCACCTTGTGTAGTGTGACCTCTACATGTAAATACTAGGAATGCTAGGCTAGTATACTGATATCTATCAAAGGCAACGGCGAGGTGACTTTTCCCTTGCTTTGGATTTCAAAACTGCCATTTCTTGCAGCCACTGTATCTTCTCAGGCTGGGTGCAAGCCATGTTGTGAGTTGAATGATTGAATGATTATATGCTCCATTTGGGCTCTTGACCTCAACGGCTGCTAATGACAGTACATTTCAATTGTAGCATCTTCTGTTGGTAAAAGAAGTAGAGTCAGATGGATCGTGGCACTTGCAAACAGCACTGGTTATCAGAACACCAACTGTATCACTGCTGAGTAAAACTGGGAGAAGATGATTCATCTTCTTAAATGAAACTTGCTAAGCAGCCTGATCTGAGATAATAGTGCTGCTATTAGTTGCTGGTCTGATTGAAACACCCTCTCTATAAAAGAAAAAAAGAAATTAGTAAAAAGTGAAGCTCCGAGGATGAATGACTGAACTCACACATTCACAATCTGGAACATTGCCTCCTGTTGATTTGTTGTAGAGCTTTGAGGACAATTTCAATCATTTGTTGAGCTTTATATGATCAATTGCTCTCATTGTCAAATGACCACATGCATATCAGTTTGATCTGGATATCCCTTGCTAAGACATCATAATTCAGCAGCCACAATTTCTCTTCAAGATTGACTACTAGTCAGAACTTTCATGTATCTTGTATCCTTTGTGCAGAACATTCAGCTGCTTTTTCATCTTCCATCTGTGCTTGTATAACTCTGACATGGAGGGCTGCAATGCAGCAGAACCAGTTCTCAAACTTGTCCTTGCTTATAGCATCAAACTTCAAAGCCTCTTTTGCTGTAGGAGGTGTGGTATCTTCCAATTTGGGAGGATCAGGGTTTGGTTGGCTTAATAAGAAATCTATGGATAAGACTGGATAACCCTCTCGTTAGAGGAGGGGACAGATTGTATAAATGCTAGTATATTGTGTCAGAAGCCTTAGAGAGATTGCTATTTTATGTTTGAGTGAAGTTGATACGGAGGCCCGCCGGGATTTTGCCATGCCACAATTAACTATCCTGTCAAGTTCAAGTCACTCCAGAGAGAGAAGTTGACATACCCGGGCATCCTCAACTAAGATCTCTTCCTCTTCTCTGCCTCCCGAGCCGCCAATGCACCCAAGGCAGCTCCAACCCCGCTACCATCCTTTGCAATTCCAATCCGTATCCTCTTCTCCCCCTCTTCTCCTATTTCCGGAATCTCCCGCCATGCTTCGCGTATATATCGTTCGTAGTCCGGATAGAACTCCACCAAGCTGCCGTCAACGCCAATGTCGATGATTTCATCACCTGCCAGCATCCCGCTCGAAATCACCCCGGCTCCGAGAGCAACGGCACTGAGTCTAGCGGCACGTTTGCCGACTGCGTGGACCAGTGTCTTGACTGCTTGGCAGTCGACTGTGCTTGCGTTTTCGATACCAAGTTCTTCCTTTATCTTGGCTTTCGTTGCGCTGAGGTCTGATGAAAAATCGCCTTTCACGGTAGAAAGGAAGCTGGTATCGATGCCCCAGTTTTTATAAAGTCCCGAGTCTGCTGGAATCACAGCTGGCGGGCTAAACATCTTCAACTCGGGGTTTTTCACCATGGATAATATCGCCCAGCGGAGGATTTCTCCCAGAAACATGCCGGATATGCGTTTTTCGAACATTTGGATTCCTGGATTAACGCTGATCGCGTCGAGTTCCCTATCGAATTCCGTGTCGGGCAGCACTTTCATGGGGTTGTCGAAGCTACCCCATTCCATGTTGACAACCATTTCACCCGTTGTCGTATCATACACATCTCCTTCGCATAGCCCTAATTTCTGTATCTTGTCCAATTTTTCTATATAGGCCCCGTTGGTCCCAGTACCAAAGATTGCCCCTATTAATGCCTTTGTACGGTTCTGGGAGCAGTATGATCGAGCCATGAGCGTGCCTACCGTGTCATTGATCAAGGCAGCGACCCGCACCGGTAAGTGGAGCGCGTCGACAGCGTCCTGTAACAGCTGGCACACATCTTGACCTACAGCTGCGGGTATATCGAAACCTTTCGTCCAGCGGAGTAGCTTGCCTTTGTTTATTGCGGTCTGAACGACAGGCCAACTAAAGGTAAAACCAAGGTCGAAGAACTCCTCATCAGGATATGGTTCCTTGACAGTACCGGCCTGTCGTTTCTCGACATGGGTCGAAAAGTGTTTGAGATGGTGCTCCCGCAGAAATTGTTCAATCTGCCGTGCGATAAACTCGAACAGTTCAGTTTTCGACCGAGTCACCATCAGGTCTCGCGGAACAGCGACTTTTGACTGCGCCATTGTGAAGGTCGAGTCGCCGTTTAAATGAACGGAGCAGACACGGATATTCGTCCCGCCAAGGTCAACCGCTAGGTATGTACCCTGGATGCTCACATTCACATTAGCCATACAGCATATTAACATCCAAGCCACAGGACACTCTATAGTAGCCAAGGAGTAGGATAACGCTTATAACCCCACCTTTTCACTCCCATTCGGCACCGTCGTAATATAAGACGGAATCATGCTCAACGTTGCCCCTTCTGCTGTTAATCCCTTTTGCATTTCCTCCAAAAAGTGCTTCACGCCACGATTCACCTCCGCGGCCGGATAAGCGAACTCATTCGCGATCCGCCTTGCTTCCGCTCCAACTGGTGAATCCGGAGTCGACATTGTGAGGGTACGGACAGTGTGCGGTGAGAAGACGGTGAGAAAGGAGAAACAGGAATAGGAGAGAGGAGAGAGGAGAATTAGGATTATAAAATATCAGCAAGAGCGCAATGAAACCAAACCAAAATTGGAGGCCTTCAAAATAGTCGTCCTAGATCGTGGGGTAACAGGCAGGGGATAGATGATGCGTTCATGAACGCCTGGCGGTTCCTTGCGGAGGACGGCTTCCTGACTCCCGTCTGATGCTGCGCACCAGTTATAAAAGCAGGAGACAGAAAGAAAAAGGATGCAGCGAAGAGTAGAAATGTCCGATTGGATCAAGGGTACGATTCAGAGTACTCGTTGAAGACGAACCCAGATCGCGGGGCAGAAGGTTCATGTGCTCTGCGGCAGGTCGTCGAGTATCCGACCGTCATAACCATCAAGCTAAAACGCAGCGGCCGGGTTAACCTGGTTCACCAGCAGCCATGGGACTGTGTAGCATCGATGGTGGGAATGGACGTGGGGAGAGCTGGGCTATGATGTCAGCGAAGCCGCACAAAAGGCTCGCGCGGGCAAAGATTCGTATGTGGAGGTATCGAAGTCAGTTTTCTCATCTCAAGACAACGATAATGTTGAATCTTTCGAGTTCTTTCCCAATGTTGCGGGATTCAGACACAAGTATCTTTTTTATGGGCACAGACAGCGTCGGAGTAAGAAGTTGTCATGGCGCGACTCTGAGGGCTTCAGAGATGCATGCAAATTATTCCCTGATTATAGCGTCTCATGATGGCACAATCGCCTGGCTACCTCAAGGACTCCTGCGCCTTCATTTTCTCGGTATAATACCGCTCTGTCTGTGAGCTGTATGCCAGTTTGATGGCGGGTTGAGGAATGAGCAGATGGGAAAGCCCCTGAGATGGAATCCCGGAATTTTGATACTCCGATTCCGAGATTTTGCGCCGCTTCTACACCGTGCTCTCTATCAAGATGGGCACATCGCAAGCACTGGCAATATTGAAGGATTATTCCAAGAGAGTGCACAGGACGGTAGGTAAGAATAACATTAACATTGGATCATGACTTGCTTAGAACAAACTCATCGGCGCCAGCATATTGCTCAAACAAACTGGAAAGGAATGGGTATCATCCGAACGAGGACCAAAATAGGAAGACAGACGCATGGACAAAGAAGACGGATTCATCCCATCAAACGAGTCAACGAAAACTTCCCCTCAGCACATTCTTATCGACTGCGCTACCCACGACGCCGCCCGCCTGCCCTGGAGCAAGCGTGTTCCCAACAGCCTCATTCGCGGTGCCCTGAATCCCGTCGATGTTCTCATCACCGGTCACCTTGGTTTGATTTAACCCGTCTATATCCAGGCTACTTGTCAGCTCATGTATCGAACTTTTGCGGGATGTCCTCTCACCTTTGATGACATAGGAGGTTCTATTGTCCTTATTGTATGCGAGGTACAGATCCTCCACCCAGGATCGGAGGTAGTTGTAGGTATCAGCGGATTTCGTTCTGACCCATTCCATCGTGGAAGACAGGATTGTTTCACTGGATGCTTTAAGTACAGTTACAGGCTTCGACGGCAATTGGAGTCTGCTGGATGGGTTGGAATAGATGACTACGCATGGATCGTTTTAGCCACCTTGTTGACGCCTTTATACTCTTACAGTCAAGCATGATGGTGGCGGCAACTTGCCTCTAGCTATCATACGGAAGACCTCTTCACCATGAAACCTTCAATTTCCTTGCCTGCACCCTTGCCCTTCCACGCGCCATCCGCCAACGCCAACCCTAAACTGACCTCACAGCAAGGCATCTGACGTCATCGTCCGCCTCTTGGGTTTGGGTTCATCCCATCGTCTTTTCTTGATATTGCCCTATGCTACTCCTCTTCAGGGGATGAGAACCAGATATCAACAAGGGAAACGTACCGTGGTTTGACGTCACCTTAGTTTTCTCCGACACAAGAGCGTCGTCATTAAAATGGGTGCCCGTTATCAGCTTCGAGTATATCTATCTGGGGTTATTCCCCTATCTTCACCTTCTGTTTGAATTTCCCTTTTTATTCATTAAGACTGAAATAACAATAAAAAGATACCCTTTAAGAAAGTCGGTACACAAAGCAAAGCAATTTTGAGTCTATACTTTAGTTCCTGATCCATAACCAAACACTCCAACCTTCATAATGGCAGACTCGTAAGTCTTCTCCCGCTCCCCGGCTAAAGATTACACCTAACAACGATGTAGACCAGACCACAATCAACCCTATGAAGTCGACACCGGCTCCGAAAACGACAAGCAAGAAGACCAGCAACAACAAGATGAACCACAACCCCAGTCCCCTTCCCCAGACACCAAACGCAACAAACGCCGCAACAAGAACCGGAACCAGACCCAGACCCAGGTGCAATCACCACAACCACAGCCTCAGCCGCAGCCCCAACCCCAGCAACTACAGCAGCAGCAGCAGCAATTCCAGCCCGACTCCCCTCAAGCACTGGAACGACAGCAGTACGCGCAATATCCCTATCCCTACAACCAGCCCCCCGGCGACGATTACCAGCGCACATTCGCGGGTCGCACGGGCACACTGGGCGGGCACTCGGGTGCGATCCGTGAGTCGAGGATAAAGGATCGGCCGCAGTCCGGGGATGAGAGGGATAGTAGTCTGAAGGTCAAGATTGAGTTGGATCTCGAGGCTGAGGTGGATTTGTATGCGAGGGTCAAGGGTGATGTTACGATTGGGTTGATGTAGGATATAAATCTTTGTATGTTTTATTCGGGCTGGCGTTTGGTATATATTCCTTTGATTTGAAGTCGTTAGATAGTGCTTTTAATTCATGATTGAATGCGAGATACCAATTTTGGACAAAATGGTCTCATATCCTATGATATCATCAGGGCGAGCAAGTCCTGCGCACTGCGGGAAAGAGAGTAGCCTCAAGTAACTTCCAAGTTTCTTATCACTGAAGTTATATTCTGAGAGCACCATCTAGCTATCCGAATTTTTCGGAGTGCGTTCTAAACCTTGGATCTCAGCCTCCAATCGTGCCTCCTGCTCCCCGAGAAATTCTAACGTCTTAACCCGCTGGATCTCCGCGCGAATACGCGCCTGCTCTGATTTGAGCTTCTCAAGCCGGGTAGTATCTTCTGTAGGTGCGGTGGTTGTCGGGTGTTTAGGGGAGGCGGGCGAGATGGGTGATTTGGAAGAGTCGTCTGTGTCTAGGTTATTTAACGGCTGTGTTGAACGCCGTGAATCGTCCGAGAAGGCGCGATGATGGTCGCTGCTTTGCGCGAAATTTCGGTCCGCGCTTGAAGAACTGACGCCCTCAGTTAAACTGTCGTCGGTATCGTGGCTAGGGGGTGGAGAGGTAGATTTTCCGGAATTGTGCTCACCCGCGTGAGCATCCGAGGGCAGCTCAATAATCGGGGTGGCCTCATTCAACTGTGCGGGAAGCTCGGCGATTTCAATAACGTGGTCCGCCGGTTTTAGCTCATTCTGCGCATCCAATTCCGCTTTGACTTTGATCGGGACACCGCTTCCCTCTAGCTCAGGTTTGTTCCCAAGTGAACGAGCGCTCTCGGGGTCTTGAGACGTAGGTCCTTGTTGCTGCCGTTTTTTCCAGAAATAGACCATACAACATAAAGCCAAGGTTGCAAAAGCGATTATTATAATTGCGACCATACCACCAGTAGACAAACCGGAAGGCGGGGGCGATTCGTAATACTGGCGGCTAATAAGGGTATGGCGAGAAAGGGGTAGTTGTTCATCCGCTTTTGACGGGGGAATGATGGGCGTACTCATGGTCGAGGTATTAGACGGCTTGGGCTCGGTTTTCGTAGGCGCAACCTCATCGCGCACGATGAGGATGGGAGTGGTGAGGTCGATAGCTGCGGAAGTGAAGTGGTGGCCATCACGACGGACCACGAAAGAACGCGGGGCCATGGTGAGCTCCGCGACAGCAAACGCAACGATAATGCTGAGTTAGAGGAGAGCCGTGATTAGTTATTCCCACGAGCTCTCGATATCTAATAAAAGAAAGAAGCTCCTTTGCCAGGAAGAACTGGCGTTCCCTGGGCATCGTTACATCGCAGCTCAGCGATCCCGGGTCTCGGCTTGCACAGCCTATGTGGTTAACCCAAGCTAAGAGTGTCTCCCATTCGAGAGCTGCCGAGTAATCACAGTAATCCTTGTCGCTAACATGGTCGCTGTCCCGGTATTGTGGTTCAAACAGCCTGATCACAGTGGCTTGGAATGGCCCTTGCCGGGGTTAGTTTCTGCTGGAAGAGTGTGGTAACCGTCTCGGACGAGCACTTCAAAATCAGGTATCGCAAGATCGACAAACGATGGCCACTCCTCTCGTCTGGGTAGTATCTTGCTGATAAAATCTATGGCTCGAATGCCCAAAGCTGGATGTTGAACGCTCCAGCCGCCCAGAGGCGCCAAGAAACTAGGGACGGGTAGATTAGCGCCTTGGCATAACTAAAGCAAACGGCGATGGCTTTTTCCGTTCCGAAGCTCCTGGGAGCTCCAGCGTCGGCGGAGGATACGAATAGAGCTGTCAGCAGCAACGAATGGATACAGTTGAACGATATGGTATCGTAGCCCACAGCTGAGCGTTAACCGCAACTGACGGCCTCACTCTCGCCAGCAAATCCACGAACCCCTCCGTCGAGAATCCACTGCTCGTTATCCTCATTATCATCCTGCACCCGCCGCCACGTCTGTTTCTGCTCCCTCCTCCTCGTC
This sequence comes from Malbranchea zuffiana, assembly GCA_039700045.1. Classification (NCBI taxonomy): domain Eukaryota; kingdom Fungi; phylum Ascomycota; class Eurotiomycetes; order Onygenales; family Malbrancheaceae; genus Malbranchea; species Malbranchea zuffiana. The sequence continues at coordinate 376,639 of JARUPO010000011.1, read as the reverse complement.
TGAACCCCATCCTCCCCATCCGTCTTCCACACAGGTCGAACCAACCCTGCCCCCTTCAGCAACGGATTACGCGCAAAGGCGCCCGCGTCGCCCGCGACTCTTGAATCACTCCCTTCTGCCACCAACTCCTCATCGTCGTCTTCATCTCTCGACTCATCTTGGACAGGCGTAGCATCCCCCCGCCCAAAACTCCTCACAACTTTCCCACTCTTCACATCCAGACTCATAACCATATTCCTCCTCTCCCATTCCGGCTTCGATTTCTCCTCTATCTCCCGCAGTAATCGCTGCTGCTTCTTCAGCGCCAGCGCCCGCTGCGCAGGACTCATCCACATCGTCGAGGAGGTGGTGGGTATATCGTAATCCGCAGCCTCATCCACGATACGCGTTCGCTGCGCATTCTGCGCCTGGAACGAGAGTAGTTTATCGCGGTGCGCCCTGGCTGCTTCCAATTTCCCATCTACAGCCGCGCTCTGGCTGCTGCTGCCACTCTGTCGAGTTGTGAAAGAAGGACCCCCCGTATGATGCACACTCTCATTATGCGCACGCATCTTCTCATTCCCTCTCTCCGCACGTAATTCACGAATCATATCCTGCACCTCAGCAGCAGACAGAAGCGGCGTCCCACAAAATGAACACGGCTGTAACCCTTCCAACGCACATATAATTTTCCCGCATGACAGACAATTCGGCGCCGCGTCGAACAGCGGATGAACAGTCGCGTTACACTTGCATTTTCTCGCTTTCCTCTCCCTGGGATTCGTAGCAACTTCCAACGCTGCAATCGCAGCCGTCAAATCTGCGATATTATTCGTCGTAGTCGAAGAACCAGAAGAACCAGATGGCTGTCCCGATCTCTGCCCAGTTCCCTTACTCCTCGAAGTCTTCGACTTCACATTCGGCATAAACTCACTTATCAACGGTCCCGCCGCAGACGGAGGCGTCTTAACCGTTCCCTTTCTCTGTCCTTCATCCCTCTTGCTATTCACATTCACATTCGTATTTCCATCTTTCCTCCTCGAGTTAAACCCCGATATAAACTCGGCCGCCTGCGCAGACGCACCCAGCAGATTCCCCAAGTGCTCTGCGCTCTCCTCCTTCGAAGATAAGCTGGCTGCGTACGTGATGATTTGGCGGAGGGAGTCTTCGTCTAGTGGGAGGAGGGCTGCGAGGCGTGGGAGAGCCCATTTTTCGAGGGCGGACATGGCGCTGTTCAAAATATACTGTTTTGGGGGTCGTGGGTGGCGGGGGGCCGATTAAGTGTGTTCCTGGTTGGTGCGAAGGAGTGAGGATCGGATCAGAGAAGGGTTTGATGGTCGTTTAACTGCTTTGAGAGTGAGAGTGTGGAATCACGGCTAAACAGAGGGGTGTACCTAGGTAGGTCACCACCTGCAGGTGGACAGGTGGAACGTTGCCAGGTCACCGGGGGTTTGGGGTCCGTGCTTTTGGCTTTGGCGCAATTTTACCTATGGAGCGCCAAATTCAGGCTTGGCACGGGTCTCGCGGGCGTCTAGGTACCCGGAAACTTAGGGCCCTTCCGGCGCCTGGGTATTCTGGGTTTACCGGGCGACCTCCCGGGATTGCCCGGCCCGCCCATTCTCAAACCTATCCTCAAGTCTCTTCTCCGTAATTATACATGGTTCAATGGATCACATATTCTCTAAGTGTGATCAGGTTCTGGCAAAGCGGCTCTTCTAGTCAGTATCTCTCTTCTCACGCTTTGATTTTTCTGCATCTTTGCCTGCCTCCAAAGAATTGTGGCCAAGAGCAGCGCTGATGGAAAATTGGCATGGTGTTATTAGAGATTCACAATCAGGTGCTTGATGGTTGCAGAAGTTCAGTCTGCCAAAATTTCTGATACCACCAGTTGATCAATAATCCATACTCCTGTTTTGTATGATAGTATCTTGGAACATTGAGCTGTGAAGCACCAATTAGGGGGTTTACTCTTGTGAGTAAGCAGGGTTCTTGGGTGAGATCAATGGTTTCCGGCCAGGCAATGGAAGCACTATTATCCAGCCACACATATATTTCCATGACCCCAGTTCTGAGCCCGAGAAAGTCATATAGGGAGACGAAGCCGTGAAGGAAGTTAGGGAATGAGAGGAGGAAGCTCTGAAAATGTGTCAGAACTTGCCAAGATCTGCAAGGCCTGACAGTTCCCTCAGAATCTACCTCTATACTAGTAGCCTGTTATCAGCAACATACGAGTAACGATTTCCGTTCCATCGAGGGCTCTGGGTATCATGTTTGTGGTATCGCGGTGCCCATTCAGAATCCAGGGTCAGTTTCCTAGCCGCTGCTTGATGAAGAATGTTTTTTACGGAAGAAATGGTTGTTGCCGATGACTGGCCAGTTTGCTTGCATGGATTGTGACCAGCTGTGGGGAGCAGCATTGTGCTTCATACTCATACTCTCCACGAGACCTGGAACGCTTGCACACCTGGCAGCCTGGTTCTCAGGGGCGGGTGTTGGAATTTTTGATTGATGGAGGTGGGAGGATCTGCAGCCCGGCACGCCTAGGGTTCTCTCCATTCACATCAGGTCCCCATTTCAATGTCGTGCTGGCAACCCGTACCTGCTCAGACTTGTCAGCGTCGTCGAAAATATCGAGGTCCAATATATCCGAGAAATGACATAGTCACATAGTCCTCAGGGGCACAGCGTCAACGAAGATCCGCCTGATCCAGTGACTTCAGGATCCATTTCCACATCTTGTCATCGGCAACGAAATGCTTTCCATTACATCGTATTCCCTTAGAATCATGCTTGCGATATCTCGATGTCCATTCGGAAATGAGCGTTAATTTTCGGGATATCGCTTGGCCAAGCTTGTCTTTGCGAAAGTAGCTCGCCTCATCACGCTTTATTTGAGCTGAGGGTTGGTCTTCTTGTTTCATTTCCTCATGTAGTTGCAGATAGTGGTCGGACGATTGTTTCAATCTAAAGAATGTCGAGAAATCAAAGTTGCTCCGGTTGCTCATGTGCCATATCTCATTGAACAGGTAGAAGTCCCCCACAGAATCAAAACTGGATAGCCGATAAAATAGCCAGCTGAAGCGTGTAGCTGAGGACGCTTTCAGATGGTTAAAGTAGATTTTCGTTGCACCGTTTTTGTCAGTAAGGGCGGCGTTAAGCAACCCCTCCTCAAACGCAGCGACCAGGGGAGCCTCCAGCTCATCTCGAGATTGAGGGAGCCCGGGCGCCATAAAAAGAACTGAAAGAGGGACAGATGAGCAGAATCCGCAGTCAATGAGGCACGTAACCTGGCAATCATCGTCTACGAAGATATTATTCACCGAGAGATCGGGGTGGTGTAAAGGAAACTTTTTGGGGCCGATATCTCTGGAGGGCCTAGACATTTCTTCCACCCATTGATACAATTTCGCGTAGGCAATCCCCTACTAACATAAAGTCAGCTCGATTGTCAGATCCATCAATTTTCGATCCTGTAGTCACAAAGTTGCTCTACTGATCACATGCTTTGCGATATTCGTGATCATCATCATAATAAGCACGGGTTGGCAACGGCGCAAAGAAACAGTGGTGGCCAAGCGGGAGAGACTCAGCATGCTGTACAAGACCTGAGATAAGAGCATTGAAATATTCCTTCTCGTCAGCAAATGGCCCACGAGGCAGCTCCTCGAGGGTGTCCCTGTCAGAAAGCAATAGGCCGCGAGATAAGCAGGTCTTGACTTGCAAATGTTCATTATCCTCAAAGAGTGAACCAATCTTGTCAAATCGGAGTTGCGAGAGTTGCCACGTTATAGAGCCAAGCTGAGACAGAATCTTTGATTTCTCCTGCAACGAAAGCGTCGTTTGTGACTCGAGAGATTTCCACTTTTCACTGAGGGGAGAACCGCTGGCCTTGCTCATCAAGATATAGGGAACTCCTATAATATAGTCTTCAGAGCAACTTTCCAATGATTAGCAAGAAGCAAGGATGACTTTCAGATGAATCACTTTTACCTATACGCGTAAACCTCTGGAACGGGGATGGCTGCATGCGACTTGATGTACTTCAACGTCGCGGCTTCGCTTGCCAACAACGCGCGATTTGTCTCTGCAGACTGAATTGCACCACCAAGCCGTGGAGATCGAAATACCCATTCCACTCCATTGTCAAATGCCAGAAAAACCACCCAGCAAAAGCTACCATCTGCAGGCACTTGATCAACATTGCAAGAACAGGACTTTCCCTGGCGCAACGAACTGGCTAGTTGACGGAGCGCGTCAACGTCAAAGGTAGCATGGCGAAAAATGGGTGGAGCCATAACACTCAGTTGCTTCTCATGACGTTGTGTTGGATCGTGTGGATCTCTCTTCGAAGGATATGAGGTTGAGCTGTGGAGGGGTTCCTTTCCGGGCCCTCGTTGTAGATATATCTCAGTCGACTCAGGCTCCCGGACAACAGAAGGTCTGAAACCTTAACCAATCACTGCCAAGCTGCCAAGAATTACTAATCAATGCACGATACAACCCTGGCAATTTCTCTCATCAGGAGTCTGGGAAACAACTGAATGTATTTTGATGAAATGTGTGCAGAAATGAATCACACATGATGAAAGACAGTTAAGCTCACTGGGTGGCAGATTCCATTAGTTAACTTGAAACCAGCAATTACAACTAAAACAATATTCCACATCTGGTTCAGCAGTCCTCCACGCGAGGTTTCTTTCGAGCGCCGTATTTCCTGCCTCTCAAGCACGGATGGATGCCTCTCTGGATAATCCCCGTTGCCCTGAAGCTCTCTATTTTGAACGCCGACCAACTCCACTTGAAAACCCGGAGACGCCTTGGACTTTTCTATGGACTTTTCTAAAGTCTGTGATGGATGTCGAACAAGCAGAAAATCAGAACGCCATACAAACAATCCACAAATGGCATGAACAAACATTATATCATGAACAGAAGCTCGAGGGTCTCGGCTCACAGCTGGTGATGTCCGGTTTCTGAGCTGTGGTTCCCAAGCCAGACGAGTTCGACCATGCTGTGCGTATCCCCTTCTTCACGCGTATAGATCTGGTGCACATTCTTCCCGACGACGACCGACTCTGCGAGCATCCAACGCTCTTTGAGGATGCCCTCTTGGTCCTTGGGTCTAAGCGGTCCGAGCCTCTTTTCGTAGCCTCTGCCATCCTCTTCCCATGTCTTCTCTGTGGCATCAAACTGAACCGAGTCCGCCGACATGCTTGAATCCATCGTGTATCGAATCATGGAGTATCCATTGGTGAGAACCCAGAAACTCCGCTTCTCCTTCCCAGAGCTATCGGGCCCAACCTTTTCATCAAAGCGCCACCGACGAAGAATCGAGCGGCGACCAGCGACAGCGGCTACAGTGCTCATCTTGACAACGTCCTTTCTGTACCAGGTACTCCAGTGGTGTAGAGAGTCAATCTGTCTGCCGGATTCGAATACTCCATCGGGATCGCCCTTCATATCCATCTGGTACAACGTATCCCAGACAGTGAGAGGAGTATTGGTGAATTTTTGGATGCACTGAGCGAGTTTCTGATCACCCGGCTGATCACCAAAGTCCTGACATTTTTGGTAATACGGCTGGAGCGTGTCGAGTAGGGCCTTGGAGACAAATACGCCGGCGCCGCCAAACGCAATATGTCCAAAGGTGCTGACCTGCCAGCTTGCTTCAGAGAGGGCGCCGATATAATAATTTTTTGACGCGTCCGTCTGGGCAAGCCTCTGCGCAACGGTGCCCAAAGACGGAAAGAAGGTGTCGTCGTCGACAAAACTGACCCAGGTGGTGTTTGGCCGCTTCTCATCGATATGCTTCTTAAACGCTTCGACAAGCCCAAAATATCGAGCAGTAAATGGCAGGCCCGAGGGCTTGATTGTAACGTCCAGACCACGGTTGCGGAAATGCCTTTCTTGAACGTCAAGGTCGTGCCTGTTATCCGGTACGAGAACAAGGATACTAGCCTTGGTCCTCCCGTATGAGTAGAGCAACGACGGTAGCAAGCGATCCAGCCTCTCAACAGTTGTGGCAAGCCCAAAGAGGATCTCACTTGTATCTTCGACTGACACTTCGCTAGGCACTTTCACGTCAATAATCGGCGGGCACGGCCATGGTTCGTCGCGATTCTCCACCTTCAGACCACGATCAAGAGAACGGAATGGCGGCAGCACATCCCCATGGATTGGTTCTATCGAGTTGAACAAAGTATCGGGAGCGGCAAAACTGGGACGGATGTACACGCGGGTATAGTTCTTGCGAATCAACCATTCAGCTAACGATACAGGGGGTGCAGCGGATGCGTCTGTGTGGCATAACTCGTCAGGACGCATCTGTGGAACGTGAACTTGCGACGGTGCCACGGAGTCGGCATTTGATTTCAGTCCGTCCAGTCGATGAGCAAGCTTGACGAGTGTGGCACGGTCATAGCGGTCGACACCCCAAAAAAAGAGAGTGGTGACAAAAAGAGCAAGGATGGGGATCAGATATCGAAGCCTCAAGGGAGGCATATTCGCGGTCTAAATGGCGTCTTCCTGTGATACAGCTCAAGGATGGGGTTGTTCAATCTTCGCCGGAGCTCGCGTCGAAGTCCTTGTTGCTCCTCCTAGCTGGCTGACAATTGATATAAATGAATGGTTGCAAGATAACGAATGTCGAAGAAACGAGAGTGGTCAAATCCAGAAATTAAAGAGTGACAGATCTGGAGGAACGCGAGAAAGACTGGCTAAGGTGAAGAGGGATATGTCTGAGACGCGACGAGATGCGAACCGAAGTGAAGCGAGAGAGTGGTGGGATGAGAAGCAGAGAGAAGGTGAAGCTGCCGGGCCTCACGTGAGCTAGGTAGGACAAGAATATAAACAGCAATGGCAGAGGTGAGAAATGGAGAGAAAAGACAGGGGCAATTGCGAGTCAGATACGCTATTCAACCAGGCATGGAGATGGAGGAAGCTGCCGCTGCTGAGAGAGAAAAGAGAGAAAAGAGGTATTCGAGGTCCAACTTATGTAGTTGGCAGAGATATTCAGGATCTTCAGGCAAGATACACAGCCATTTGTACCTTGTTTCGGAAGAAACTATTCTGGGTCCATCAAAGTATACTCATACAGGAAGCTTGACACGTACGGGGTACTATCGTCATCATCTGGGCCCTGCTTTTTCACGGGCGACATGCCTACTCTGTAACCATGGGCCCTAGTGGAAGCTTCCCAGCATCCAGTCTTACATATAACCCCCCATCGTCCCGTCTTTGATATCCATGCTGGAGATCCTTCAGGGGCGCCGTTGGGCCGGTAGTCTGGTGATTGGCCCAAGAAGCGCAACGGGAGGCGGGTGGAGAGGCTCCATAAGCGCCACCACCGTTCCTGATTGTCGTGGATCGACGGTTGACAGCCAGCTATGTAACACGGATACATGAGTCCTAGGAAGTACACTCAAGCAACATCGAATTACCTGTGAATAAGACTAGAAGTACAATAATGCGCGCTGTTCGGAACTGCCAGCATCAGAACCACCCTTTAAAGAGCACGAAAGTGAAGTAAGCGGTTGTCGATCCTCATGGTACACATAAGCAAGGGGATTATGACGTCAGTAACGACACGCGGCCAGGGTGCGCAAGCCGTAACGGGGGAACTCTGGATCCTCTGCTCCGTTCCGATCCCTACAGAGAGGGTTTGAAGTAGTAAGCCAAATGGTGCCCAGGGGCAGGCCAATCAGGCGAGCATCCCGAGTCGAATGCCGTATGTTGGATGTCTTACGAGATCGACATGCAGCGTCTAACACGCTCCTGAATACCGGAAACACTATTGGGCTGGAGAGTTGGATCGGGAGCTTGGAGTAGACATCGCAGTATCATTTGCATTCAATTCGTATCTCATCGAGGTATGTATATCTACATGTCCGTGTCCTAGTCTTCGTCGGCTCCCTCCCGATCGTCGAAGACAAGAAACTGGCTGTCATCCACGTCCGGGCCCATAATCCTTTCCCAGACATGCTGGACGTGGTCAATTATCCCATCGTCAAATTCCAAATCGAGGCTCGGGGGAGGGAGGCTAAGGACTCCGCTGATTGCACCCTCAAATGCATTGTCAGAAACAGGATGCTCGCTTAAACGGCCTAGTTTGGTAAATTCCAGTCTCCAGAGCACCTTTGCTTCCGGATCTATCGATGCCAAAAGCTTTTCAACAGCTCTTTCGAGACGAGGTATTCCTACATCGGCAGGTTGTAACACACTGCCATATATTACGCCTGCGTTTGGTTGAATATTAGCGAATGGCCAAATCTAGGATTAAATTAGGAATAGCATCAAACGGAAAATGCTCTCATCAGACTGCTGTTATATTTCAACAATGAATTTCAGGCAATGTAGATAAGTAATGAAATAAGTCATCCTGAGAGCTTGAAGTACGGGCAAAACGAAAATTAAAATGGTGGTACTCACATTGACCTGTAGGACACTCGCCAGTATCACTAGCATGAATAGTCAGGTAGACCGGTGGCTCGTTAGTCGTATCATCATTGGTCAATGCCCCTGGGGAAACGACAAGTGCTCCGACTGGAATAGGCCCTCCCTCCGATGTCCGAGCAAACAGCTGTTCCAGTGGCGAAGACACAATCAAAATAGCGCGGGAAGCCCTTGTTATCGAGGAAGAGTCACCCTCTTGTAACCTCTCAGCTGGAAGATCCCACAACGAACCGACCATGAACTCGCTTCGCAAGACTTCACCATCAGCCAATTGAATGGTTAATTGGCTAGAATCCTCGCTCGGAGAACGTTCGACCCGCTGAACTTTTTTGTTTAAAGCGTATACACCTCCACCGACTGCACAAGCCCTGCAGGCAACTTGTACAATTTCGGAGGTCCCGCCCCAGCTGGGTAGAACAGAACAAAATCCCGCACCGAAAACGCCAATAGACTGCAAATGCCTTTGAATCTTTGGCACAGCATAGCTAGCGGGAGTGTCGTTCAATGGGTAAGGAGATAAACACAGAGAGAGCAAAGGCCCATAGAGCTCCGGCGGTACTTGAAACCGCTTTGATAGGAACTCCGGAAAGGGAAGATCCAACGATTCCTCCCCAACCGGACTCTGTTCCTCCATGTTCTGGCCAAGGTATCTCAGGAACTTCATGAGGGACCGCTTCGATTTCATAGTCAATATCTCGTCGGCAAAGACATCTTCGCGGCTCCCCGGAACCCGCTGCAATTGACTCTCTGTATTGGTGCCGTCTGCGGACTGATGCACCCACCAATTACCGAAAGCCTGGAATTCCAGCTGACGATAGGTTTTGGAAGACACCAGCTTTGCCAGCAGATTGGAACGTGTGTAGATTAGTTGGGGCGATAAGGATAGCGCGTAGGATCTCGAAGATGACAGCTGCGTATCACCCTCTACCAAGTCTGGGCGCCAGATCGAGGCAGACTCGAAAGGGGTAGTGTGAGGTTCTGCCTTACCATGTCAGAGTATCAGCGGTGGTGATACCAGGCTGAATGTAGCAAAGCTAGACCATTCTCACCCTGCTCAAGGTCCTTCGCCCAAGCTTCTGTTTCATCCAGATCCAGAGCAGCTTCGGATCCGCCGTAGTACTCATTCTTATCAACGTGTAGCACGCGTTTGCCTGACCGGGAAAGGGACCTACAACATGAGTGTTAGTACGGTAATGCTATGAGGTGACAAGGACAATTGAGCTTACAGTGCAAGCAAAGACTGTGCCAAACCCGTCCCGGCAATCACGACATCCCAGCTGGTGTCGTGCAGACTGTCCATCTTGAATAACCTCAACGGGCATATGGAGCGGCTTGCTCAGCAGCTCCGCATCGGTGAGTAATGGCGCCGACTCGTCTGCCACAGAATCCAACAAGCCCAAACTGATCAGCCAATGGCGCTGGCAAGCAGTTCTAGCAATTCAAGTGCAAAAATTTCTGCCTGTGTTGTGGGAGCAGCGGAGGCTTTTGTCCTCGAAGGACGAAATGACGCTAGCTGTTTTAGGGTCTAGCTCAGTCTTGGCACAAACATATCAAAACTCGCTTCGATTTTGGCCGAAGTTCTTTTTTGATTCCTTTCTTCCACACCACTCACGCGCTTTGCGTAAACAAGTTGCCTTTTTTCTACATTGGCTCTCTTGTTTCTTCGGACGAGCCTTCATTGGCTTCGTCTTATGTGAGCGGAAGATCGGACTCTCACCCTGTATCTGCCGCTCAAGATGGAAACATTTGATCGATGCGGTTCGTTTTGTGGTGAAACATATTGCTCCGTTGCTGGAGATATCTTAATCATTCTATATGCAGTATTCATCACACGATACTTGTTGCTATTCCCTCTCTGGTAGCCGCTCGAATGGTCGGCCGGTGCTGTCGCTGGTACGCGAGCTTTCCAACCGCGATCAGCCCTATTCGTACTCCGATTGTACGATCTGTAAACCCCAATTATGTAGTTCCTCAAGTCCTCGCCCGGTGGGACATTACTCGGCTTAGAGCTGAGCTGGCAGATGCGTTTCTCTCAGACACGAAAATGACCTGATCACTCTTCGCCTTGTTCCACAACCCTTGCTTTGATAATCTTCACCTGGTCGACCGGCCTATCCTCCGCGCCAGTTTTTACCAATCCCATTCGTTGAACCACCCGCATGCCGCTCTTGACTCTTCCAAAGATTGTGTGCTTCCCGTCTAACCAAGGCGTCGGCGCAAGTGTAATGAAGAACTGACTGCCATTGGTGTTCGGACCGCTGTTCGCCATGCTCAACACGCCCGCGCCAGTATGCTTGAGGGACGAGTGAATTTCGTCTTCGAACTTTTCGCCGTAGATTGAGCTTCCCCCCCGCCCCGTGCCCGTGGGATCTCCTGTCTGGACCATAAAATCGGGGATAATGCGATGAAATATCACATCGTTGTAGTAGCCGCGCTGCGCCAGCGTAGAGAAGTTCTTACATGTCTAAGGGATGGATGTCAGCTGGACATCGAAAACGAGAGGAACTGATCGAGGCGTGCAAACCTTTGGCGCGTGATCGTTGTAGAGCTCGACGGTGATGGAACCCTAAGGTACGTCTCGTCAGTAGGAAAGGTTCAAGCAAGGGTGATTCGGACATACCATCGTCGTGTCCAGTACCACATCGGTCGCCATGGCTTCTTCTGTTTCCACTGCGCTTGAACCGTGAGAGAGAGAATCGACGCTGTTGCTGAAGAGATCGAGATTGCGCGCTAACGGTGATGATGTCAGGGCTGGCTGATATCCGAATTGGAATTGTCAAAGAAGAACACGAAGGTCACACGAAAGGACACATCGCAGCAAACACAACAATTCCTTCACTGGACGGAGAATTGAGAATTCATTCTTTACTTCCCGCGATGGTTTAAAAGTTGTCTGCTCTTCTAAATTTGCTCCGTTCGCCTGACATCACCGGCCTCGCTACTCTTCCCTCGCCGTGGACGATCATTCAGGTACCAGCAATGCCATCCCTCCCCACCACGTTGGGCGAAGCTGTCGACAGCATCATACTCGTATACGGTACAACTAAACCACTTATTCCTACCTACATCCACCTTCTTCTGTCTGCGTTATTCTGCATCTACATTGGCTCTCATGCCTCGTTGACTCGACCGTCGTCCGCCGCGAAACCTCCGAAGAAAAAGAGTAAAAAGGACAAGGATAATGCTAGCGACGATGAAGATGATGATAATGACGAAGACCAAGAAGAACAGCAGAGCGTAATTCAGAAAATGGAGGGATTGTCGCCGTCAGACGCAATCGTTTTCCCCGTTATGTCTGGGTTGACCTTGGCTGGGCTTTACTACATGCTGAAATACTTTGACCCGGCTATCTTGAATAAAGTGCTGAACTGGTATTTCATGCATGCCGGCTTCTTATTTGCGGCTGCGTTCGTGAGGGACATATTTTCGGTGTGGAGGTCGTTCGTCTTCCCTCTACACTACTCTGCTGGGGGTTCGCTATGGAAGGCAGACCAGGATAAAGAGGCTGTTGCGCGAATTGCTGGCAAGAAAGACAACGTCGACTCTCCGGAAACGTGTAGATCTCCTCTTCCTGGATTTTTCCGCGTCATTCCCCTTCCGGGCCGCTTTCTCGCTGGTCTTTGGCGCATAAGAAGTGTTACATATAAAAAGGCCTCCCTTCGCTTCCGCATACGTTCTATTCTGAATATGAAAGCTCGATTTACAGTTCTGGACGTTTTCAGTGCTATAATTGCCCTTTCCGCAGCGGGATACTCAGCGTTCGTCGCAAGACCTTGGTGGCTCATCAATTTCCTCGGCACTGGCTTTACTTACGGCGCCCTGCAATTTTTGTCACCAACGACGTTCTGGACAGGGACCTTGATTCTGTGCTCGCTATTCTTTTACGACATCTACTTCGTCTTCTATACACCGATGATGGTTACCGTCGCCAAAAAGTTGGACATTCCAATCAAGCTGCTGTTCCCACGGCCCCCTGTGCCTGGACAGGACCCCAGCGTTGCTTCCCTTGCCATGCTGGGTTTGGGAGATATTGTTGTCCCGGGAACAATGATTGGATTGGCCTTACGATTCGACCTGTATTTGCATTACCTTCGAAAAGAAACTACGGAAACCACAGGTAGTGATTCCAAGCCGAAGTACGTGTGCGCGACAGGGGGTTGGGGAGAGCGATTTTGGACTGGATATAAACCTTCTATGGACCTACCAGAGAAAGAGGCATCCTATCATGACGCCAAAGCCTTTCCAAAGACGTATTTCAAGGCGGGAATATTCGGCTATATTCTCGGTATGCTGGCCACGCTACTGGCGATGCAGATATCAAACCATCCACAGCCAGCATTGCTATACCTTGTCCCGGGAGTCCTAAGCTCGATTTGGATCACCGGTTTCGTGAAAGGAGATATCAATAAAATGTGGAACTTTTCCGATAGTGTCGAGGACGAGGACGAACAAGGGCCAGAGAAGAAAGATGATGAGCCTGAACATACTGGCCTAACCTTCCAAGGCATCCTTAATAAAGTCTTTGGTACACGAGAAGCAGGCTCTAGTGACAAGGACGACTCGCCCCAAGCTCAATCGAAAAAATCCAAAGCGAAGAAGGAGGAGGCGTCCAAGAACAAACAGAACGACAGCACGCGCAAGCCTTCGTCGTCCATAGAGCTCGTTTCGTTTTCTATCTCTTTGCCAACCAAGAAGGTGCCGATTGACAGAAAGCCCAGGGTCTCCCCAAGCCCAGAGGACATGGCTAGCCAGGAAGGCTCATCGGCAGTCCTTGATTCTGGGAGCTCCTCTCCGGTTCTAGTCGAACGACAATATGACCAGCAACCGTCCAAAAGGAGGCGTGGCAATCGAAAGGCCGATACCTCTTCTTAACGTTTTATGATATGCATATCAAATAAAGCGGATGGAGTTACGGGTTCAACATTCTCACATCTATAGCGGGAAGATTTACTTCGATACAAGGCCCCTTCAGTCCCCAATAGAGGAATTAGATTTTGAAATATAATACCTTAATGTAGTCTACAAAGGCGTATGTCATTACTTTTCACTCTCATCCTCGCCCCTGCAGTAGTCCGTGCCACTCCTCCCATCGGCCTGCCGCAACGTCGATTAAGTTCCTCATCTCCTCCTTACCGATGCAGAATCCACCAGTCTTTTCCAACCTCAGGATTTTGACTTTTCTCTGCCCCTTCGCATCCCTATCCACCACCACGCAAACCCGCTCTTGACACAATGAATCCTCAAAACCATCTGGGTCCGCAAGAATCCATCTCTCCGCACCCTTCCCTTTTCCACTCTCAACGGGAACAATGACCTTCCTCCAATCATTCACTGGATCCCCCTCAAATACCGCAAAAGAACTCGACACCGGCATACCCCGAAGACGTAATTTCCTCGATTCCGCCACGCTATCTGAACACAACACGGACTCGCTATCCATATCCCACCACGCTTTCGGTAGCCTTGTATCGCGCAGTGCTGCTACCACCGCCGCCCACGCTGCGTCGAAGGGGTCCCCAGAAAGCGAAATGATAATCACGTCGATGTAGAGCGTCCAGAACGCCTTGACTCCGGGTGCTGGTAGTAAATCTCTGTCTATTTCAGTATCATCTTGCATGGATATATCTTCTTCGTCGGTACTGGCGGAGTCAAGCTTCGACCAGATTCGCAGGTCGGATGTGCGGATGAGACGGGAGCTATGTAGCAGGGAGAGGAGCTGGTGGGAAAGCGATTGGGCGAGAGCGGTTGGGGGAGAGTTCGGTGTGATTCGTGGAGAGCAGCCGGTGCCCAGGGATAAGTTGGGGACAAGGAGGTTAAAGGATTGAATTTCGGAATAATCGTCCTCTTCATCATCATCATCATCTTCTTCTTCATTCTCGTCTGTATTTCCTGTTCTCCGCGCTTCTGCCGCTCTTTCCGAAACACGGCTAGGCGCAGATGTTGATGACACCTGCCACGCCGGTATATCATCTGTAGAAAGTATTTCGGCGCGCACTCCGCATACTGCTGTCGTGTCCCCGATCCGCACCACTGCGCTGCCATTGGTGTGCGTTAACGAGCCTGTGTTGACAGAGGAGGGACGGAATTGAAACTCTGATCGTCCGTTTATCCGTACGGGAGGTTGTGAGCTTGTAGCTGGCGTTTTCAGGTGCGCGAGAACAAAGGTGTGGGGTTGGAGCTGGGCGAGATGAGCTGGTGAGAAGGAAAGGTAGGATTGTGATGGTGCGGAATTGGCGTTCGGCGCTGTGGTATTGGTAGATGCCATTGTGTGATGGAATGATTTGCACTGAAATAGAAAGCTGCTGGGTCCTGCGAGGGGAGCAGAGGCTATGGAAAGTGGGTTCGTCGCGCTCTCACCAGAATTTCTTTGCTCGAGAGACCAAGGCAGAATAGGAATGCGAAAGCGGTGAGAAATCGCCAAGGACTGCGGAGATTCTGTTTAGTCCGGAATCTGACCTGTCCGGATCAGCCCCTTTTTGATAAAATGCGGCGTAGAACCTCCAGTCTCCTTCAGCTATTGAAAATTCTTCCTTCTTGCCACTCTCCACTCTGTTCTGAGAATTCTGCCTACCTGTCTTCTTCAGACCAATCTACAACGCTCTCGTTATGGAAGCATAGAGCTCCAGTTGCCCGCTTCCTCGGCCCAATCTCAACTAGCAGACACTGCTAGCATGGCGCGCCATGGGTCAATCGCATCTTAAAGGGCGAAAAGGCATCATACAAGCTATTGAAAATGCTCAAGGAGCCGTCGCTCTATAAAGCTGCTCTTATCCCGTCCGCTGCGGACAATTCGGGACCGCCGACTACTGCCAAATTGTAATTTCACTCAAGCCTGGACTTAGTTAACCCCAGCAGCAAGCCCGATTGTTTTACTCTTTAACACTTCACAAGTCACAAGTGTCGCGATAAAAGATGTTGTCCTAGAAAGAGAGCTGGACGTCCATCTGCATCCAGCAATACAAGGATGCAAGTACATCCGTCAGGCAGTGGATGTCCTTGAGAAGGGCGAGCAGGATGACTGGGCTCCGTCGGCTTCAGCAGTCAAGAAGCGCATGGTCCTTGAGTGGATGGACACGGATTTATGGCGAGCTCGTCCGTTTGGAAAGCCCTTTTCAAATCCGAAGCTGCCAGCGATTGTGACCAAGTCCGTTCTCGAAGCACTGGTTGTCTTTCAGCAGACCAGGGGGGTGCATACTGGTTGGTTATTATTCCAACTTTCGCCCTACTTTTGCAGTGGTATCTGATCCACACGGAGCAGATGTGAATCCGAATAATATATTCTTGTCAGACCTCGAGGCACCGAGCCCTACTGTAAAACTCGGCGACTTGGATAATGGTATGCTTCTAGCTTCCTGAAGGCTCGCCTCATTACTGATTTTCGAAAGTGTTCTCAGAAGGGGTTG
Source organism: Malbranchea zuffiana (assembly GCA_039700045.1). Taxonomy (NCBI): domain Eukaryota; kingdom Fungi; phylum Ascomycota; class Eurotiomycetes; order Onygenales; family Malbrancheaceae; genus Malbranchea; species Malbranchea zuffiana. Next base: position 360,806 of record JARUPO010000011.1, on the reverse strand, counting down.
CAAAGAATAACCAAGGTGCCCAGACCCACGAGACTCGCGCGCCGGAAGTCTGGAGAGGTTTAGGGGTTTGGCATTCATCGGATATGTGGTCCTTAGGAGTCACTATCCGTTTTATCCTACTTCCGTAGCAAGCACCAGCATAACTAACAACAGTTACAGATCACACATTGGCTAATGTCAGCTACCCTCTTTGGGCCCCGCGATAAGATCATTGAGGACCATCGTACTGCATGGTGCCTAGCCAAAATATTCCGGCTTGTGGGCCCCATTGAGCTGCCGGATAACCCCGACTTCAGAGATGAATTTGAACTTGCACAGGCTCTAGAGGGTGCCGGCTACCTGGACCCGAAAACGTCCGAGCCAAAACCCTATATAAGTGTTGGCACGCTTCGAGAAGAGCTCCTTAAGCTTCCTAGGGAGATTTGTTCGGATACGTGTATCGATTTCCTTGAGCATCTACTTGTTATTGATCCAGCAAAACGCCCAACAGCTGAGGCAGCCCTGAAACATCCTTTTGTTACCTCAATCCAAACTACCAGCCTCAACGACTAGTGTCCGTCTAGTTACCTTCCAGCATTTTATCCACGGACTCTTCGTAAATCTGCCAGAAACAACTTTGGCCGGGCGCGCAAATTGAGAACCCACGGGAGGTCCCTTGGTCACGCAGGAGTGACCTATGACCATGAGCTCCCTCTGCTTGAACCTATGTTCAACAATTTAGATCACTTTTGCGCTGGGAATATGATTGAATTCTCTGATAGAAAGAAGGTGTATGTGTGGTTGTATTTCCATCAAATGGCAGTTGAAGGGAGATGGGTATCATGTCCAATAGTTCGGCAAATCCGGAGAGAGAAAAAATATATACATGAATGCGGAACACCGCCTGCGTCGTTGGCCCGGGAGGCCGGACACTGTAGAGCAGAATTTATATTAAAAGAAAAATACAATAATAAAAGAAAGATGAGGATTCCGAAACAAGAAGGATTCGAATATTTCCTCTATATCGCGTAATTCTCGGTATGCAAGAAAAGTTCATCCTTGTTCGGATCATCCATGATCTTCCGCTGCAATCTTGCGACGGAATTGGCAACATCAATTCTCATACTGGCCGGGCCACATACAAAGACACATGTGCGGCGTCCGAAATCCCGAGAATACTGCCTCATCATGTACGGAATGTCAGGCCGGCCGTATTCTGTTCGCCATCCATCTTTCTTTTGCGCGGGGAGAAAGGCAAATCGCATCAGATTCTTTTGGAACATTGTAGGTGTAGAAGGGAAGCCGAAATTCAGGCCAGTCTCCTCTTGATCAATATCGGGCTGCGCGGGGGCAGTCCAGCCGCTATATGCTCGGGGTGCGATGTGTGCCGCCGGTAGAGCGGTGATTCTGTCCTCGTTTTCGCGTCGAAGCTCCTTTTCTCGCTCTTCATCGCCCGCCGCTTCGTCGCGAATGAATGCCGAGTTCCGTTTGCTAGCCACACCTTGTAGCGCAAGGTCGATTTTGTGCAGGAAGATACCGCTCTGCGGCCGTGAGCGGGTTTGCAGCTGTCCCGTATATCTCTTTGCACCCGTGAGGTAGAACTGGCAACATACTGCGCCAGGCGGTGCATAATCTCGGCAGGTGCGTAGTTCTTCTTTGAACCACTCCATTGTTTCAGGTCGTTTCAAAGCCCAGACTACCCTGACAGTCCGGGTTAATGCCTTTCCTTCACGCATTCTCTTAATCAAGTCGAGGAGTTGGCTTGCGATGGCGGTGATACCGCTCCCTCCCGCGAAAAATATGACGTGATCGAAAGCGGCCATGTCACGGCGCATTCCTCCGTATGGTCCGTCAATAAACGCGCGATAAGTCTTGTAGGGACCTTTGTCAACAGCCGTATCTAGTACTTTCTGTGTGAAGCCACCAAACGGCCGGAAGACGAGTGTCATATCCCGAAAGCCCTCGCCATAACTCGACGGAAAATCATCGCTGCATAACGAGGCGATAGTAAACGGATGATTTTCAAAGAGGGATATCCCTGGCATACGCAGGTACACATATTGCCCCGGCTTCCATCGTTTTTCGGTTGGTATGGTCACCTTCAAAGCGCCTTCAGGAAGGATTGTTATAGCAGATTCCTCCCCGATCAGCCACGAAAGACGAAAAGGATTTGTCCAGTTCAAATAGAACAGACGAGCAATGTAGGACAGCATCCATATTCCGAGAGTCGAGAAGAGGTAGTGCCAGGAAGTGAGAAAATTATTACAGTGCCAAAACATCATCCCCAAAAATAATATGGAGACCGGGATATGCAAAATGACAAAAAGCTCGTACATCCAATTCCGCAAAAATGGCAAAGAGTGAACACAGAGGAAGGCTAGCGGAACCAGCGCAGCCACTCCCGAGCCGTAAATATAAAAGTCGCCTTTGATGAACTTCCGAAACATCTCGAGCGCACCGTCCTCCCATACCGGCGTAATATAGAAGGGAATGGTATGCACAAGAGCCAGAAATAGACAGAGGTATCCACCCCATCTATGAAGGACGTTCAAGCGTTCGTGGCCGATTCCTGTTATCATGCTGATCGGATTCGCCTTCATACTCAATGCGATAATCCAAGGCATCATCGAGACGGCAAGCATACCAGCCCGGATCGCTAGGGGAGGAGATCCGTCGCGGATGCTTTCGTAGAATAGTGGTTGGGGTACGAAGCTGTATAAGGTGACAAAGATCGCCGCCAACGTTACTATCACAGTTGCTGCCAGAGATGGCGGTACAACTTCCAGTTTCCATATTTTCAGCACCGGGATGGGCCGGTAGAATATCCAACGTGTCCCTGCCACAACGTATTTGAATCCTGATATACTCGAAATCGTTGACTCTTTCTTGAACTCAGGGAGCGGGGTTTGATGGGGAAAGAAACTGCTCATCGAATTTGCTGTCACGGGTGTCATTTCGTAATCCGATACCGGCGAGGATTCTTTGATAACGGCAATTCCCTCCTTATATAACGCAGTTCTGATCTTATCTCCCCATATGTGGTAAAGGCGGACAAGAAAGGTACTTATGAGTAGTGCGATCGAAAAGTAGACCCATCCTAAGGCGTATTTCGACGATTTCGACCATGGATCTTGTAGGTCATAAGTACTAGCGCTGGTGATGGGAATGTTGATCCGTCTGGATAGCGACTGTACCGAATTTCTGGCGGCGACTGGTAAGGAGGTGGACGGTGCGAGTTTCCATTCTTTAAATGGCGACATTGTGATGTAAGATTAGCGGACTCAAGAAAACGCCCACTAGAAAAGTCCGGAGCGGGTTTCTTGCCGAATGTTTATCGCTATCGTCCTCGTAGTTCTTAGAAATACTCGGAGGAACAAAGGGGTATTATCGCGGTTGATATGTCAGGATATGTGATGGACATGATAGACAGCCGAGTTCTTGCGTTTCGTCGTGCGAAAACGCTCGAGAAGGCGAGGTGTTAAGAAAATGCCCCTCAATATAAGGCTCGGATTGCAATAACGTTTCGTTCGATACGTGGTATATGAATTTGGACACAGGAGCTAGGTAAGATGCAGTGAGAGCCAGATTCAAAAGCGGCTTTCAGCTGCTCTCGAAGGGGCGACAGGTCGGATTTGCGTGCTGAACGTCTAAGATAGCTCTGCGCGGCGATGCCTTCTGAGAAACTTGGAACTGATGGTTGATAATAGGTGAGGACGAACTGGGTTGAAGCCAACTCAGGAGAACCCGATGGCTGGAGGCAGGCAGCTCTGTAAAAATCAAGAAGTAATAATGCTAACGATCGCTGCTGGAGAACCAAGGGTGCTCCTGGCGGAAAACCGATGAATCGGTTATGGATGACAAGATTTCTGGAGAAGGACTGGACGAGCCCCAGTGATTGGATCGTAGGTCGTACAGGACATGGAGTTTGAAATTTGCGGTCACGGTGTGGTCAAAACACGGACGGAGGCGGAAAGATATAATGCTCCAAAATATATGTCATGTAGCGCTTATTTTCGTCTCTTTGGCTTCTTCGAAGCGCACCCAGAAGCCGTCGCGAGGAGGCATGAAAAAAATGAATTGCGCCCCAGGAGAAACTTTGCATCCAAGCTTGGTTGCCGGTCAAAGCTCCAAGCTATGGAGATGCAAATAATTTGTTTTTCCTGGATTCAGGCGCCGAATGAAGTACAAAATGCTTTTCCAGGCCGGTCGAAAAGGGGAAGATAACGGGAAAACGGGAATCTGTGGCGAATGCAGCTCACTTGACTTCAAAAACCGAAGACTTGATGAGAGAAAGCGACTGACAGGCAGGCGGTTTTGGGTTGGGCCTTCGCGGTCAGATTTATCTTTCTTGACCCACCCTTCGCGCTGTGGACCCGAAGCAAGGGAAAGAATTGGGGGAACCCTGCCAAAAGAGTGAAAAGGGCAACCCATTGAACGAATGGCAGCCCTCCGCCGTTGCTGGGGTTTCTCGTCAAATGCACGATCAGAGCACCAAGGATTGTGGCGGCGGTGACCAGAGGGTCGCATGGAGGTTTTACCCCTCTTTTTGCGCATCACGAATCGAGAATTCCGTCACCTTGCGGTTGATCCCTTTCCCAACAATGCCTGGAATGGCTGTTGCGGTCAAAGTCCATTCTCTGGCTGGTTGCGCTCTGCTTTCGAAGCAATTATGGCCGTTTCTCAGCACTCTTCCGTATGTGGCATGCAGCCCGTGATTCACCGCAAGATGTCTGCCACAGATTTCAAAAACGGTTCAAAAGCTCATGTCTTGGCCGGTTGGGAAGCCCGCATCATTGCCGCCCGAGGTCGCAGACAAAGATCCACGATGCCCGCGAATCGCTTGCGCTCATCACACCTTTGTCCATCCCTGAGCACTCATTGGCTACTCTGATCTTGCTGAAGAATCTCCCGTGAGCCAGTAGGGATTCGTGGTTAACCGCTGAGCTGGGAGTCCAATGAAGTCGTGTTGAGATGGTCGAGGTTGTGATGAAGATGCCGCCCGTGCATTAGTCACCCGCTAGTCTCTTTTAGGTCAGAGTTATGATGACATCATCAGGCTTATCTGATTGGCCAATGAGCACGGGGCATAATCTGATATCCCAATTAGGCAACTTTTACCTCCTCTCGTGATTTTCCTCGAGAGCAACATCATCCCCATTCTACGCATGACAAATGGCTGCTCCAGACTCCAATAATGCTGGAGATACAAACATAGGGATGCCAATACACGAACTGTGGACTCGTCTGGAAAACATTGAAACTTCACAATCGCGGACGTGACCCCTAGCGCCGAGAGCAGCATACTATGGGCTCAACGCGCTGCGTTCAGGCAAAGAGGTTGGCAGTTTAGCAGTCTTCCCTTTTTCGCAGCTGCATCATTGGCCCATCCCGCATGGGAATAAAATGCTCGACCATTTGATATTCTCTCTTCCTCCTTCTGCCCCAATGTTTATCGTCGGGTCTCCCTTCGCCGCTAGGCTCTCTTTCGTCCGGTTTCTCGGAGAGCCTAATATCAAATGAAAACAACAAAGTGGCGAGCGTAAGCATAAGCTCAAGGTAGGCCACGTTCTTGCCAATGCAGCCTCGGGGCCCCGTGCTGAAAGCAAAGAAAGCGGCGCGCGCGGTGGCCACACTCTCCTCGTCGTTTGGTATGTCGATACCGTCGTCCGTCCTTTCCTCGCTCACTATCCACCGTTCTGGTCGAAATTCAAAAGGCTCGGGGTAGTATTCCTCGTTGTGGTGAATGGCGTATGGCGAGACACCGACAATGGTACCCTTGGGGAACCGGTGCCCGTCAATCACAATTCCACCAGGCAGCACCTCTCTTGGTAAGTGGCTGGGTACAGGAGGAGCCAGCCTCATTGCCTCATCAATGCAGGCCCGAAGATAAACTAATCTGCTTACATCTTGGCCGGTACGGATCTCATCTACGGAGGTGAAAGCCGCACGAACTTCGGATGTGACCTTGGCCAAGGAACCTGGGTAATGCAGGAGGTAGAAGAGTGTTGCGGACAGAGTGACAGATGTTGTATCAGATCCGGCAGATATGAGAAGGCTACTGTCAGCATCAAGTTCAGTTCTGGTAAACCCCCTGCCTGTTTTCGGATCCTTGGCTTGCAAAAGATAATGCATAAAATCTTTCCTTGTTTTGCTTTTATTGTCGTTCTCAGCAGCAATACGTTGTGCCATCTGCCAGTTGGCATACTCGATGTACTTGGAGCTTTCCCGCGCGAGTCTGCCGAACACGATATTCGCCAGTGGTGTGCCGAGAAGCGGTCGAACTAATTTGATGAAAGGAAGGAAACCGACCTGCAGCTACAGATCAGCAATATTCCTAGGACTCTGTCCCGTTTCACTTACAATATATATGAGCTTCGTCGAGCTCATCATCAGCTGGGGTATGAATCGATGCTCCTCGCTTTCGATACAATTAAACCGTTTCCCGAACGTCAAATCGCCCATGATATCGTATCCAATATAGGTACACCAGTCGGCCATGTTTCTTCCTGGAGTCCATTCCCCTTGTCTGACTCCCTCGGTTAAGTGCTTACACCATGTCTGCACAGTTGTGACAATGAAATCCTCGGCTGATTTAATCGCACTTGTGGAGAAAGCGTGTTCGAGCACGCGCCTACGAAAAGAATGTTTTGTGCGATCAATCTCGCTGTGAGTGCTATATGCACCGGACGGCGCGTCGATTGTCTTGTACCAGTCCGATTTGATGACGTTCGCTCGACGGGAGCCATATATCTCGCGTATCGCCGATATCGTATTTACCGAAAGTACATTCGGTCCTATCCGCACAATAGGACCTGTTCATGTCAGGCATTCAAGGCTTGGACTAGAAAAGACGAGTCCGCTCAGTTGGAACTGCGGATTCGCTCTCCGGCCTTACTTACCATAAATTTCATGCTCCCTCCATGATTCTAAATGTCGATTGCCGCTCGCCGCTTGGAATACGATGGACCAATCTGTAAGGGCGCTCAGGAGCGGGCCTGGATACTTGCTCAGCGGATGGAGTGTGAGGCGGTAGGTCACAACGCAAGTGATCTGCCATCGTTATTTTCACGCCCACGATCGCGCGAGTACATGTCAGCGCTGCAATTTTTCTGCTGTTCCGAATGCTTTTGGACGTCCGAAAAGCATCCGGGACACCGCGAGACGAACAGGTGAGACATACGGATGCAAGGATACTCGCCAGAACAACGGCCAAAATGAACGACCCTTGGCCGCCTTGGCTGTGGGAAAGATCAAAAGGTTGCGCTCCCAGTGCCATCGGCGCGACAAGTTTTTATCGTTGCTCAAGGCTGAGAAACTGGTCCAGAGAAAACAGTCAACAATCGTGCCACGGCTTTTTTAATAAATTATTATTGGCGCCTCATGAAAGACTTGAGGGTTTGGGCTCGAGCAATCTAGCAGGGATTGCAATGCAACGCGGGAACAACCCCATTAGTTTCCTTCGGGGATGCTGAGCCGGCTGCAGAATCCCTGTTCCCGTACAACGGAGCTAATGAAATTTAAGAGCTTCGCGTTGTATCTTGTTGTCACTTGGTTCTCGGCCCACCGGTCGACGGTCGCGAGCGACGCCAGAATGCTTGAAGTTGGTCAATCCGACGAATGAAAGCAATGGAGGCTGGGGGAGCCGGCCTGGGCCGTGCCACGGGAGGAACATTTCATCAGAAGAGTCAAGATTGTTCGCTCCCAGAAGCAGAGATTCATGGCTCTAAGCTCCACTGCTCGAAGGATTCAATTCGGCCTGCGAATGATCGCTCCGCAGCGTCGCTCGTTCAGCTGTCTGCGCTACCTCGTAGCTTACCTCCCAAGTCTGTGTCACCCCATCGTTTGAGCTGGTTCGGTCTTCTCCACGCAAAGCACCGCTCCCGAAGATATTGCCGCTGGCTGCCCTTGAGGGTTCATGTGGGTGGGCAGAAATTGTCGTGCGGACTGTTGGCGGCGACCTACCGCGAGGCCTACTACTCCATTGCTCATTCGAGGACGTATACGTTCTCCGAGAGGTTTCTTCGAGCTCATACTGTGACCTCGGAAGATGAGCGCCTTGGCCGATTTGGAGCTCAGAGAAAACGCGGCTTAGGCTGGGAACGGAGGCTGTTATGAGAGAGACATTCATGGTCACTTGGACAAAAACGGCAAGGTCGACGCTGGCCCCTAGATGCGTATAAGTTGTCAGTTGTCGAAGTCATCCCGCACGATGGCATCGGGGTTGCTCACATGTCTGGTCGGTCTTGGGAAGTGTGCGCGGGAGAACGACAAGTTGGCCAATTCCAGCGACGCATACTCTGCTTGCAATTTAGCTTCACCGAATACGTAACTGGAAAGAAAGCGACGTACAGAATTCTTGATCCAAACATCATCCCCACTTTCAAGCGACGCGAGACCGTCATTTGCAATTTCTGGAGAACAGGAACGAAGAGGAAGGGTATCACAAAGTCAGTCAGAACATTTAGTACCACGATTAGATACCAGAATGCGCCCTGACCAGTACACCTCTCTGGTTGATATCTCCATGGATCTGGCCGGTTGCACTGAAATGCAAGCGCGAGGACGGAAAAGAGAGCCCAAGAGGCGACAATGGCGCCGACAATACTGCATCCCCGCCGCAGTTTTTGCTCAGGACTGAGCTTTAGCATAAGTAGCAGCGTGGAGGCCTTTGCCAGGGCCATGACGACTATAGCCAGTAATTGATTGGCATATGTAAACTTGGGTTCAGTGAGCGAGCTGCATCCTCGGCGGAGCTCGAATAGGCCGATTCCATCCATACCTTGTGGTACGAAGTCAACTCTTCATCCTGAAGCTTACTCATGTGTCTTCCCAGTCCCGATTTGACTGCATGTTCCATGAAAATCGTTTGTATGAGGGATAGAATCTCATCAAGTATCAGCAAACTTGCCGAGCGCGCTGGAAGGTGTGCGATCGGTACTCACCGCCGCCGCGACAACGCAAAACTCATCCCAAGAGAAATCGCGATTAAAATAGAAAACGACCACCAGCCGTATGACGACGAGCAAGATGGACACAACCATGAAAACAAATCCCACAGTGACCACGATAGGACCCTTGTTGCCCGGGCTGAGCTGATAAAAGCCTGGGAGAGTTCCTGACATCCTCCTGTTCCAGGAGGACCTCTTCAGTCGCGGAAAATCAAGGGCAAAAACGATTTTGGCCAGCCAGAGAGAATCAACATTCTTGTCTAACTCTGAAACAGCATTCTCAGGACATCGGCGACTTCGCGCTGATAAAAAAAAAATCCAAAGGAATTTGGAAAAGGCCTGCGTGATCCCGGTAAAGGAGCCAATGCCAATTTGTGGTGGCTTCCTTGAGACTTCCCTTGCAGTTTTCGAGCAGGGAAGAGTTCCTTTCAGGCTTTCACCCATGGCGATGTTGAGAAGATTTTCGGGAAGCCAGAATTGCCAGAAACGGAGGCGACGGGCATCGCAGCGGCCGCGCATTGGTCTCGAAAAAGCGGAAAAAGCAATCATAACCGTGAGAACCTCGCAGTCTCGCCTGACGAGGTTTGATCCCACGTGTGCCACAGCTTGCCACGAAACTTGACGATTCGTCTCGGCCGTAGCCGGTGAACACTTGTGAGAGGATTGATTCTGGTCGGATCACTCTCCAGTCGTTATTTCTTTCCGAGGCAAAATCTCACTCACCCACCCACAAGGCAAGACAGAAAGCGAGGGTCAGAGGGATCCCAATCATTTGACGCGGGCCTGGACATGGTTGTTGCCAGGGCTCGGCCCGCTAGTGTGTGAAGCCCCTGCGAGCCGGCCACAACTGAGCTTGCTCCCTCCCCTGCGCTGAGAGAATACGAGCCCGGTTTGAAGGCAAAGTACCGGGAAGTACCCTCTCGTTCTGGTTGTAAGCTCTCTTTTTCCTTGCCTTTCTTTAAATTTTATTAGCGGCCGCTGCTCAAAAGGCAATTCCATCTTGCCTTCCCGGCTCTCGTGCTCTCAGGGGTTGAACCCCTGTTTGTTTCGCATTAACTTCTTGTGTGATGATTGTTGATAAATCCCACCTTGGAAGCAGGGGTTCCAATTGATGAATTTTCTTTTGTGTCGACGCCCAAAGCTGCATTTCCAAGTCGGAATTCAGGGAAAGAAAGCAGAGCGAAAATGGGGAAAACTAATCGGGGCCGAGCCAATGTCTCGGACGACAAGGAAAGCAACAAGAGTGATGCCAGTGCGATCCGAAACCATGGTACAACATATCATTCGACGCAGAAACTCGATGTATGTGATGATGAGGTTTTCGCCGTGCATCTGCGAAAGGCTGAGCAGCTCGATTAACCGTTGCGCAGCGATACATCAACTTTATCCCCAGTATCGCGTTCGACGCCACACTTCAGTCATCGTGGGAAGCGGCTGCTGCTTCCTTCCATGCAGGGTTGCTGAATGGCGGGCCGGTAAGTGCATTTCTTTCGACGACTTGGCTCGAGCTGCATCGAGTGGCAGTACTAAATGATGGCCTTTGTAGACAGCTTTGGTCTGGGGCACCTTGCTGACATGGACGGGGACGACAGCAATGGCTGCGTCGCTAGGAGAGATGGCTTCAATGTCAGCCGCTGCAATTCTCCAGAGGGATTATCATTTGCTAATGTCTATACAGCAATCCGACAGTCGGTGCACAATACCGATGGACTGCCTTGTATGCGCCGCGAGGATTTATCTCCCCTGCCTTTTGGAGTTTGATACAAGGTTGGCCGCGCATATGCCCTCCCCCTGAGTCTGTGAAGAGCTCCAGCTAATCATCACCACATCGCAGGATGGATTACCGTAAGCCCAAACCGTTATATTTGACCCAATGAGCATTGCCAGTTTAACTGAATCTAGGTCTTTGCCTTTATGGCAACCTGTGCGCAACTTGCTTTTCTGGAGGGTACCCTCATTCAGGGGCTGATCATATTCAATAAACCCACCTATATGCCCGAACTCTGGCATGGCACCCTATTGGCCTGGGCGGTCATTGCGCTCCCAATCTTCTGCAATATCTATGCTAGAAGGATTCTCCCGGCTCTTGAGATTGTTGCAGGTATTGGCCACGTGGTGTTCTTCGTCGCTATCATCACGACACTGTGCGTTTTGGCTCCGAGGAGCAGTGCTGAATTCGTCTTCACGGAGACAATCACTGGCTTGAGTGGTTGGAAGAATTCAGGGGTGCAATGGTGTATTGGATTGCTGTCAGGAGCGTTTCCCCTTGGCTGTGAGTTAACATTTCTGCCTCGTTGTCAACCTGATAAATGCTAACCTGATGTAGCTTTCGACGGAATCATTCACATGAGTAGGATTGTCTCCCCCGTCAGACTGAGGTGATTGCTGATTGGCATGACAGGTGCGGAAGTCAAAAATGCGAGCAGGAGAGTTCCCCAAAGCATGATAACCAGCGTTCTCATCAACGGGGCTATGCTATTTGGGTTCATGATCTGTGTTCTTTTTACACTTGGAGACCCCCAAAAAGTTCTTAAGTCGCCGACTGGATATCCGTTCATCGAAGTTCTCTTCCAGGCCACCAAATCCCGTGCTACAACAACCTTTTTGATGTGCTGCATCATCTTCATTGGTCTTATGGCACTCTTTGGTACACTGGCCTCCGTCTCGCGCTTGGTATGGGCATTTGCTCGAGATCGCGGCCTTCCGTTCTCGGATTTCTTCTCACGTGTGCGTCAATTCCAAGTCTCCTCGCAAGCAGGTTTAAGCTGACATACCCAGGTCCATCCACGGCTTCGGATTCCGCTTAACGCACTCGGGCTCGTGGTGCTAGTCGTAATTCTCATCAACCTCATCAGCGTCGGCAACACGACCGCCTTCTTCGCCATCCTCTCCCTCAACACTCTCGCCCTGTACATCTCCTATCTTATTCCGATGATATTCTTCACCCTCGCCAAACTCCGCGATGACCCCATCCCCTACGGACCTTTCCGCATGCCGTCTCGTCTAGGCCTGGTAGTCAACGTCTTTGCAATCGTGTATTGCATCTTCATCGCCATCTTCTTGCCGTTTCCCGCCCGAGTCCCTGTTGTGGCCGCAAACATGAACTATAGCGGTCCGGTCATGGGGATTGTTCTTGTTTTTGCTCTGCTGGATTGGTTTGTGAGTGGGAAGAAGAGGTTCAAGGGCCCGATGGACCAGGCGGAGATTGAAATGGAGGACCGGAATGAGACGAATGCGTGATTGGAAGTTAAATCGATGATCAAATCCATTGAGCCAGGTGATAAACCACCGAGTAGCGTAGAAATAGAATGGCTCGTCAGTTCAGGTCTCTGAAATGGCGCGCCCAGTGTATTTCATATCCTTCTACTGTCATGTTGGCGTCCAGGATTTACTGGCATGTTTCCGGCAAATAAGGGATTTGAAGTCATATAGCACGCTTCTGATGTCGGAAGCCCAGCATGGCCTACTCTGTACTCACAACTCAATATCAGACGAGGTACAGAGTATAGAGGTAATCCAAAACTCAAAACATAATTTCGACATTCAACACACAAATCCTCAAGTTGATATGTTATGCGATGAAACAGCTGGATGAATGACCTGTAAAGATGACGAAAACATAAAGCGAAATCTAGATCCCCCCATTGCTTACTGAGGTTGCCTGGTCGAGGAAATCCTCCAACACCACCTGCCAGATGGGATGGGTCTCTCATTCAAACATGTCCTTTGGTCCCGGCCCGATACCAGCGGATATGTCAAACTTGTAAATCAAACATCCAAACTTGATAATATCGCCGCGGCCTTGGTTGTTACCTGAAAGGAGCACGCAGCTTGTTAGTAACTACTCCGACCAAATGCAGAAGTCAAATGCAGCGTAAGCTTCTTACGAGTAGGAGTCACTTACAGGCGCCAAAAATGTCCTCCTTGAATATCTTTTCACACGTATGCGACCCATCCCCAAGTGGATCTTCTACATTTTGTTCCAGTTTGATATTTTTGCCGGAGAGCTTGCAGTTTTCCTCCCACGCAATATTGTACGAAAACTCAGTCATTAAAGTAAATTCGGATCCTGGTCGGATATCACGGTGCCGATATTCCCTTTCACCGGATAAGCGCCCCCCTTCCTGTATGAATGGGCCTCCCTTCTCGAACTGCTTGCACGCGTCGCCAACGGCCTCTCTATACTGATCTGGCCTGACGGCTCCGTAGTTGCGGACTGGCTTTCGGCTTTCGGGGAAGCAGTGTACTTCGTCCACTGATGTTCTCTTTGGAACCGCGGGACATTGACGGAGATCTAGCTCTTCTAGAATTGCCTGGAGCTTGTGCCACTCATAGTTCTCGTTGACCATCTCGAAGATGACTCGATTGGCAATGATTGAATGCAGCAAGATCTGCGGATGAAAAACACGTCCGTACCTGTCAATGCGGTTAGCCTTCTGCAGTCCTAAATCTTCCGGGACCCCTTGCTAATGCCACCTTACCCATCTGGTAAAAAGTTTGTTGGTAAATGGTGTGAATTGTTGGCAATTGTCGCATCAGCGAACTGGCCAGGTCTCGGGGTGTCTTCTTTGGTATCGTCCACATGGGCCAACTCCGCATCAGGATAAAGGATGTGCGTGAGCTCAGCCAGAGAATTGATAGTGCCTTCAAACGACCCATTAACTAGGCCAGTGGGGGACCGTTTCGCTGGGGAATTGCCCAATAAATCCCATGGATCAAATTTATAGAACATCAAACCCTTCCTGGACAAGTGTCAGTTCATTTGATACAACACGACACTCAAATTAAACAAACCTCACGTTGCTTTTGGACACCGATTCATCAACTCCAGGCTTGCAATACCGCCCTCCAAATCTACCGATATATTTGTCATAGCTTATAAACCGGACGCTCTTCCCTGCACACTTGGCTGCTTCTTCCTGCAGGTAAAATTGGCGTTAGTTATAGTTGTCACCAAGTGTTAGCAGGATAGAATAGGTGGTTTACTAATTTGCCGTTAATGAGATCGACGAGGTCATTCATTTTCTTGCGGCGAAAAAAGTTGAGTTTTGCCGGGGGGCCCGCATCGTACGTTTTCTAGACTTTAGTCAGTATACACTGGGAAGAGCCCGCCAGAGCAACAGTTTACTTACGCGTACGAACGGCTCCCAGCTAACGTTGTCGCACTCTTTTGTCAGGCTTTCACCAAAGAACTTGCCGTATCTATAAAAGATGTGTAGTTAGTTGTAAACTGCCCGAGGGAAGCTTCATTCTGTTTTCCATTATCTTACCCGGTCATGTAGATCGTACCGCTGGGGGAGTACACAGCATTTAGCCAAATTCTATCATATGATAGAATAGGGAACCAACTCACTCTTTGGCCAGCTTGTCCTTTGCCGCCTTCAACACACCATCTAGACTCACAGCAAAACTCTTACCGTTTATGATGTCCTCAGTGGCCAAGAGTTGCCCTTCACACCCTCGCGTGAGTGTGGCCCAGTCAATACCAGTCAATACCGCCCGTCGTTCCAAGCCTCCTTATCATCTCAATTTTCCCAATAGCCGCTTGGTCCTTGCGGAAGGCAGCAAACTTATGAATACATTGATTGAGTATATTAGTCAGTTCAGCGTCATTGCCCCCTAACATTGTGGCAGCGTGAGCTATAGTGGACTGATAGGTTTTCAGACAGCCAGATAAAAAACATACCAACTGAAAGCAAAATAGCCCGCTGATCTTTGTCGATTAAGGGAATCTGCTTTTCGAGGAGGTCCTTCACTACCGCGCCAGAGCAAGCCTTGAACTGAAATTTTCTCTTTTTTGGGTCGCCTAGCCGCCAATCTTCGTAGACAAGATAGGGGTAAGCCTTGTTGTAGCGACTGCAGGAGTAGTCTTTAAAAAAAACACACGTTAAAGCAGCTTCTATTTTCAAGGGACCCAAAACCAACTTACCACTCATAGGATCGAATATCTGCGAAAAGCTTCCAAGCCTGTCACCCGCACCAATACCAGCTGCGTACGAGTCGCCAATGGCGGCGAGCTTTGTTATGAATGAGAGATCGGATGGGTCAAAATCTGCATCCTCCACATCGAGAAGGTTCCGAGATGGAGGATCTTGAACAGGCAGCGCAGCTGCCTGTCCTAATGCAAGAGCAATGGAAAATTGTTGCCACATCTTCTGTTTCGCCGAGAAGCCAAAGAAAGCAGTAGCAGCAGTCACGAAAACGAATCGGTAAGATGGGAAATCTCTAGCTGCCTTCTGTGTAAAAGGGAAGGATCCATCATCAAAATATATCACCGTGGAAGCCAATAGTTAGGCCCGGCGTAGCAAGGGACAAGCATCCTTGATTTCCAAAATGATTCCATTGTTCAGAGCGGGTGTTCCTTAAACTGGCAAGGGCTCCATTGCAGCAAAACGCTTCGTCCGTTTGTTCCTCGAGCGCATTCACTCTGACTGCGGCGCTGCATCTGACCCGTCCGACTGCACGAGTCTTGATGGCATTGGGGAAGCAAACGCGAAGTTAACTGCGAGCGGAAAAGGACGGAAGTATGCTGCCTGATAAAATCATAGGAGCTAAAAGCCGGTATTTTGTACAGCTCGTCGGTAATATACCATCACCAGGAGGACTCGGACACTGTCGAACAAAGTCCTTGGAAAAACACAGCGCGGAGCTGGTAGGTTCAATATGTTTGAGTCGATGTTTCCCCTGCCAAGCCACGGCCGGTTGAAACGCACGTGACTGACGCGGCTCGAAACGGCGGCCCGCAGCCCCACTTCTTTATATAAGCTTAGCACAACCTTGGGACTGATTCGGGCGTTTGCACGGAGTAAACAACGAACAGAAATGAAACAACATTTTGACCCAGCCTACAACAAAGCAAGATGTGATGATGCATGTGAGTTAGCGAAATGCAATGCTAAAATTGAAGAACATGGTTATCGGTGCTGCGCCTTTAACTTAAGCAAACGGCAGGGGAAGGGGCCCTCTCTCGCCAGTTCTGAGTGTCCTCCCCCCGCCCAGCCCCAGAGAAATCGCCCTGGCTCAAGGGTCTGAATCGGTCTGTTCAGCCAAAAAATGCTAATACTGGGGACTCTTTCCACTAAAGCGGTGGAATATATCCGTCTTCATTGTGACGCCAGCTTCTAGTTCCAGAAATACTAATGATGACAACCCCCTGGGTCCCCGGGCCTCTTTCCAATCGGTCATGCTTGAGGCAAACGAGAATGCCGGTCGTAGGGCGTCGTGAATGCAGCACCTGCAGCTCTAAAGATTCCACTGACGAGCGGATCAGCTTTTCAAAACAACATATTATTGCCATTGTTTGGTCTATAGTGAACATTGACCAAGCTTTCGTCTCCTTACTATCTCCGAATTCTTGAAGGTTAGAGCCTAGTTTTTCGTATGTTTACATGGTGACTTACATACTGCTAGGCTTCAATATTGATTTCATATTCTGCTCCCCGAAATGCTCATCCCATCCGCCCGAAAGCTCGCTATCTGCGCCCTCTGGCTATTCTGCGCGCTCGCTGACGCTTTTGACGTCCGTAAGGAGAAAGAGCCACAGGCGTCACTCTCAGTTTCCCTCTTGCCAGAAGCCACCTGAAAGATGGCCAGCCGCCGCCCAAGGGTGCCCGGGCTACCCTCTTATGGAGCAGTCATCTCGAATTTCACAAGCCCGTCTCCGAAATCAAAGATGAACAGCTTTGGAAACTATTGGAGGACTCACTTAACGAGATGTACGCGGACATGAAGCAATATGGAATCGAGAAAACCGGGGAAGATCGCCAAATGCCATCGGGCTTCTGGCATGGGGTGATGAGATTCTGATTGCGTCTTCTCATCGCAGCAAAAGCTCGTTCGTTGAAAATTACCCCAAAAGCGTCGTCTCCAGTTCGCTCGCGCTTTGCCAGCTAGCCTGGAGAGAAGATGACGATCCAAATCATACGGATAAGGGCCATAGAAATTAAGGCAAATGCGCGGAGCCCATGCTTGCTCATATGTATTACCTTCTCCACAGTGAGCCTTTGAAGGACCAGAAGGCGAAAATTGGAGTATTGGTATATGAGGTGAAGACTGATCCGTGTAATGGGAAGGCAGGCGAGGTAAGCATTAACTTCTTTTCCCATCCCAATCGTTTCCCCAAAGCTACATCGGTTACAAAAGATGTAATCGTAAAGTATACCCAACGGCTGGGCTGACAGATCCACAGGACATATGGGGACGTAGGGAGTTGATGGAACGCGAAGGAGTAACTCCATTGAACCGTCAACTTAAGGCGATCGACTATGAACTGGATGGGATTGCGGGAGGCGTGAATAAGCGAAATCAGGTGCATGTGTGTGGAAAGATTAGAGACTTTGCAGAAGATTAGAGAATTTGCAAAGGTGACAGGACTGGCCTTCATAGGGGAGTGATTCATTTTCTGCACTAGTTTTATCTGGGTCGGACGGTGTTTCTCCTCGCTAGCGGTTCACTAGCTATCTTTGTTATCTCGGCTTGGACGCCGGCTTCAGCGCCGAGATCTCGAAGCGTCTGTTCCATGCTTGGATCCCATTCCTCGGGGTAAATAGGCTCCCTTATCAGAAGACGAAATCGCTGAAGGCGGGCCGTAGACTTCCTGCAATCTCTGAGCCACCCCCTTTCACTATGACGGTTGGAAGGAACGGATCTGCCATGTCAACCATAGACTCACCCCGGATGGTCAAATCTGTCAAAGAATGCCGGACACGACTTAAATTAGCAGCGATTCGATCAAGGTCGAGGGCATTCGTGACGAAATGGTCTTCGAGATCTGGACGGTAATACCAATCCCAGTGAAGGCGTTGAAGATTTTTAGTGGCTGAAAGAAGCTGACCAAGGTTTCCTTCTCTTATGAGGCATAAATTCAATGATTCTAATTTCGATGCGTTTGGTGGGAAATCGGAAGGCCATACGAAGGTAGCAGGGTTATCCATCATAGCTGCAAAGTGTCTGATCGATGGGAGGTAGAGAAGTGTAAGGAGATCTCCCGTATTTCTCGCATCCGTGAAGGTCCGAATTCCGATATCGGTTTCGAAATATTCGGCAGTTACCTCTTCAAGATGCTCAAAAGAACTTATTCGGAAATCTTTGCCAAAAAGCGCGCTTTTGAACATCATGCCCACAAAACTGCTCTTTCTTGTAAAGTTGCTCCCAAAGTGTAGGCGCTTATGCTGGGAAGCTGAGATAGCAAGAGGGCAACATATGCATCTACCGTTCCCACGCGCAACTCTCGTATCCACAAGTCGCTATATGGGGTGTTTATTTGTTGAACACAATCAACCAGCCTATCTAATCCAATGGCACAAACTGACTCGAGTTTGGGGCTCTCATATCTGTAGGACCACTTGATATCTGCCCCGTATAATCCAACAGTTTGGACAAAACTCGCAAGGTCAGGTCTGTTGATAATATTTCGCAGCAGAGGAATAATCTTCGGTGGGCGGGATTTCTCCCAGACCAAGTTGACAACAGAGTAGAGGAATGGCTCTGCGAGAGCACGTAAACTCGGATTGGTACGACATATTGCGCAGAGGTCGGCGGGGGACAGATAGGCAAGAATCAAACACACGATATCTGTGGGGGAGCGGAGAAATGGAGAATCCGTTTGCGATCTGATGAAGTTTCAGAATCATGAAGGCAAAGGAAGAAGAGGAGAGGATGCAGAACGAAGGAAGATTTTGTTTGCTTATTGTTCAGCTCACCGCACGCCTCAAGTCACCTGATCACCAACTTGCCATATCCAAAAGCGGAATATATGCCTCATCTCTGTTTCATACTTCCTCTAACCCCATTATCATTTCCTCTCCCAGACTTCTCATTAATAAGGATCGTAAAATTTGCTGAAATCCAGCGCCACTGGAAGCTCCATGCTAGATTACTTGAGTTCAAGTTATTACTCGAAATTGGGGTTTGAATGCCGCAAGGTAGTACTACACTCTCTAGGATGGTCATCGCGAACTGGAACATGGCATGGCATGTCGACTATGGTTTCATCAGCGAATTTTCGGCTGACTTTACCTAAATTCATATCCTCCCGCAGTTATGCTAGGGGTCCAGGATTTACTGGCAAGTGGTACTGGCAGATGGGAAATCTGGCGGTATTTTGGAGCTCTCCAGCTTTGTTCAACCCAAGGGAACAATAGAGCATCATGAAGATGCGGGTGATATCCTGTCTTGGTAGTAGGTGCACGCATAGTATTGCTTCATCCCGTAGCAGACTATTTTCATACCTTCAAATCGCAATACCTAAAACTAATCCAAGAGAAACAGGAAAAGCATCACGGGCCGGCCCAGGGGTTTATGCGGAATGGTCCTCATATCCTTCAGGAACTTCGACTTTTCATATGAAGGCTGGAGCGGACATGCCAGTTAAGATAACATCTCTGGGAGTACTTCTCGAAGAGAAGTAGTAGATTCCACCAACTAGAAAAGGCACGAGGGCCGTTGGAAAATGGGCTCAAGGAATTGAACAGAGGTTAGCTCTCAGGGCTGGGTATCATGATCAATATTCAGCATAGACTTTAGTGCCTCGCTGGGGAAAAGAAACATGCATACGTCTCTCCGCTGTGCGTCGTTACAGAGTTGTTTCATCATTTCCACCCCGACAATTCAAGCTGGGCCTTCGCGGAGGCGAATTGCAGGACGTCTTCTAACACAAGAAAGCTTGTGGTGCCCATGTAACCCATTCGGAGACTCCCATACACTTATGTCCGGGATCGAACTAGGGAGTCCGTCATGGGAGCCCTGACTCCGTAATCTGCATTGTTCAAGATACTGCCAGGCTTCCCCATAGCCTTCTTTTAGGGCCAAATCTGCCGCGGTCCGTTTTCCAACTCCAAATTTCCGGGGGAAGTTAACATCTATTCCTCCCTCGTCGACAAGCCGCCTCAACACATACATATTGCCCGTACATGCCGCCTCTAGGAGCATAGAATATTGGAAATCTCGATCGGCTGATGGGCTAAAGAACCTTCTCTCGTCAATGAGCCCGCTAGCAAGTAGGAAGCCTAGCGTTGCGTCATCTACGAAAGTCGTAGCGGCGACAAGAAGTTCGAGCTGCTCACGTATATCTGGATGACGCGCCGTCGAGTTCTTAGAAGCAGTAGACGACAGCCAGTA
Organism: Malbranchea zuffiana; assembly: GCA_039700045.1. Classification (NCBI taxonomy): domain Eukaryota; kingdom Fungi; phylum Ascomycota; class Eurotiomycetes; order Onygenales; family Malbrancheaceae; genus Malbranchea; species Malbranchea zuffiana. The sequence goes on along the minus strand of JARUPO010000011.1, from coordinate 340,761 downwards.
ACGAAGCACACTCTCAAACTTGCGATAGTCCTTATCATCGATATGTTTCAACAGGAGCTCCTCCAGTCTATGTCTCCAAGTTCCAACAGCTTGCGCATCACTTTTGTCAACAGCCGACAGTGTCCAAGCGAGTACGTATTCTTGCATCTCAGCGGTGGAAGCATCCCGTAGAATATCGAAGGGATATGTCTCGTGGCATATTGTTCTGTTGCGCATTTCAAGTATGCCTCTGAAGAATTTTACAAACGGCATGCTCCCGCATCTGATAGCAGTAGCGGCTTTTAACATATCGGTAGGTATAGAAAGACGATTAGCATATTCATCATTAATAGGGTCCAGAATTGGTATATTTTCGATGATAAACTGGACCAGCTCAACTGCATCTTGGCCTAGTGGTTCGACACAGCTCCAGGCTTCTTCGAGTCGACCATATTTTTTCCCGAGGCGGACCGCAGAAACAGCGACGCTGATAGGAACTCCGTTGACCCGGCAAAACATTTCGGGCAAAACAATATCAAATTTAATGTTGCCTTCCAGCGCCATCCGGAATGCTTTGGTCAAACGACGTGGATCAGGCATCGGAGAGATGTCATCAGCCCAGAACTTAGAAATCGTGGCACCGTAGTCGAGAAGAAGCCTAACAAGTGTGAGGTTCACACGGCACATTGCTTCGTGGAGTGCATCCGAAAGCACAGGGTGATCAGGAGGCAGAGCTCGACTCTCTAGCAACCCTTTTACAATCATAATTTGGCCACGTTTCGCGGCTTCGAGCAAGACCCAGTGGGCAACGGGGAGGCCGTGTTCGAGGAGGAATTCCCCTATTTCCAGGGAACAAATCTTCTTAGCTTCGAGTAATTGTCTCACAGTCTCCAGTATTAGGGACTTTTTCATCCTTTTTGTATCCGCCTCATGGTTGACGAGCCATTTCACTGCCGCCACGTTCCCATACAAGGCTGCCGCCTCGAGCGGAGAGTGCCGCCCATTACTCCAAGCGTGTATATCTACACCGTGCTCAGTTAAGAAATCGAAGAACTCGGGGCGACTCCACATGTGGCGCCAGAGATCATACATGTCGCGAGCAGATGGGGTTTTGAATTTCGCCCCGCAAGAAAGCAAAATCTCGAGAATCGCTTTATCTCCCGCGTAAACAGCTGCAGGCAGTGGACCGAATGAGCAAGGGGAATCGTCCACAGACATCAAATCCCGGCCGTTTTCTAAACAGAGAACGATGAGTTCCCGGTTTCTAGAGCTCGCGGCTTCGGTGATTGCGCATGTCAAACCTGGTATGGCTTTGCCTTTGCACGCTTCGAGAAGGGCACGCGCAATAACCACAGACCGTTGCATTTCAGGAGCGGTTTTAGCGGCACTCGCGATGAGGCGGAGTGGTCGACGACGCTTCCCGTCGCATAGGTTTGGCCCAGTGCCAGATTCGAGTAAGAATAGGGCCATGTCAACGTCAAGGCGGCGTGCGGCAGCATGCAAGGCTGTCCCCCAGTTTCGGTAGAAGGTGTTGGGATCAACACCCTGGGCTATCATGTACCGTACGATAGGTAGATGTCCACGACTCGCCGCCGTCCACAAAATGCGTGCGTGTTCCCCATTAAGTCGAAGAAGGTCTAAATTCCCTCGTTCCACCAAGAACCGAAACATGGATTGGTTGTTCACCAGAGCGGCTGCATGAAGACCGATTGAAAAGGTCATACTGCTATCGCTTAGCCTTTCAGTTTCGAGGAGCACAGCAAGCAACTCCTCGTCCCCAAGCCATATAGCGGCTAACGCAACAAGATCAGCGGCACACATATTGGGCCCTAAACTTCGAATTACATAACTTTTGGGTATTTCCTCCACATTCATATAATCCCTAGTCAATTCCGGACCAAGGAATGCTACCATTGCGCCGATAAATGCGTCGACGTAAAGATCCTCTTCCATGTTAATTGGACATGCATTGTGTTTATCTCGTGCGCCTTTGCTTTTCAGCGGGCCTTCCTGCATGAAGCTGCGGATGGCTCGCCTTGCCCGAGAGATCTGCCCGGCAGCAGCATTCAAGTTATGCACTTGAGAAGGGTGTGTCTTCAGGCGTAAAGCCAAAATCAGGGCCTCCTCATTGAAAAATCTAGGGTAAATGCTGGCACTGAAATCAATCTTGGTGTAAACATATGATGTTATGAGGGAAGATATGCGGCCTGTTTGAGTAAGTTTGGGTTCACACCGTATAAAGATTAAATAAACATATGTTGCACTTACGGTTCACAAGCCTGCAACTAGCCACCTGCCGGGGATCAATATATATATCTTTCGTAGAACCCCCAGCGGCAATGCTGAACCGAAGGATCTCACTCAGAAGCTCATTTGGTAATGACAGCAACGAAGTACGGCAACCAGCAGAAAGGGACATGGTTAAGTGAAGCATGAACAGATTAGCCCAGTTTGAAAACACACAACGGATGCAGCGCTTTAACCGCCAGTGATAACTTGAACTTGAATAGTAGGCCCGTTGCAGGCGAAGGGAATCGAAATGCTTCGGGGCTTAAACGTTGACACCTCAGCTTCTCTGTCAGCCAACCACTTTTTTATATAGATCCCAGTAACATTCTCCAGTTTGATATTTGTTTGCTGAAAGATGGCAACCATTGACGCCAAAAGCGTGAGAGGCGCTTGACTTCTCGGAGGTTCTCGGGCCGACACGCATTTCCGGCTAACGAAAATTAACTACTCCATAGACCGATCAGCTGTCAGGGATCATACGAATCTGAGGGCCAAACAGAATTTGGAGTGCAGTTTCTTTATATATCAAGAGGGCTGCAGCGTGGCTTCTGCTGATGAACTGCTCAGAGGCTGACAGGAGTAATCCTTGAGATAGACGCGCTGTCTTGAATTGAACGGATATCAGGGTTTACATTCATGATTTCTCTGATCCATCTGGCACATAATCTGCTATTTCCATGTCTGGTCAACTTGCAGTCGCAGTTGTTGTACTATACAGACCTAGCATATCTAAATAAAACTCCATGCCTGCCCTATCAATGATGTCATTTCATGTAAATCAGAATAGACACCAAACACATTTGAATAAGTAAATATCATCCCATCTGAAACATAAGAAAAACCAGAAAGGAAAGGGATGTAACGGGTGATTCAAAAATCCCAGACAGGTCCAATCTGACCCATATCCCGCTAAAACACCGACACCATAAATGCTGACACCGTCCGCCTTTGAATTTTGGGGTCCAGAGGCCCTAGTGGTACACATCGCCCGGAACTCCAAGCCATGTCGCCGTCATTTCAAAGAAAATAGAGGGAAACAAGGCAATACGCGAGGGAATGCCTTTCTGACAATCGCGATGAACATCTCAACGTTTCGTGCTGATATTGCCGCTTATTTAGAGTCTGACTCTTTGATATCTGCAAGTTTAGGCTTCTGCTTGAGTTTTATCTTCACTGTGCCCTTTGGCGCCGTAGGGTCGGCCGATCCAGCGGAGGATAGCATATCCGGTGTCGTTCCATTCTTCAACTTACTTGGAACAGCCGGCTTCTGCCCCTTGAGTTTGGTAGGCATGTTAAGCTCCTTTCGCTTTTTAGGAGCGGGAGATTCCTCTTCACCTTCACGGCCACGTTTGCGTGATGGTGCTTGTGGAATGGGTGTGCCATTATCGAAGGGAGTGCGGTTTCGACTTGATTGGCGAGTTGTAATTCCCATGCATCTATCGAGATGCTGGGCGCTTTTGGTAAGAAGAAAGTATCGTGGACAGTTAGGACATTTGGTGGTTGGGACGTAGATCTTGTCTGGAAGCCGTTTGAAGGAGTTTTGGGCTGATGAAGTCGGGCTGGATGGCGGGCTGGAGACAGGTGTGTTGTTCTCGACAGGTTGATTCTTCTTCTTCTTTGTTATCTTCTCGATTGCGTACGGATTTCCGTGCACATCTCGACCTTGAATTCGGACAGGTGGGTGCTTTCGGCAGTATTCTTTGGACGTATCGGGCGGTGCACGAGCACCCTCGCCGACTAACGGATGGAGCAGTCGAGGGAGATGGCAGCTTGGGCATAGGGTTTCCTTCGTGGTCTCAAGGGGGTTCCCCTTCAAGTAAATCTTGCCTCCGTCGTAAACTGCCCCTTCTGTCTCGACCTTGATTGAGGACAGCTGACTAGTGCTGCTAGGGCCTGTTCCTTCCGCGGCCTCGCGTTCCTGAGCCAGGGCTGCCTCCTTTTCAGCGAGCTGTCGGGCAATAATTGCTGCTGATGTTGCTCGAGCTGTTTTTTCTTCCCGGTGAACTTTGGCTACAATATCATGAATGATATTATAGAGAGTATCGTCAAGGATATCGCGAGTCTGCGGAGACTGGTTAGAAGGTGCGCTTACAGAATGACGTGAGATCGACAAGCAATGGAGAGTTAAGCACTTACAATTCCTGCTAAGGTGGCAGAGCGAGTAGAGTCATCATCCCCAAGGATCTTTTCCACTTCTGGACCAGCCATACTGGGAAGTTCGATCTCCCCTGTAAGGTATCGGTTAAAATCCATCTTCAGCTAAATCAAAAGACAGGCAATAGAGGTGTAAGTAATGTCAAGGAATTCTTGGTATGATGGGTAAATGGAAAGCTCCCAGGGGAGCAACACAACGCAAGCAGGTAGAGCATAGAGAGAATTGGGGAAACCAGCGAAGGAAGAAGGCGTAGGTTAGGAAACCCATAGCGAAGGAGACAATGAGCATTTTGAATAGGAAAAGTAAGCACCGGAGATATTCAACCCAGTGCCTATTCAGTATTCTCATGAATACACAACCAGAACTCGCTTCACTCACCCAGTTTTGTGTTAACCCCAGACAGCACACCAATTATTCTCTTTTTATCCGCTTGACATATTTTCGTCTCCAAATGATAGGTATCTACCACGACCTATATCCAGAAACCCTTGCACTCTATGAAGTCGTATTCTATTGGGGGTGAGGTCGACTGTTGGGCGGTGCAGCGGTCACTCCGGGTGAAGGGCTTGAACAGCGCTACGGGCACATGCAGCGAAGCGGCGGCTACGTTTGAGAATATCCGATCGTATATACAAGACCAGCAGGTCAAGAAGCGAGGTCTTTCCGCTAAAGTTCTATTAATGAGATATCCGACGTCAGCAGCCAGATTTTGAGAAAGGCAGCACATCGGCTGCCTGAAGTACACCGCTTCGAAAACGTACTCACCTTCAAAATATCACCTCAGGACGGTCTCGTCCTACCTCACGCTCGTCTGTAGTTTGCTGTAATCCTCAAGATCCAGACGGTGCAGACAGTGGAATGACGCTGTCGGATAATCCGTGACGGTGATGCTGGATTCTTAATTGGCGATCAACGGCCCCTTAGCCTCCACCACACAAAAGTGACGATCTTATCTTATCAATCTCCGCATTCCCCAACCTTAATCCCGCCGAAACTAAACAAGTCGCCAGCGTGACGACGACGACGCCATGACAGCCCGTAGAGGACACGGTGCCAACACGACGTATTCCTCTTATAATCCTACTTCGCTCACAGTAGATTGCTGATCCATCCTTGATCTCTTGCTAACTACGCGTTAATACCTTTTTCAAAGCATGGCGCACTTTTTCGCGTCCAAAGCAGCACAAGGACCTCCCCTCCCCGTTCCGTCAACGATGAGCTCTCGAAACTCCAACAACCGAAGTACCACTATGATGGACATGAAATCCACCTTCAAACCAAACTTCACATCCTCCACTCCGCCGCCGTTCTCCCTTAAACCTCCGACAACAAGCAAGCCCTCCCCTCCGAACCCCGCACCCCAATACCCAGCATACCCTCACGCGCACACCCCCTTCGCAACGCCCCATCCACAAGTCACCATCGACTCCGTGAAAACCGCGCACATCCCCTCCTTAATGCGGATAACGGGCCTCTTGCTTCCGATCAAGTATCCGAACTCGTTTTACACCACGACCATAACGGATCCGGTGGTGGCTTCGGTTTCGCGTGTCGCGGTGTATCATGACCATCCGCGCTCGAACGATTCAGGACATACAATTGGTAGCGGTGCTGGGGTAGGGGGTGGGAATGTATCGAGTGGAGATAAAGTTATTGGGGGGATCAGATGTCGACTTGAGCCCTGCACCGATAGTTCACGACCAGCGACGAATCTATACGTCCAGACATTACATTTACTCTCACCATACCGTGGACGGGGCGTGGCTGCGTCGCTGTTATATTCTTTGATTTACGACTGTTCGTCGACGGCTGCTTCGCGGCCTGTTTCTGCGCTTGTTAGACATTATAATATCCGCACGGTCACTGCGCATGTCCATGAAACAAATAAGGAGGCGCTTGCTTGGTATGTTGCGCGTGGGTTCAGGGTTCAAGATGGTATTGTACAGGGGTATTACAGGCGACTTCAGCCGGGAGGCGCTAGGATCGTGAAGTTGGAACTGGATTGGGAAGAAGAAGCGGAAGAAGATAAGGGCGGTAAAGGGGACCCAGGCTCTTCTGAACATGTGGTCTCCAGTGGTTCCGCGAAAGATGCGGAGATGGGCAATGAAGATGGGGATGAGGACTGGGAGAAGGTGGATATCAACGGCGACCACGGGTTCGAGAGACTTGATGATTATCAGAAGGTTGAGCGGACGAGCTGTGATGGTCTAGAGGAGAGTGCAAGTAAGCGGGTGAAGAGCGGGTGACTGGGCCTTAATGGACTACTAAAAATTGTTGTGTAATATGTTTTATGATACCCTTATGTCGCTCAGATATAAACGAATATGCGAAGTATATGATACAGACGCTGATGCGCTTTGACTCAACGCGAGCCCAACAACAAATCAAAATCCATACTTTTCATCAATCAGTCGATATCGTATCCGTTCTTTCCGATCTTTAAGAACCATCACTATGCAAAGAAGTAAAATAACGTCGAGGCCTACAAGCCGGATTGTCAGCTATGTCTCGGACCCTGTGACCGCAGAGTAAACCGCAACAGGCTCCAAAAGGAAGCGCACGAGCGTCTATATACATACCGACTAAGCCAAAATTAACAGTGAATATCGCGTTTAAAAACCGGTTCGCGAAATCGGAGAAGGGTGCTGCACAGCCCCCCTTTTGCGCGGCTAGGAGCGCCGACGGACATGCAGAGTCAATCTGGAAGAGCGGCGATGTGCTATTGAGGTATCCGCAGCAATTAAACTATAACATCGCATCAAGTCAGTATGCATGCTGGTAGCAATGGGGGTATACGGGGTACAGTGGTGATAATACATACCTTTTGCTGAAGTAACGATTGCACCAGCGGCGTTTGTCCCGCCCACACTGTCGCCAAGGTCGTTCGGATTCTCAACGTAGCGAACCAGATGCTCAGTCCGAAGGCGAGGGTGTAAAGACCGGAAACTATGACGAGCAGGCCATGTATCTTCATCCAGGTACGGTTTTCCGGTAGGATAATCGTAGGAACGGAGCAAAGGAAGGTCAGGAAGATGATGCAAGCGTTAACAAGGGCAGCTGTTTGAAAAAAAATATATATTAGTTCGCATGTTCAGGCTGCTAGTAAGTGATCGTAGGTTGAATGTACCTGATAGCGAACTGTTGCTCAGCAGTAGTACCTGCGCAACATTTCCCTGAGTCCGCTCAGATTGGAGGGCATTTCTGGTCATAAACACGAAGCCCGCGATGATTGCACCGCTGAGTAGGAACAGTGTGTCCACGAACAGGTAGGTGAATAAAACCTTTTTAGACATCTCTTCTCATTATACGCTATCGCCTTGTACTGGCGCGTTACAAGGTACTAGTTATTAGTTACTTCAAGTTTAAAAGTCTCGGAGCAAAATGCAAGATGGCGACCAGCGCCAAATGAACGTTTAAGTCAAGGAAATTCGAAATAGAGAAAGGGAAGAGGAGGAGGGCAAAGGTCTATCGAAATAGACGCCCATCTTTCTTCAGAAGACATGCAGTGCGCAACTGTCGAAGAACATGGATCTGGATCAATGCGGGCAAAAAACAAAGAGAACCATCCTCTCCACCAGTCAGAAGCTCTTGATGTGCAGGGCATCATCATTTTGCCTTTGTCACAGACATGATGCAGTCGGGGATGTTGGGAGCTGCAGCCAGTCACACCACGAGAATGCTGAATCTCGACGACGCCGGCGGCTCGCACTGAAGCACAGGAGTGGCGCGAACAGGGGAACACGACTGTGATTGGATTGGCATTTTGCATCTCGATCACCAATGAAACCATTCTCGCAGGATCCTCGAAATCCCCTTGGCGGCGCTAAACAGCCGACACTCATTGGCCAGCATCCATTCACTCCTCCAGCTCGCCAAACCGTCCTGCTTCCCCTTCAACTCCTCCTTTCTCTCCCGATATGTCATGTCCCCGCCATCGATCAGTCCCCTCGCTTCCAACGCATCAAGTAAATCCAGGACATAATACTGACAGTTCCAGCCACTGATATCGCTCCGTATCGGGACTTTAGACGCGATGTCTTTCACCGTTTCGCTTTCATGGGCGTCGAGGGTGGAGAGGAAGAATTTCTCCGCGAGTGTCGATGGGTCTCGGGTGCATGGGGAAACGGGTTCGTAGCGGTAGCGCCCTGATGAGCCCATGGCTTGGAAGAAGGTGGATGACTCGTTGGTGCTGGGCTCGAGGAGGAGGCCCCAGTGTTTGTAGAAGCCGACATCGTGGTAGATGGCGGCAGAGAGAGTGATTGTGGGTGATGCTGTGGACATTGTGAGGCTAGGCTCAGTTGGTGGCTGTTGAGATTTGGTGTGGACGATTCTCTCGTTTCAGGCTTGAGAGCCGTGGATTTATGCCCAGCTCAAAGGATGTTCCTAGGGGTGGGGGAATCTATGCGGGTCTTGAAAGGAGGCATATGAGTGTTGCGAATGATAGCAGAATCATAAGACAGTTTCTAATAAATCCTTCCTAAAATTTAATCGCGGAAACTTCTTTACGGAATTGGTTTGGAAGTCAGGCTGGCTTAGGCGCCGATCGAGCTTTCAGCACCCCCAGTCGTTGAACCAAGGCAGCCAAAAAAAAGCCTGCCGCAGGTGCTCGGGCACCCCTGAGGCCCTCGAAGACATGCCAATGCATCTTGCGCTGTGACACCACGTTTCTAGCTTCGTGAGATAAGTCTCTGCCGATCATCCCACAGGACGATGTGGTCCGGGGGACCGATGACGAGGATGGAAATGGAGATCATGATGGGCAAGCTGCACGACTGGGATCATGATAAAACGGGATCGTTTGAATTTCTCCTATTTCCGCAACCGGCGTTCCATTTCCGCAGTGTGCTTCAACTGGTGTGCCAAAACTATTTCTGGGTTCTGTGAAAAATGTTCCCGGATTACGAGCGGCGGGCTCTTTGCATCGAAAGTTGATATTTGCCATTTGAATTTTGTGCAGGTAAGGCCAGCCTGCATTGAACGGATATATCTTTTAGAACGTGTGCATGGCTGAAAAGATCCTGGGGACGAAGGACAGAGGTCAACCGACGATGCGTTGAACTTGCCGAGGTCCACTTCAACTGGGCGGACCGGGATAACTTTCATCCGGATTCAACGTCTCTCCTGGAGCTGACATGTCCAAGCAATTGTTCCTCTCCTTTTTCACCTTCCTCTTGCCTTCCGCTAGATAATACTTTCAGCCAGCACCGCCGGCATAGAAAGTCGCACCTGCGAGGCGATCCCCAGCACTTCACACCATGGCGATGTCGGAGACTGTGCAAAATCCGCCTGAGCGAGACGTGGATGCTCGGACCCAAGCAAGTAGTTTGGGAATGGAGCATTTGCACGATGGGCAGGGGTCTACACCGTTAGGAGAGAAAGTATCTCGAAAGCAGTCAGAAAACCCCCGGCGAGAGTCAATTCAGGCATGCGAAAGAGCGAAGCCGTCGCAACCCCCCTTGAACAAAGTTGATTCAACTCCACTAGATTCTGATAAGACGCAGAAGGATGACGATCCATTGAAGCATCTACCCGAACACGAGAAGGCGATACTCAAAAGGCAGTTGGATCTACCCGCCGTCAAGGTCAATTACATGACCTTGTACCGTTAGGCGACACGAAACGACAAAATTATTTTGTTCATCGCCAGCCTCGGAGCGATCATAGGCGGTGCACTCTTACCTCTGATGACTGTCCTATTCGGAAGCCTTGCAGACACCTTTCAGAACTTTTCCCTCGGCAACATATCTGCCAGTGAATTCACCAGCGAGCTTGGCAGGTACTCTCTGTACTTTGTATACCTCGCTATTGGAGAGTTTGTAACTGTATACTTGGCCACTGTGGGCTTCCTGTACGCTGGCGATCACATCTCGTCAAAGATAAGGGAGCAGTTCCTGGCCGCCATTCTCAGGCAGAACATTGCTTTCTTCGATGATATAGGGGCTGGTGAGATTACCACACGCATCACAGCAGACACCAACCTTGACCAGGAAGGCATTTCAGAAAAGGTTGGCTTGACCTTGACAGCTGTTGCCACTTTTGTAGCAGCTTTTGTCATTAGTTTTATCAGGTATTGGAAGCTCACCCTGATTTTGTGTTCAACCGTGGTAGCCATCGTTGTCACGACGGGTGCTTTGGGCTCATTGATCAGCAAGCTCAGCAAAAAGTATATTGGCCATTTTGCCGAAGGAGGAACGGTTGCGAAAGAGGTTATTAGCTCCATCCGAAATGCGACTGCGTTCCATACTCAAGAGAAGCTGGCTCGACAATACGATGCGTACCTCAGCGCTGCAGAAAAATCCGGATTCAGACTAAAGGCCATCAACAGCTCCATGCTTGCTTTCCTCTTTCTGTGAGTACAGCCAGAGCGCAACAACCTGTTACCCGAGACGCGTTCTTTTCAGCCTCCTTCAGCGGCGTGATTGTTCTGACCATTTCTGTTAGGTACATCTACCTCAATTATGGGCTGTGTTTCTGGATGGGCTCTCGCTTTCTCGTGGATGGCTCCGCGACCTTGGCGCAAATTCTTACTATTCAAATGGCTATCATGATGGGGGCGTTTGCTCTAGGGAATGTTGCGCCTAACATTCAAGCCGTCACCTCGGCCGTCTCTGCAGCAAATAAGATCTATGCAACAATTGACCGTGTGTCGCCTCTCGATCCCGGATCGACTGAGGGCAGGAAGCTGGATGCAGTGCAAGGAAATGTGGAGCTTCGGAACATCCGACACATATACCCTTCCCGGCCTGATGTTGTTGTAATGGACGATGTCAACCTCCTGATACCCGCCGGCAAGTCGACCGCTCTTGTTGGTGCTTCTGGTTCCGGCAAGAGCACTATTGTTGGACTGGTAGAACGTTTCTACGATCCAGTCTGTGGCGGCGTGTATATCGACGGCCATGATATCAAAGGCTTGAATCTACGTTGGCTGCGAAACCAGATATCTCTAGTGAGCCAGGAACCTACCTTGTTTGCTACCACCATCTATGAGAACATCAAGCACGGTTTGATCGGAACAAACCGGGAGCAACAGTCCGAAGGAACCATTCGTGACCTGGTAGAACGTGCCGCTCGGATGGCAAATGTAAGTAAAGCGAGTTCCATAACAGCCTGGGGCGCACGCATGATGTTCTGACCTTGTTCATGCCCAGGCCCACGAATTTATTACAACCCTTCCTGAAGGCTACGAGACCAACATTGGGGAACGGGGGTTCCTTCTCTCAGGGGGCCAGAAGCAACGCATTGCAATTGCAAGGGCCATAGTTGGTGATCCTAAGATCTTGCTACTTGATGAAGCGACTTCCGCCCTCGACACCAAGAGTGAGGGGGTTGTCCAAGCCGCCCTCGATAAAGCTGCTCAAGGACGAACAACCGTGATTATTGCTCACCGACTTTCTACTATCAAGGATGCCGACAATATAGTGGTTATGTCTCGAGGACGTATCGTTGAGCAGGGCACCCACAATGAACTTCTTGAGAAAAAAGGAGCTTACTACAATTTGATTGAGGCCCAGAGAATTGCCACCAAGCATCAATCTAGAAACAAGGACGAAGATCACATACTGTCGGGAAATGATGACGACTTACTGCAATGCAAATTCGACAAGGAGGGTGGCAACCACTCGGGCAAGGAAACCCATGGAGAAGCCCATACTGATCTTCAGCATGGCAAGGAACGGGCGGACAGGGCCGCATCAAGCACGGCACTTGTGGAAGAGGACGGTGGCAACAACTATACTCTATGGACACTGATACGGTTCATCGCCGGTTTGAACAAAACCGAACGGAATGTTATGATCTTTGGACTTTTACTTTCCGCCATATCCGGTGGAGGTAATCCAACACAGGCTGTCTTCTTCGCCAAATCTATTACAGCCCTTTCCCTTCCCCTTTCAGAAGCAGCTGAGATACGTCGTCAGGCCAATTTCTGGTCCCTGATGTATCTGATGCTTGCCTTTGTACAGCTGCTCACCTTTATCTGCCAAGGGATTGCGTTTTCATATTGCGCAGAGCGACTTGCCCACCGGGTTCGCGACCAGGCATTCCGATATATTCTACGGCAAGATATTGCCTTCTTCGACAAGAACTCGCCGGGTGCCCTGACCTCTTTCCTGTCTACCGAGACCGCCCACGTTTCCGGACTGTCCGGCGCCACTCTCATGACGCTCCTCGTGCTCCTCACCACCTTAGTTGCCTCCTGTGCCATTGGCCTGGCCATAGGGTGGAAACTCGGTCTAGTGTGTATGTCCACCATCCCCATCCTGTTGGCTTGTGGATACTTTCGTTTGGCAATGCTTGTCAGATTTGAGAAGGAGAAGAAGAAGGGCTATGAACAATCGGCAAGCTATGCTTGTGAGGCCACATCAGCTATCCGAACTGTGGCGTCTTTAACCCGCGAGGACGACGTTTGGAATCACTACCACCAACAGCTCTCCGGACAAGCCCGCAAGCTAGTCAGGTCGGTTCTAAAGTCATCTATACTTTACTCGGCATCCCAATCATCTCACTTTCTCTGCATGGCACTCGGCTTCTGGTATGGAGGTTCCTTGTTCGGCAGACATGAATATTCTATGTAAGTACGCGAGAAACTTCCTCATACGGCTTAGAGCTAATCCTGATCCTTTATTCTAGGTTCCAGTTCTTCCTCTGCTTCAGCGTAGTTATTTTCGGGGCGCAATCTGCAGGAACCGTCTTTAGCTACGCGCCAGACGTTGCCAAAGCCAGCCACGCTGCTGCGAGTCTCAAAGCCCTCTTTGACAGGAAGCCAGAAATCGACAGCTGGAGCCAAGACGAAGAAAGGGTCCAGAGCATAGCAGGCCACATCGAGTTCAGAGACGTGCATTTCAGGTACCCATCCAGGCCTAATCAGCCTGTTTTGCGAGGCCTCAATTTGCAGATCAAGCCAGGACAGTACGTCGCCTTTGTCGGAGCTAGTGGATGTGGCAAATCCACCGCGATTTCCCTACTCGAGAGATTCTACGATCCGCTTGATGGCAGTATCTATGTTGATGGCAGGGAAATTTCGTCACTCAACATCAACGAATACCGCTCCCATCTAGCACTAGTCAGCCAAGAGCCAACTCTCTACAAAGGCACCATCCGCGCCAATATCCTCCTTGGTACCGACCGAGACGACATTCCAGAAGAAGAAATAGTGCAATGCTGCAAGGATGCCAACATCTACGACTTCATCACCAGTCTACCCAACGGCTTCAACACTCTCGTCGGTAGCAAGGGCAGCATGTTGTCAGGTGGTCAGAAACAACGTGTCGCCATTGCGCGCGCACTGCTCCGGAACCCCAAGGTCCTCTTGTTAGATGAGGCTACCTCAGCTCTGGACTCTGAGTCTGAGAAAGTGGTGCAAGATGCTCTGGATGCTGCTGCCAAGGGCCGCACGACGATTGCTGTGGCGCACCGGCTGAGTACGGTGCAGAAGGCGGATATGATCTATGTCTTCAGCCAGGGTCGGATCACCGAGTGCGGCACGCACGCTGAGTTGATGCAGAAGAGGGGCACGTACTTCGAACTTGTCAACTTGCAGAGTCTGGGCGAGATGTGAAGCTTACGGTAGAAGTTGTCTACAAGGGCAGTTTTTCCGGTTGAAACTGTCGGGATATATGAAGCAAAATAACAAGTCCATCTGAACCGCTTCACTAGCAGTTCATACAGCCTACTGGCCAGCTCAGAGTTTCTTGTTCTGTGCCTCCTTTCTGCATGATTTGAAATCGCTTTTTTATTTTATTAGTTATGGATAGTAATAATGAAATTCTAGATATTGGGATATGTTCACAAAAGAGCAGGGACATAGAGAACCTCAACCCTCATGCTGATCAACTGCGAAACCTGCGCACCAATCTGTCATGACTCCAGTTTTTGGCGCATATCTACACAAGCCAAGCACCTCTCCATCCCTTGTGCATATGGGACTCTGCACATTCCATCAGGAAGCACTGATGCAGAATCTTGTCCCATGTAGTACCAGTTTGTAAAGATCCACCGCTGTTGAGGCGGATCATGATCAATGCTAGAAACTCTTTGGTACGCAGTATGCCTCAAGATTCCTTCTAAGCAGCCTGTATCTGGTGAGTTGAAGAAACAATATCCCCAACTCGAGGGTTGTTGAGCCCAGGTTGCAAAATGTGGGACTCGTTATTATCGGGTTTCCTGAAAGTAAAGTCAGTCAGGCTGCGGGCTGGAGATGAGGGTCTTCCCATCTCGTCGTCGTATAGATAGTAGCATGGGATATTCGCTGCCTTCCAGGGCAACTTAGCACTGTTGGTATTGCGGTGCTGTAAGACAATAATAACGAAGTTCCCCCAGTACATGACCTCAGTAATGGAAATCCCCAGGAATAGGGGTTCCCAATTCATAAGATCTCGACCATTTTGGTCTCCAGCGATAGATCCATTTTTCCGATGTGCGGGTCTCAGCTCTGGGTTGGGTGTGCAACATGAGCTGATCTCCGGTGCGATATAGGGCGGGAGTCCGGCGATGGTTTTTGGCCATCGCTTTGGAGGCATTTCATCCTGGTAGAAATATACGAACATGCCGTCGGTTGCTAGACCGGTGTTCCCGGGAAAGATGCTTGCCAGGATGTCTCTGTTTTCAGGGTTGTGGATGGCACCTGGGTCAGTTCAAAGGTCAAAAGGTAAGAGTAGGTGTTGAGACTTGTGGAGGGTAGCGGCTGAGCTTGTCGGGGGCGCCATGGGTGCCGGCTTGGTTGAATGGGAAAGAAGTCTCTTTAGGGTGTTTGGGGTCTGCTATTGCTGGTGATAGAAATACGAAATGGAGCTCAGTTGAGGGGGTAGTCAAATAGATACTGAATGATGTTATAAAGCTGCAGCTAAAGGGATCATGATGTCAGGTTAGTGAATGGAGCCAAAGAATAATGGTGCTTTGTCAGAATGAGGACACTCGGTGATCGAAGGTTTTGGCAGACAGTTTTACCATGTCTCTTCCCAAAGTTTAAGAAACAGCATTCATATAATTAACTTCTTGAGGCCAAATCTTACAAAATAAATGTGCATTTGTTCAACATTCACAAGAAACTACATTGATACCCTAGTAATTTCTTTGGGCCACGCAAGCCAGGAGTGCCATTCCTCGCCAAGGGCAGATTCAATCTGCTTGACAAGATAGCATGCACGTCCCCGCATATACCACTCGCCATCAACCCGTTGCATCAAGGCCGCGTAGTACGCCAAAATCACCATTGCTTCCGGTTTACCTTCACTTAAAGAAGCAAGGTATGCCTGCGGAATCGAAATCGGCCACACGAATATCACAGGCACAAAGTCTTGCTTTCTTTGCCTGAGGATGGATACCTGAGTGTATGTGTTCAGCAGCTCATGGATTGCTAGCGCATACGCATTTGCGGCCTCTGTGTCTGCCGATGCCCCTGCGCACAGTCGAAGAAGGCGAACAACTTTTTCGGTTTCCGGTACGGTCTGGGCTGCGGCTGTCTCGTGCATCATGCCCTTTTTGAGAAGGGGTCCAAGGAAGCTGTTGGCCAAGGTTTCCCATTGGGTCTGGACGACGGAATTGCAGCCGCGAACCATATGGAACCAGTCGAGTATTTCCTTTTGTAGGGTGGAAGCGCCAGTGATATTGGGAGTTGCGAAAGTCAAGACAACGATGATGCACGAGAAGCCAAAAAGGGCCACGCAGTTTGATGAGTCGACACGGTTTAATGCTTCGTTGAAAAGTCGCAATGCAATGCTCTGGTGCGTAGATGCTCTGACCGATAGGGAATCTTGCCGGGGTGGCCTCAGAAAGGACAGGTGGAGCGCCGAGACCGCCAGAATTCCACGGAGGAGAAACTCATGTTCAAAGCCCAGCTGCACAATCTTGATCTGCCATAATTCGTGCTCGTCAGACGTTGTACCTGACGGTAATGTTTTGTATGTAAACGTTGTGTAATGATGGAGGAGTTCAAGGTCGAGCACGTCTATACCAGAGGACGTGAGGCTGAGGCTGTTCAACGACGAGGTGAATGGGGAGACAGGCGAGTCAAGTGGTCGGGGGGATATTCTCGATGTTGTGGTCGTCGGGCTGGTGCTGGGAGGAGGCTGGCCGCTGAAGTTGCACTCGATCTGCTTGCGCGCACAGTTTGAACATTGGGGATGGCGTTCATCACACTAGTTTATCCCACAAAGCTGAGGTGTCAGCCGCACCTCGATAGCCTCTATAGAGCATTGAATCCTCGCCATGGCAGCTCGAGATTCAATTCGCAACAGTCAATTCGATGTCCGCTTACTTTGATGCGCCGGGACTTGCATTGCCTGCAACCGTTCCGCGACTTGTGATGCCACCTTCGAAACCCCATTTCCCTTGGGTGTCTGCATCTCCAGCCGTCCGCTACCACGCATTCCAAAGGATTCAGCTGTCATCGAGGAAAGGAGAGGCCCTAGAACTTGCGGGAGCTTTGCGCCCTTGATGCCAAGAAATGGATGGTTGATGTCCGGAATATTGTCCACCCGTGAGTTGCGTAATCGTTCCTGCTCAGCCCTGTCAGCTCGTTCCGGTTCATGATACAAGTGCTCATCACGATGCCCTAATTAACACGATGCCAAAAATGACATCAATGGGAGTTATTTTTAAATGAGAAGTTGGTTTTCGATTGCTTTCGGGCTCTCTCGTTCACTCTGCCGCATTCGTGAGCTTGTCCCCTTTTCGTCGTTGCATCGTATGTCACACGGCATCAATACAGCCCAATACCATCTCCGTTCTTGGCGTGTAACAGACATTTCCGGTTAGCCCGGTATGTGCAGGTTTAAATGACAATGACTAAGCAGGCTATCCAATAAGAACCGTTTGTAACCCACCGAGTCCTGTATCGTACGCAGTGCTCCATGCCAAGTATACCAAGTTGTGGGCCCACAACTCTCTCCGCTGAGTATTACGCCCTAAATACCGGTAAACTTACCCCTTGTGGTCGAAAGTGGCAGCCAACAGCGAGAAATCTAACCGGACCAACAATAACCCGGAACTGATCCCGTCACAATCTTTCCGCGTCTTCCCCCATCGGGGTTCGGCTGACTTCCCCAATCCGCCCTCCATTCCTTTTCCCTTTTCTCTCAGCCTTCCCCCCCCCCAATTCTGATCCATCGCGACCTTACCCAAACCTGACTTCCTTTCTGCCAACGCGTTACTCGATTCGGCCTGCCCTTGATTATCGCAAACATCATTCCTCTTTGGGTACATAGCTGGTCTCCTCGATCACGACCATCAATTCTGACCTCATCTTGACTTTTTTTTCTTCACGAATTCTTTAGTATGGCTGACATCACTGCCGTCGCCGAGGAAAATCCTTCTCCTACCCAGGAGGAGCTTCTCGCGAGTGGTAATGGTGCTATCGACAATCGAGGCACCAAACGTCCTCGACTTAGTACTGACGACGATGACGACGATGATAAGCCAGGACGACGACGGAAGATCGAGATCAAATTCATTCAGGACAAATCTCGTCGACACATCACCTTTTCCAAGCGGAAGGCTGGCATCATGAAGAAGGTCTGTTCTTCCCGCAATTCCATCCCACTGCCGCAACCCTCGATCGCGTCTACGGTTTGCTAACCATGCGCGTTTCCTACCTTTTAGGCCTACGAGCTCTCTGTACTTACTGGCACTCAAGTTCTTTTACTTGTTGTCTCAGAGACTGGCCTCGTTTACACATTTACAACGCCCAAACTACAACCGCTTGTCACGAAAGCAGAGGGCAAGAACCTAATCCAGGTACGTTGAACCTGACAATCGCCCTATACTGTTCTTGACGCTGATTGCATATAGGCCTGCTTGAATGCCCCGGAACCTACCGCTACGGAGAACGGCGTCGAGGCTCCAGAAGTCCCCGCAGAACCAACAGACGATGTCAGCCATGGAGCTGTCGGCGCACAGCAGCCAGCTATCGCTCGAGGGATACCCCCGTATATGACGAGTGAGCAACAGCAGCAAATGGCTTACTATCAAAATCTCCAACAACAGCAACAACAAGCACAAGCTGGAGGTCAGTATCCAGGGATGCCAGTTGGTGGCCGCCTACCTCAGCACCAACCCCAAGCATAAACGCCCCTTTGATACCTCTCTGACCCCTTACCCTGCTTTATTTTTATTCACTCACTATCACTATTCTGATGAGTGCCATCTTTTGGGCCTCTCACCCATTTGACTCTTGTCCTCTCTCTATTTTGATACCCTCATGATCCTTAAGGACTCTGTTCTCTCCATCGCGTTGTTCTGGGCACTATTGTTTTACCAAATCTCGCCCTACCACCACCTGGCACTAACTGGCCTCCTGCAGAATATTAAGCAACAAAGGGCATTCCACCTTATTCGGATGTTCTGCCGCTGGCTTTCGTTTTCACGGTTATTTAGACCGATTAAGATATGGTGTTACTGGTGTATTCGAGGCCGGATTTCTGATTTCCCAAGGTTCTTACGTTCCGCCATTCTGTTCAACTATACCTGGTCATTTTTTCGAGCGACGACAATTCTTCTGGTCTGCAACGCGATTATTGCGCCTTTCACTAACGCCATGGGAATCTTAAACCCCCGTCGACATATAACGGGATACTCGAGCCTCATAATTATCCGCTTTATCGTATTTCAAGGGGCGGATGCGACTGGATTTCTTTTTTGTTTTTTATTCTTTATATTTCTTATCATGGCAAATGATTTAACTGGAAGCAGAGGGACGGGAGTTTTTATGCATGTCTTTTATTACTGTGTTTTTATATGATATTCAAAGGTCGTGGCGGATGGGCGAAATGACTCGACCCAGTTTATCCAGTAGATTATGTTCGATATGCTAATTGAAACAATCTATCTTTTACTTCCCTTCGCACCTGAAGCATTGGGTTGCCGTTATATCCGTAAATGAACGGTCCATATAGTAACAATACTAGAATTAATCTCTATATATCGCCCTCGGCACCTGTCAGCACATCCATCAACACGCGAGGACTTCGAAAAATTTAAAATACAGACAGAAATCAACGCCTACCCGCCCCGCGAGAATAGGTCACGAAGCCATCTCCTCTGGGGCATGAAAACCCCACCGGTCTCCTCCGGTCTTCTTTCAGTACCTTCAACCGATGGCTGCTGCTCATGTGGCGATGTTTCGCGGGTCGTGGACGTTTCTTGGAGTGGCGCGAGGATCGTTGGGCCCGGTGTACCTAGTGGGGTTCTATGTTCTTGCGGGCTGGTGCTATCTATGTTGATACGTCGGTGGGCGGCAGCGGTGGTGGGAGATTGATCTGGAATAACAGGTGCGGAGGCACGGCGCCATTGTGGTAGACGATTCCGGTAAGGGTTCCGAATTCCGCTTTTGGAAAGGAGTTTCGCCCTTGGAGTCTTTGGGAAGGGTCCGTTGGAAGGTATTGCGTCGTCGCTGCCAAAGGATGTTCTAGGTTTCCTGTTTGGTGAAGCGAATGCTGTGGCGCTGCTTTTGCTTCTTTGGCGTTTATGGTAGTGTCGGAGGGTCGAAGGGGAAGGTGGAGGGAGGGCGGAGGTTAGGTGCGAGTCGTCCGCGTTGGTGTCGCTGTCGTCTCGGAGCTCTGCCCATATCCGGGCATTCTCGTTGCCCAGTGCAATACTATGGCGATGTTGAGGGGACGGATGGGATATGCTTGATGTGTATCTGTGTGACAGGGACCCGGGTTGGTTGGGTGTACGTAGCAGAAGTGGTTGGCGTTCTCCGTCTCCGAGGAAAGCTTCTTCTTCTGGCGTTTCATAGCCGGCGTATGAATGTGCTCTGGGCTGTTCTTCTAGGAGCCCCATCCCGGGAGTTAGTGCACTAGGTGGAGGTTCCGTTGGGCCAGCGACTTCTTCCAGTCGCCATGATAGACAGAGGACGCCTGATAACAAGATAACCGTCCCCAGCGCGATGAGACCCGCGTATAGCCCTGATAGTCGCGAGGCTTGGTGGAAGTATATTAATCCATCCAAGATTGCAATAATGTTATATATGCAAAATACATATGGATAGAGGATACTCGTGCTGCACAGCTTGAGGCCAAGGTGCATGTAATAGAGCTGAGTGAGCGCAACGGCGACAAGTCCAAGGAGAATAATCCAAGACTGCCATCGGTTGAATTGATTGACCCGGTCGATTATCGTCCGAACAAGTAGCTCCACTGCTGATTTCGCGATAAGCAGTGAATGCGCGGATAAGATACCACTGACGGAGCCGTACAATAGACCTCGGAGCGTTTTAATTCGCGGGCTGTGAAAGGAGGGCGTATGTGGTAGATGCCAGTGTAAAAACCTCAGTCCTCTGGTCCTGCCAGGGGTAGAGACTATTTTCAGAATGCGGGCTCCAAAGATTGTAACCAACACAACTACTGCAGTAGCTGCCATCCATCGGAGGAAAGGCGGCCGGCCCAGAAGCACAAGAAGTTGGTCGAGCGTATGTGCTGGCTCTCCTATTGCTCCAAACGTTGCAATCATCACCGCTCCTATGCATACCAAAACAGTTCCACCTAGGGAGTAGCGCGTGAAGGGCTCCCCAAGTATCAGCGTCGCGAAAATCGTGTTAAATACGAGACCAGCCTGTATCCGTCAGCTCCTGAATTTGCGTCTAACGTATCGCTATTCCAACATACCGCCTGTAAGGTTGAGAGAACCGGGAGAGGCAGGGTGGTAATCTGTATAGTGCTGCCGACGATGTTGGAGAGGACAAACATGAACATGCCCAGCTGCAATATCTCATCGTCAGTCCAGCTCCCCTTGCAGAGATGGAAGTCTCCAGGGTCCATACCCGCCATCGAGCCCGCCTGTACGGTGGCCTGCGTACATCGTAAGGATACTTTTCGTCTTCGAGGATGTGCGACTTGCGCTGGAGCGTGAGGCCTATCGCCTGTAGACTGGTTGAAATCAAGCCAACTAGAACCCCGATCTAAACAACAGTCAGAACAGGATCGGAATAACAGTAACTTGAGACGACCTCCAATAACGTACCGCAATACTCCCCTGGGGCGACAGGTCACCGAGCTTGCCCATCCCGAGTATCTTCATGCATGGGGCTGCCGCGCAGATGCAGCTGCAGAAGACTGTAGGGGCTTTAGCGATAGAAGGCGGACATCGTCGATGTCTCGATGGTAGAATATAGTAGCTACATATATCTGTGATAAAAACGCCAGCCGGGGAACAGCTGGTTGGGCAATTAGCATTGCTGGCGCATGATGATGAAGTTGAGTGTTTCGGGGGTTGGAGGTTTGGCTGGCATGACCCGCAACAGGTGATGGGCCGGGCTGACGTCGATGCTGGTCGATACACCCAAACAGCAACAAGAGACAGCTCTGCCACCGGTTGACAGCGACCGCACGAGCTCTCACAAAGCAGAACCCTCGGCTACACATTCGTGCATTTATCGTCAAGCTCTTTGCTTCCAGCTAGCCGTGTATACTTGGCGAGAGCTGGTGATCTAACCGTCGCCTCGAGACCTGGACTCGCAATACATCTTCATCTATTCTCCTATTCGGCTCTCGACTCAATCACCGTCAAAATGTCTCAATCTCATGCTCTCTCAGACGATCAGGTCAGTGTAACCCCGTCAATCCACCATGCAATGCAACTGGGCGCTGACACACTCCTCGTACACCAGGTCGCGGGTGAACTCCGCAAGATGACCGCCTTCATCCGACAAGAAGCCCTCGAAAAAGCCCGCGAGATCCAAATAAAGGCCGACGAAGAATTCGCAATTGAGAAATCGAAACTCGTACGTCAGGACACCGCCGCGATCGACCAGCTCTACGAGAAGAAGTTCAAGCAGGCCAGCATGTCGCAGCAGATCACCCGCTCTACACTCGCGAATAAGTCCCGTCTACGTGTACTTGCGGCCAAGCAGGCTGTGCTGGATGAGCTGTTTGAGAGTGCGAGAGAGAAGCTGAGTGGTGTTACGGAGGGGAAGAAGGGAAAAGCGGAGTATCAAAGTGCTTTGAAGGGGCTGGTGTTGGAAGGACTGTATGCGCTGAATGAGACCAAGGTTCAAGTGCGGGCACGCAAGAAGGACTACGATACTGTTAAGAAAGCGATCGAGGAGGCTTCGAAGGAGTTCAAAGAGAAAGTAGGAAGGGAGGTCACTATTGAGATTGACGAGACTGAACCTCTACCAGAAGCATCGTAAGTTACATGCAAACACCCACTTTAATCCTGGCGAGATTCCATGACTGACTTATTATTTTTCTCTTTGCCAGCGCCGGAGGTGTGGTGATTCTAGGCGGTGCAGGGAAGATCGAAGTCAACAACACCTTCGAGGAGCGATTGAGACTGCTTGAAGTGGACTCCCTTCCCGCCGTGCGGGAACTGCTGTTCGGAAAGAATGAAAACCGGAAGTTCTACGATTAGATGTGGCCAGGTTTAAAGGCCATACCGTGGGGGACAATCTGGTACATTGAAACTGGCTGCATTCTGTCCAATTTTGCGGTTTGTTCTTCCGATGGAGTAGTTTTAAATCATGTTCCGCTGTTTAGAGCCTTGGAAATTCTGTCTGACTACGTTTGTGGTCCTGTAATACATTACATTGACCCCCCTAAACATCCCACATTGTAAAAGAGCATGAAGATAAATAGAATTCGACCACTATGAATGCCACATTCCAGTATCCTTGGCTTGCTTGCTTCTGATTCCACCTCAAGGGAGCAAATCGAAACCGGCGAAGGGCGACAGCATTCTGCAAGATGGCCTCAAGCCTATCGTCCAGTCTTAGCTTCCTACGATATTAGAATCAGGCGTGAAGGGCATATCTTACCCCCTTACCGCTGCTTAGATCGGGCAATATTTCTTATCGAGATAATTCTTTTCGCAGCTCTTCCGGTATCCGTATCGGCAGCAGCTGCCAGAACTAAGCTGATACGCATGGAATCTGTGGCCCGGTTTCATCCAATCCGAGCCACCGACTTGTTTGCAGAAGCCGCAGTAGACTCCAGCCTTCTTCCCTTCGAGGCGACACTTGCTCTTCGGTAGTTTGGAGCAGGCAGCAATCTCAAAATTCTCGATTTCACCATCTTGTTTAGTGACGGGGTTCGCAGAGACGCCCATGACGAAAAAGGCAGCGCCGACGAGGGCGGTAAGGAACTTCATTGTGGGCTGGCCAGATAGGGATTTTGTTTCTTCAGGATCGGAGGCGAAGTGTGTTTTCGAAGTAGGAAGCCGGAAAGGAACGACTCGAGGTTCTTGCGGGTGGCTCCCGCTAAATACGGCTTCTGGTCCCTGGGTAAAGCTTCCCATCACCTCCGAGACGAGCATCCGAATCATCCTTCTTTTCAGACATTATGCAGAGAAATTTGAAATCTTCTCCTCCACAATGGGCAGGCTGGCAATGAAGCTCGTATTAAATCAGCACCCTGCGTTGGTCTGCGTCGCTGAGCTCGTTTTGGCTTGCTAGGTTGCAACGAGAGCAGAATACGGAGTGGATGGGCGCCTTATTTGAAGGTTGCGGGGACCCTAACAAGGATCGACAGGCAAAGAGGAGGAGCCAGGAAGGGCCTTGCTGTGTACTCCGTACAATTCTGCAAAGCACCAAAAATCGTGTTCCTCGTTGCCCACAGTCAACTTTTCTCTTCGGGGAATAACTCAACTCGAACACCCATTCAATAATAATGGTTTCTTAAGTGTACCGATTAATATCTGCTGGCATCTGCCCTAGAGTTCGGGAGATACTTAGAGCTTCAATGAGGCCGGGGTGCGGGGGTCTTCTTTCTTAGCTTGTTTCTCGGGACGGCACTGAGCTGGGAAATGTTGTTATCGCTTTTCTCAGCTTCGATGCGATAAATGTCAGCTTAGTATTCATTCTCGTCAAAAGGAGACACAAGTGGCCCTCACGAAGCTTCGTTTCGCTCGTCCGAGCCGGAGTCGTCTTCATCGCGGCCCACCGTTGATGTCGCATCGCTTGTCGAAGATGTACGACTCGGTTTCAAATACTGCCTAATTGATTTGCTTGAGACTGTAGAACGCCCAAATATCGAAAGTTTCGGGCGAGGTCTTGTCCGAACACCGTAGAGTAGCCTGTAGTGGAGGGCTTCTAGATACTCCTTAGCCTCAGTTCGTTTCAGATGCGCGGCCCCAGAATTTTGGATTGAAGAGAAGATATCCTTGACTCGGTCCGCGAGATTGTCGACGCTCTGGTTGAATTTTGCTTCCTCGATGTTTGTGGTGAATGACTTGTTGACCGTCCCGGAGTCGATGGCAGCATCCAAAATGTAAACTAGCGCCGTTAATTCCCCAAAGTCAACAGAGTGTGGCTCGGCAGAGTTGTGTCTGGCCATTTTAAATCGATCATCTTGAAGTCGCGCAGTAATCCGTTTCAAATCTAGGAGATGCTGCACAGGGCGGTCAAGGGGCGAAAGTTCCTGAAAAAAGAATGCCATCGCGAGGCGGCATCGAAACAGAGCAATCCTTTGTGTTTGCGGTGGAATGCAGCGTAATAGCCGACTTTGGAGGACAACATCCCGCACTGTTTTGAACAGATGTACCGATATGTCATAAATCTTTGAGCAAACCAATCAGCAATCGTGTCAGTTGCCATTGGCACAGATACTTACCGTGAGCTCAGTGAACGGTTCATTTGCCTCTCCCAGTAATAAGTCTATTGTATTCTGGGTTGCAGCAAAGACTAGACTGGAACACATGCATGATTCATCAAGCGTAAGGCGAAAAATGATTTTTAGAGCATGCTCGCGGGCCTTAATATTCAATCTTCGGAAGTTTGGAGTTAGCCTGTACCTCACAAGAGAGCAGTATTTGAAACTCACTTCGTTGCAAGACAGCCGATGACCTCAAGAACGGAAATGAGGAGCGTGTGATCTCGCGACTTGGGTACTAGGATGGTCAGAAGAAGGGTGACTAGCTGTTAGTATGTTCGACGTGTACTCACTGCTTGACTTGCTGAAACTGGGTATGACTTCCAGAAGGGACAGAGCGTCTTCTCGTGCTCCCAACCGTTGGAACATTTGATCAATATGGGATGGATGCACTAGGGAGGCTATCCGCCGAGCTGGGGCAATCTGGTCCCGTTAGCTCCCAAGTACGCATTGGGTGAATATCATTGATACCAACCTTTAAAATGCTACAGTATGCATAGCGAAGATCAGCACGAGGTTCCGTGGTCGCTTGTAACGTGTTAGCGGGAGCAGGCGGCAAGTGTGAACATGGGCTGCTAACCAGCTTGCAATATCCAGAGCAGGATCTCGTCCGGAAGCGAATTCCCGGATAATGATTCCCCTACAACACCTGATAAAACGGCTCTCTCGCGTGATTCCGAATCTGAGAAGCGGTCAATATTGAACAAATGGTCAACAGAAGTATTGGTAGAGGAGCCCTGCTCACCTCGTAAAACAGCTTCCCAAGATTCAGGAGCTACTGCTTTTTGAGGAAATCTTGCAGTAGTCGTCGGTGGCGTTTGTTCCTCGAAAAAATTCCAGCTTCTGGCATGGTCTAAGGCTTCTGTTCGAGAGATGGCGTCTTTAAGTCGTCGAACCGACCCAGGGTCCGCCTTGTCCTCTACAATAGAAGCGAGAACACTATCACGCACTCCCTTTCCGTGTTCTTTTGAGGAAGCATCGGCTTTCGAGCACCTCTCAGAGGAGCCACCATCACGAAGTGTCAACCTAGCCCGTGAGGCGTTTGCTTCAATTTCCCTGTCATCAACCGCCTGTGTCACGAGCGCCGCAAGAGAAAAAGTAGGCTTTGATCTGGTAGAAGTAGGCAGTTTGCCGCCAAATGCCGCTTTTGATAAGCGGGTTTGTGTGCTTTTCGAAGTTCCCGTGGCCATATCTTCCTTCGTAACCCCTGGATTTGACGCAGACGGGTCGTTAGAGGTGAACATGCGTAACAGCTCTTCCGCAGATTCAAGTGAGCCTATAGAATCTGTGTCCTCACCATCCGAGCCTGTAATTACAACCTCGCCATCTTTGATCACCCGTTGGGATCCTGAAAAGCTTGTCCGGAATGATAGGTTGTTGTCATGTTGGCTTGAGTTGGCTCCAATTGTGGGATTCGAGGCAGTGAAAGTCCCAATTTCCTTAGAGGTAGCACCTGGGATATCTTTCGTCCGCTCCACAGGCGAGGAAAATGGATCTGATGGAGGCACTGAGTGACAAGAAGTAAGAGGTGAGGTTGACCCATCGCGAGAAACCTCATCTGAGTTCAAGTTCGTTGGAGGAGATTCAGTGGCAGAATTCGTAAAGTAGCTCGTAATACGGCGCTCCTTAGACATTTTGAGCACCTCCCTCGACATTCGCCCCTTAACTGCAGCGACGGATGTCGGGCTGGTTGAGTCTGCTCCATGATATCTTTCGTGCCTCGACGCGCTGACCACGCGCTCTGTTCGGATTAATAATAGTCCGTTTAAGTCGCCGGAATTTTATAAGACCGAGCCTCGGAACGCCCAACTCCAACTTCACTGGAAGGTGAGACGGGGTTGACATCAAAAACCTCGACATGTCTTTGCCTTCAGGTGCTCAGGTTGACATCAACAATCAAAGTTCGCAGGATAACTAGCTGCCCTTCCACCACTATATTGGAAAATCCGCAGGGAACATGCAAAGGAAGAATTTTTCAGGTACCTTTCACCAGAAGACCAATGAATAAATTCCGAATCTGAAGCCATGCAAGATATCTTTGCTGGGCAAGTTGAATATCATCAAATCTACCAACTTTTAATTGGGGATAAGGCCTCCATGAAAATCTGCACCATATATTTCGAGATTCTCGTGAGGATCAAGACTCCAGGCCGACGCTTTTTTATCGTCGACGAGCACTCAACACCCGCCGGCGGCAGAAATACTCCTCACTTCGCTGGCAAATCAGCCCCAGGTGAAGATGATTCGAATATTTTACAATTTGTCCTTGAATATACTGGTCCTGGCCGAATCAACTCTGACCCCATCCACGCACCTATCATACAAGGCATACCAGTCTCAGGGCGCATCATACTCTGGTGCTCAATGCCTAGTGCCGGGCGAGAGATGGAGGGTGTGTCCTTACTAAAACGCCGATTGTGGACGTTGCCCATATGTTCTCCTTCTCGATGGGCAACTATGAATCGTCTACTTCATTTTGGATGCTTCTCAAAAACTTCTGGCCAGAAGAAAAGGTGACCAAGTAGACCAACGCAGTCTATGGGCCTTCATCGACCGAAAGCCCACACAATCTGATCTCCTTTTCGCCTGGATACACCCCATGAAGCAAAGAAGCAGATCGTTCATGAACAATGTGGCTGGCGAATGGTGATCATGGCATCAGTTATTCTGAAACCCCTGGAAAGCTGAGACAGGATGTGGCCTTTCGGCTCGATGCCTTGAATGGAAAGGTTCAATATGGCCATTTTGTCAACATTAAGCAGGGTGGCAACATATACATTTCAACCTGGGAGGCTTTGTGTCATGAGTGACACCAGAGCCACCCCCAGGCTTTACCCCCTGCGCTGATTCCTCAACTGCAGTTCAACCAAGCCTGATTCATCATGAAATTCCTGGGCCTACTGTTGAAACAGGTCATCGGACGCTCAGTTTCAAGATGATGTACCTTCCTGTTTAAACTTTGATATAACACGGCCACTCAGAAATACAGCACTACGCATACTCCGTAGGCTCTGTACAAAGCCGTCCACGCAATTTGAGACCTGAAGGAAGCCCGAGCCCAACATAATTGTTACTGTAGCTGGAAATACCTTGACAAGAGCATCGTGCATATCCAGGGCTGCAATGGATGTCTCAACATCCATGGATCAATCTTTATGAGCAAAACAACAGCATTTATTGAAATCTGAAAGTGTGAGGGAGACAGCAAAAAGATGATGTGTGATAATGATTTAATTCTATGTTTTTCAAATTCATCTGTTTCTCAAAATTAATAATGCTTGATCATCATTTATCTGACAGCTTAATATTATTTCGAGAACTTCTGGACTCGAGCTTGCTGAATATAGAAGGATTTACGGGAGCTTTTGATCCGTTTTGGTAGCCTGAGAAGCAGACCCGATGCCCCTGAATAGGTTCAAGGATAGCAAGAAGATAAGCTCCAGAATCGCCACATCTCAATCTCGAATGATTAGATCAGTTTCCAGACCGAAGGAAACTCATTATTATTGGTACCCCGAAGCGCCGAAATGGCCCAACTTCGGCTATGATGACTCGGTATTGATTCACGCCGCTTTGTCGTTGTTTAGCTTTTTTATGCCACAAAGTTGCTCTTTGCATTTTTCGAAGCCCTCCGCTTGCTCCAGACTCCGTTCTGTGAGGCAAGAGGCAAGATTTTTTTGTTCTGGGACAGATTGATCAATGTTGTCTGCCTGATAATTGCGGCGCGTTTTCCAATCATCTGGAAATTAGAATAAGAAGCGTCATCAAGCAGGATGAATGACATAGAAGCGGGGTATTTCGAACACAGCGTTGGTGTTTCACAGCAGGCCCCGTACAGATCCATACCAATGAGAGATCTGGCCCATGCTCTGTAACGTTAGCAGTGTCAATTGTCTTCAATTCCTCTGGAAATCCAGGCAGCTACCCTATTTGGCAATTCCAGACCCTTATTATTCGGGTGCCTAAGGCTGGATGTCAGGCAGACTGGAGTCGCTCCACTTGTAACGTGCATGGTCAGTCATTGAAACGCATAAAATGCGGATATTTAGCCTTGTTACTTTCGCAGAGAACCTAAAACGTAGCCAGAAGGACGTAAAAATAAAAATAAAGTCACGATAGGTGACGACGGCTCCAGCCGCTCCGGCGGAGCCTGATTCAGCAACTGAGAGGCCGGTGTCCAGAAGACGGAGGCAGCAGTATTCCTAAGACCGAAGTAGATTGCAAAGCTGGCTAACCGAGATTTGAAGTCCGTTTTTTAAGGGGTCCCCGTGAAAGCCGACGATGTTGAATCAGACTTTTGAAGCGGCAAAGCCTTTCATTGATGACGAAAATAAACTGGGCCCGGTCAGCCACTGCCGGCCAACGGAGGCTGAAAAACGTTGTTCCGTGGGACCACAAGCCTCGTTCATCCACGCAAGGTGCAACGGTGTCGAACTGAGCGAGCACTTCTCTCCAGAGCGTCCCGTTTGAACACCCAACGATACGATCGATCTTGTGGTTCATAAGACGGTCGAAGCGCCCCAAGGAGTCCTTGACCTGGCGCTACAAGTCACTCTGTGCGAGCTCACCCGTTTCATGTTCGTCTGAGTGGGTTCCGCCCCCTTCACCGCGCGCCGCTCCTCCTTCCTCTGTCCCTGCGCGAGAAGCGATCAACGCGAATTATTGATATTTAGCGTTCGATTCGTACTCGCCTACCGCGGACACTGCTTTCCATTGCTATCCGGCGACAAAATCCTCCGTTGCGTTACGTTGTTTTATCATTTCGCTCATCTCGATCAAAGTTCTACTCGGAAGATCCCTCCCCTGAATCGCGATAATTTTGAGGCTTAAACGACCTATTCCTGTATGTCACCTACGTCGAATTAGGCCCTGATGGCGGTGGTTCAATTTGGGGGTGAGGAGAGCGAACCGACTGTTTCGAAGCCAACGCGGCGGATGCGATGGGCGACCCAGCGCCATGCAGGCCCCCGCGGCGTTCGGAAACGTGTCTCTATCATCGATAAATTCCACAAGCGAACATTCTCTAAGGACGAGAAGCGACGATCGTATGCTAGCAGTTCGCCGAATGACACACAAGGTGTCGATGAAAGAGAACAGGAACACAGGAGGATTTACTTCAATACGCCGATACCACCAGAGGAGCTGGATGAAGACGGGAATCCATGGCATGATTACGCGAGGAATAAGATTAGGACCGCCAAATATACGCCGTTGAGTTTCGTGCCCAAAAATCTTTGGTTCCAGTTCCACAATATTGCCAATGTTTACTTCCTTTTCATCATTTTCCTAAGTGTAAGTACCAAGGTTTCCATGTATGATGTCGTTCTGGAAGAACTGACACTGTTCGTCCGTCTAGATTTCTCCGATTTTTGGTGCAGATAACCCTGGCTTGGGAGCCGTACCGTTAATTGCTATTCTCTGCATCACCTCCATCAAAGATGCCGTCGAGGACTGGCGGAGAACGGTCTCCGATAACAACGTCAACAATTCGCCTGTGCATCGACTGGTAGATTGGAACAATGTCAACTCAACCGAAGACAATATCTCCTTGTGGCGCAGGATTAAGAAAGCGTCCACCAGAGGCGTAAAGCGCTCTTGGAAGTTTCTCAAATCTCTTCGAGGGAGTAAACAGCGGCAGGACGCTGAAGAATCCTACGATGACAGGCGTAATTCCATCGCAACGGTGGCGACAGGCCACCGGATGTCGACTTATTCGCAGAGAGTGTCCATGCAGTCAAACCGAGGTGAAGAGGCCGACGGCGGAATACAGATGACCCCTCTACCGTCCCCACACTCCGAACACCGACCGTCGCACACTTCTACTCAGAAAAGCCAGACTCTACAGGTGCCGGAGAGCGACGATGACGACGATCTGTCCCCTGAAGCCCTGGGTCTCGGAGATATCCCCATAGCCCCGAAAGATTACGGTAGTGTCGTGAATAAGTGGAAGGAGACCCCCGGAACGGCTAGGTTCAAGCGTGATTACTGGAAAAGCATCGAGGTTGGAGATTACGTTCGGATTTACAATGAAGAACCCATACCTGCGGACATTGTGATTTTGTCGACCTCTGATCCCGACGGCGCCTGCTACGTGGAGACCAAAAGTCTTGATGGTGAAACCAACTTAAAAGTGAGGCAAGCACTCCATTGCGGACGCGCTGTCAAACATGCGAGAGATTGCGAGAAAGCGGAATTTATTATCGACAGCGAGTCACCACATGCCAATCTCTACCAATACAATGGTGCTATCAAATGGAATCAGGTTGACAAACAGGACCCAAATGGTCCCACAAAGGAAATGGTGGAGCCGATTACGATCAACAACTTGCTTCTCCGTGGATGCAGTTTGCGAAATACGGAATGGATTCTTGGTGTCGTCGTTTTCACCGGCTTGCAGACGAAGATTATGCTGAATTCTGGTGAAACTCCCCGAAAACGCCCGAGAATGGCAAGAGACCTGAACTGGAATGTTTTTTACAACTTCATTATCTTATTTTTCATGTGTCTCAGCGCTGGAATAGTTCAGGGCGTGACATGGGCACAGGGCAACAACTCACTCGATTTCTTCGAGTTTGGATCGTACGGCGGTTCACCGCCACTCGACGGGTTTATAACCTTCTGGGCTGGTGTTATTCTGTTCCAGAATCTTGTCCCGATTTCGCTTTATATATCCCTTGAGATTATTCGCACCATCCAGGCGATATTCATTTACAGCGACAGGTTCATGTATTACGACAAGATACAAGCGCCATGCGTACCCAAGACTTGGAACATCTCGGACGACGTCGGTCAGATCGAATATATATTTTCGGACAAGACAGGAACCCTGACACAGAATGTTATGGAATTTAGAAAATGCACCATCAATGGTGTATCTTACGGCGAAGCCTACACCGAAGCTCAGGCTGGCATGCAGCGTCGCGAGGGACTCAACGTCGAGGAAATTTCGAGAAAGGCCAAGGACGACATTGCAAAGGCACGGACATCAATGCTCACACAGATTCGGTCCATCCACGACAACCCATACCTTCACGATGAAGACCTTACATTTGTATCTCCTTCCTTCGTGTCAGACCTAGTGGGTGAAAGTGGACTTGAGCAGAAACAAGCAAATGAGCATTTCATGCTCGCTCTGGCCCTTTGTCATACAGTCATTACGGAGCGCACTCCGGGTGACCCGCCTACAATCGAATTCAAGGCCCAGTCGCCAGACGAGGCCGCTTTAGTGGCAACTGCTCGTGATTGTGGCTTTACCGTGCTTGGACGAGCCGGTGACGATATCCGTGTGAATGTTATGGGCGAGGAGCGATCCTACACTGTGTTGAACACCCTCGAATTCAACTCCTCTCGTAAGAGAATGAGTGCCATCATTCGAATGCCAGACGGAAAAATTGTATTGTTTTGCAAAGGAGCAGACAGTATAATCTACTCCCGCCTCGCTCGCGGACAGCAGACGGAGCTAAGGAAGACAACGGCAGAACATCTGGAGGTATTTGCAAGAGAGGGTCTCCGAACACTCTGTATCGCTCAAAGGGTTTTGGGTGAAGACGAATACCAGAGATGGAACAAGACACATGAACTCGCGGCGCAGGCATTGAAGGACCGTGACTTGAAGTTGGAGGAGGTATCTAGCGCCATTGAGCGGGATCTCACCTTGCTCGGCGGTACGGCGATCGAGGATAGACTTCAAGAAGGTGTCCCGGATACCATTGCTTTGTTAGGTGCCGCCGGGATCAAACTTTGGGTGCTAACAGGGGACAAGGTCGAAACCGCCATTAACATCGGTTTCTCGTGCAACCTGCTAACAAATGAAATGGAACTGATCGTTTTCAACATCGATGGCGACGACGTAAATTCCGCAGCGAAGGAGGTAGACAGGTATCTGGCTGAATTCGGTCTTACCGGCTCTGATGAAGAACTCGAGGCGGCGAGACAAAACCACGAACCACCGGACCCGACGCACGCGATCGTTGTCGACGGAGATACGCTGAAGTTGATGTTGAGCGACGAATTAAAGCAGAAATTTTTGCTTCTTTGCAAGCAATGCCGGTCAGTCCTCTGCTGTAGAGTGAGCCCTGCTCAGAAGGCCAGCGTTGTCCAGCTCGTCAAGACCGGACTGAATATCATGGCTCTCGCGATTGGCGACGGAGCCAACGACGTTGCTATGATTCAAGAGGCAGATGTGGGCGTGGGTATTGCGGGAGAAGAGGGGCGCCAAGCAGCCATGTCCTCCGATTATGCGATCGGGCAATTCCGGTTTCTACAAAGGCTTGTCCTTGTGCACGGCAGATGGTCTTACCGTCGGATGGCAGAGGCAACTGCCAATTTTTTCTACAAGGTAATGTCGCCCCGTGAATCTCGGTCGACTTGCACTGACCCTGAACCTCTAGAACCTTGTATGGACATTTGCTCTCTACTGGTACTGCATCTACAACAATTTCGACGCTTCATACCTCTTCGACTACACCTATATTATCTTGGTTAACTTGGCGTTCACGTCTCTGCCCTGTATCTTGATGGGCATCTTCGACCAAGATGTCGACGATAAAGTATCCCTGGCCGTTCCACAGCTGTACATGCGGGGCATTGAACGCAAAGAATGGACCCAAACCAAGTTCTGGTACGCTCCCCGTTCATGCTACAAGATGATAAGCTAATGCCTTAATAGGTTATATATGGCTGATGGTTTCTATCAGTCCGTCGTGTGCTTCTTCATGAGCTACCTTCTCTATGCACCTGCTCAAGGTGTAACTGAAAATGGCTTGGACCTCGGAGACCGGTCGCGAATGGGGCTTTTCATCGGTTGCAGCGCTATCGTTGCGAGCAATACCTACATCTTGTTAAACACCTACCGCTGGGATTGGCTGTGCGTCTTGATAAACGTTGTCAGCTCGCTTCTCTTCTGGTTCTGGACAGGTGTCTACTCCTCAGTTCCATCTTCGGGTCTATTCTTTGGCGCTGGCAGCGAAGTCTTCGGAACCCTTTCCTTCTGGGCTCTGACGCTGTTGGCCGTGACGCTGTGCCTGGCACCAAGATTTACTGTAAAGGCGACACAAAAGGTCTTCTTTCCTTACGACGTGGACATCATACGCGAGCAAATCACGCTTGGAAAATTCAAGCACTTGGATAATTACGAGGCTTATGTTCCTCCAGCTCCGGAAATACTTTCTGCTTCGAACTCTGACCTCGGAAAACCGGTGGAAGTGGCTCCGAAGGCGGCGCCCGCTGATGTCCCGGAAGATGAACGCCCGATTTACCCACCTTCTGTTGCGCCGACTGCCAAAACGCAGAACACCCATAACCCCCGGAGCCAAAACGGGAGCGATGGTACTGGCTATACTGCCAGCTTGGATTTCCGGCATCATCACCAACAATCGATCGATCGGCCTCGGCAGTCGTTTGACCGAAGCAGGTTCTCGACGGAGCGATGTCGAAACAGCTTCGAGATGAGCAACGACTTCACCTCAGCTGCAATGCTCGCGCGCATGGAGTCACTGCACGAACATGAAAATCCATTCAACCCACCACAACCGAATACAAATACACAGCACTAGCCCGCTGCTCTCCCTATCTTGACCCGACTATAGCGAAAAGTTTCCCTAGCGCATGAATCCCGTTTCTTATTTTTCCCTTGTGACGCACTGTCAGGATCTCTATGAGTGATATATGACATTTCTTTCCCTATTCTACCCACTGTCTTGAACTTTATACTACCCGGGTCGCGAGTACATTAGAGGCGTTACCATGATTTTCCTTTCCTTTTCTTCGCATCGCACATCACCTTTACTTTCCTGGACACTTTAAATATCCTTCTTCTTCTCGCCGTTCTTCTACGCAGCACAGCTTTTTTTTTTTCTTTTTCATGGCTTGGATGAGCAACTATATTATTTCACGTAAATGGGTTTTCCCTTCTTCCCTGGACTCAGTTCGACTGCCCCCCTTGTACAAAATAGTCTTATTGTTATTAGTCCTTTGTTTGCCGCTTATACTTCGTAGTGTTTTATTCCAGATACCAAAATACAAGCGTATTACTGCAAGATTTGCTTATATATACATTGAAGTTCTGGTAGAGATGAGAGAGTAGAGACTCTTGCGTCAATATAGTGATCTGAACACTGAAGATATCTAGAAGCCATTCAGCTGCTAATTTCATGAGAGTGTTGTATGACTTTACAAAATCCACTTTCTAAATTAGAACAGCATTCTCATCGGTCTTATAGTGGATTGTCAAATCTGCTGTCAAAATGAAGAAAGGGCCTTTTTCAATCTCAACCATCTGCTTCTCGTTGGTAGCATGTCCAAACACGTCAGGTTTGCCCTCCGAATAAATGAAGAAACGGTGCTGTGGAGCGGTGAAGCTCGAAATCGGATGGATGTGCCCAGTCATTTCATGAGTTCCTTCCATTTCCCCTTATGTGGTGTGGCATATGTGGTGAAGGGCCATCCGTTGTTCAAAACTCCTGTAACTTTCATGCAATTCTGCTGGCAGGATCCTCGTCTCGGGCCTGGATTGCATACCTGAATAGAAATGTTCATGGTAACTTGCAGCCAAAACCTCTCAGTCCAAATCGATATTATCGTACGTAAACCTCACATCGAGTAATTTGTTCAATGCTGTAATTTGATAATGGTTGCCTGGGTGGTCATACACATGGCCTTTGAACCATTTCCCTTTGAGAAGGACTCCTCTGCGTTCTGTTGTCCTGATCCAGCAGGCTTTTATATTCCTGGTGGCATTCCTCAATAACCCCAGGGAGATCTTCTGATGGAGCCTGCTCACTGCCATTATCAGGATCACTGGCATACTGGAACACGATCATATGACTCTTGCAAGAACCAAGCAAATTCTTCGGTGTATGGAAGTCTGCTTTGGCAAAATCTGTCTGATTTCCCAGTGATTCGTATATATGACTTCTTGCCACGTCGTCTAGGCTCAATTTCAAGAGTTCAGCCTTTCGGGATATGCGGTATCTCCGTGCGAGCGCTTCCGTCCTTGCCTCACATGTTGTGAGTTCAAGGTTGAATATGAGGTGTTCGGTATTCCGATCCATCGTGGAACGAGGTATAGCTGCCAGGAGGGCCTTGAAAAACAGGACCAGTGCATTGTTGACAATGACTTCCTTGACCCGAGGGTATAACTCGTGCCTTCTGCTGAACTGACTGTACCGACTCCGCTTGACTGATCTGCAAGGTATTTTATCAATAAACAGAGAAGATATATATCTCAGCGAAGGCCTCCGCGACAGCAGTAATCAAACCATGCTGCAAGTCTCACTGGGAACTTTTTAAACCCAAAGCGGCCGAGCCGCTATCAGTCATCTGCCAACACAGAATACCAAAGGGATAAAATGTAAAGGAAGAAACACACCAGGGAAGAGACATGGCAGTCTCTACTAGTATTTATGGACCATCCCAGCGCGTATCTGAATACGAATCAAATCGTTTCCCAGTTCAATTTCGGATATTTTCCATGAGTAGATACCAACAATCCTCCGATGATATTAATGGTGGAGAATATTGTAGTGCTTGATATAGAAGGTTGTTCTCTGCAGATGGGTTGCCGCCGAGAGTCCCGCTCCGCCCCGGAAAATTAATCGGCGCCAGGACTTGTCTTCCGCCCACTGCAAGTCCTCCGCCCACGTCACTTGAGACACGCCGCTTCATTGGCGCTGAGTTACGTGAATAAATCCTTTCGATTCTCAGGTTTCGCCGGCGTTTACCTCCCTAGAAACCAGCGAACCTATGGTCCCTCCAGTTAGATAAATCGATCGCGACCCTCTCCATGTACGCGTCGGTGACCTGGAACGATAAATTCTCCCTTATGCCATGAACTTGTCCCGGAGTTCTGTTTAGTCTGCTTTGGAACTACGCCGTCCGAAACGATTCGAGCTCTTGGTGAAGGTCCTCTCGCTGGCGACCGCGGGGGGTTACAGCTATGGCAGAGTTGATTGATGTCCTAGGGTAGGTTGTCTTGTAGCTACTCTTTGTCTTTTCTGATCCTGGAGACGGGGGCCTATCTGGGCTCTTCCATTAGTCTTGCTCGCTACTCGCTTAGTCCTCATCTTGCTGACATGTGGTGTCGTTCAAAAATTCAGAGAGTTAAAATGCCTTCCTGAGGAGCTTCACCTGCTTTGCCCGCGTCAAAATGACGAGGATATGCGACCGTACAATGAACATCTTTCGAGGGAAGGTTCTACGAGCGAAGATACGAAGCCCGATCCGGAGATTCTGACGAAAATATCGGAAGCCGCCGAGCGGAGAGAAAAGTTCTTGTCGTGTATACGCTTACTGGCGTTTAGTGGGGAAGAACTGGAGGCACACCAGCAATGGATATGGAGACGCCTGGAGGAAACACTTGAAAAGTGCGATCTGTGTGTGAAGGAATACTACAAAGGCAAAACGTGGCTTATTGAAACTCTGCGCGAGAGTTACGAAGAAGGCGAGGTGGATAAGTTCAGCAGCATGCTGGATGAATGGGATATCAAGCGGATTGCGAGAAATCTGGATCGGGCGACGGACTTGTTGAACCGGACTCCCCCCTCGAAACGAACGCTGGCTATACTGGATAGAGGATCTATGTTGTCTATCTTTGAAGCTCTGAGCTCAGACGCCCTTTTAAAGAATGGCGACATTCTCCGTGATCATTTCGATGCGCCGTTTTCGATGGTCCAGACAAATCGTACCCTCAAGATTACCGAATATGTCCCTGCTGTCACCCGATTCTTGTTTGATGAAAACCAGGATCGAAACCAGTGGGCGGTATATGCGTGGTCTAGATTCCCGAGACCCCCGACGGTTGCCGAGTTTGACTGGGCTATCAAGGATCCTTTACTTGCAGCTTTGACTCGTGCTTCCTTCCCGCCTGTCCAAGCTGATATTGTGGATAGGCTTTGGCGCGGGATGTATCTCATCGTCAGGCGGCTAACAAAAACGCAAATCACACATAACTTACGGGCTCTCGAAATAGACCCATGTCGGCTGTCTGTGGAACATATCGGAGTCCAGACGCCCGGCCTACGCTCCTTACTCGGCACTATACGCATTTTACTTGAAAAAGCGCCAGGAGATTTCTGGGACGCCATGCAGGCGATATCACCGAAGGCAATTATCGAGCAACTTTTCTACAACCCGCAGTACGATAGATTCCTTCTTGAGACAAGAGAAGATGAACCGCTAGACCAATCTGCCTTGAAGGACATGCTATCGTGGATCGACCCCTTCATGACTTCTCTCAAAGGAACCCACCAGCCGCACACATGCCGCGTGTTTGTGTTCCAGCTTCTTACTCGGTTGCAAGAAAGTCGTTTTCCAGTACTTGCCAGATACCACTGCTTCCGCACAGGCTTACTAGTCCTAATTCGCACCCTGCGGAGCTTCACAGACCATGAGTCTTCGAGAGGTTCTGTAGCCAGTATTGTACTATCGGAAACACTCGAGGTCATCAGTGACAATATCAAGCATTTCCTGGACCCGCCGCAATTTGCAGTTCAGGGGAGCCAGCATGATATCTCGTCACTATGCATGGACGTCGTCAGAAATACGCTTGCTCTTGAATGCCAGTCTCTCAAGTCGGACTACGAGATGATATTACACCAGAACGCACTGCACCATGGCGTAAGTACTTATACTGCAACTATCTGGGATGCGGTTGTAAAACACCTTCATGAAGACAATATCCCGTTGTCAACCGCCGCTTTAATGGGTATTCTGCCTCTCGTTGGATTGGAAAAGTTCCCAACCAAGGGAGAGCATAGTAAGGAGAAGACCCATTTTAACGTAATATACGGGCACCTTACCCATCTTGCCTGCCAGATTTTGGAGAGGCTAGCTGATTTTAAACCCGAACACCTTGATGAACTATTCAAGAGTCAGGAGACCAATGGCTCGCTTATATCCGCGCTTTTCTCAGCAGACCTAAATACGTATCAAGCGGCCGTGGATCTAATCAAAACGATTAGCGGCCAATCCGGGCGTAAAGAGGCAATATCTCACTTGTTACAGTCATTCTTTGCGACAACTTTGTATGGTTTCAGTTGGTCATTCCGCCGGATCTCCAACATGAAGACCTTTGCATCTGCGCCACGAATGATCAAAACGGGAACCGACATTGTTGATGTGCTCTGTGATACCCAGAGCGGAATCCTACGAACTCGAAAACTCATCGACCGCAAAGAGGTCGTCTCTCTTCAGAAGCTTTGGGAATATCAATGGCTCGCCCTGACCACAATATTTTACCAGACGGAGACATGGCATCGAACCGGCATTGACAAATCGACTATGCTTGAATTCTGCCGGGATACCATCCAGTTTGCGGACCTGCTTTTTGACCAGCTTCCTGTCTTCGCAACTGCCGTCATCGACGGCGATGCATCACAGGCCGAGTCGGCGAAAGGGAGCCTCCTACGTTCACCAATAACAACGATGACGGGGATGGTCAAGTGGCTGCGGCTAAAAGATGACTATCTTGCCACCACCTTGGTTAGGCTTGTAACAAAGCTTTTACGTCGACTTGGGGAACTGAATGTGAAAGTTCCTAAGGAAGCTTTAGATTTTATCGAGGGAGTCGCGCTGAAATCCGAGATTAAGACTATCATTACTGCGCATGAGAAGGCCGAACTCGTACGGGCTCTTGAAGATTACTATGGGAAGCCGTTTGCAACATTACCGTCAATTCCAGTGCGCAAGAAACAGAGTTCCATTACTGCTTTTGCACAACCCGTGGATTCTTCTACTCGGTCTACTCCCGCAAAAGCGTCAGCGGAAGATGATGAGTATGGAATTGACGATATTCCGGATGAGGTTCTCCTGGAGTTATCAGGATCCGTTGAGCTCAATAAAGCTAGGCTGGCAGCACCGGGCAAGTTTGAAAAACGTCCTCCCACTGTCTCAAAGCCGTTGATGCAATCTAAGAAGCCTATTCCTATGAAACCGAGTGAGGCAGTGATGTCCTTCCGAGAGAGACGAGAGAAAGAAAAGGAGGCCAAGAAGAAGCGTGATATGATGGAGCTTGCGCGACTTAAAAAGAATCTTCCCGCTCGCGGAGTTGCAGAGCAAACTATATCTCAAGGTTCTGCCTTGGATTCATTAAGCGGCGCCATAGTTGAATCAAAACCGGCCGATAGCATGATGGTTTCTTCCGACTCTAGCTCGGGTTCAGAGAGTGATGACGATGATGAGCAAACTACTCTTGGAAAGAAACCCGGTTCAAAACCGGACGCGGTAAAAGCATACGAAGAGAGCAGAAAGAAGATATTACAGCAGCGGATGCCAGTCAAAAAGACCAAGCTGGTGCGATCCGCCAAAGACATGAGAGCCCGGCTCTCACCCGATTTGACACAACTCCACAAGACGCTACTGAGTTGGGACTTTTTTGCCGATGGAGATTTGCCTCCGAATTCAGGTCGTACAGACTATACTCTAGTTTCCAACGTATTCACGGATGCTATGGATTACCAACGAACCTTCGAACCCCTTCTCGTCTTGGAAGCTTGGCAGGGGTTTCGATCCGCTAAAGAGGAGGGTACGTTTAGATCGTTTGAGAT
Organism: Malbranchea zuffiana; assembly: GCA_039700045.1. Classification (NCBI taxonomy): domain Eukaryota; kingdom Fungi; phylum Ascomycota; class Eurotiomycetes; order Onygenales; family Malbrancheaceae; genus Malbranchea; species Malbranchea zuffiana. The sequence goes on along the minus strand of JARUPO010000011.1, from coordinate 300,220 downwards.
CAAAGTCGCCAATCGACTGTCCGTCGACTCCTTCGTGGAGGTCAGCACGACCTTGTCGCCTCTAGAATTAAAGGATCTGGGTTTGGGAGAAGCAGACATCATATTGCTATCGAAATCCCAGACGCCAGCGACAGATGCGCGGGCTCCGCATTGCTTGGCTAGGATATGCCGTATCGGCAAGAAAAAGGGAATGATGGAGGTGTCGTATCGCGTAACCCCCTTAAATCCCTTGGTAAATTCGATATCTCCTGGTTCAAGCTTGTTTGGTGTGCGGGTCACATCTCTTACACCTCTGGAGCGAGAATATGGTGCTCTAATGGCTCTCCCTTACTATGATTTAAGCGACGAGATTATTAGAGCTCAACCGTCTCCGGTATTTAGCTATAGTGCTGAGAATGTAAAGAGCATCACCGAGATTTATAATCTCAACCTAGCGCAGGCAAAGGCCGTGAAGTCCGCCCTAGAAAACGATGCCTTTACCTTGATACAAGGGTATGCTTGGATATCGCAATGGGCCAGTTATCTGCTGACACTTTCTTCCTAGACCTCCCGGATCCGGGAAAACTAAGACAATTGTTGCCTTGGTGGGAGCTCTTTTGACCAAGAGCCTTTCGGAGCCACAAAGGGCTCTACCTAATCAGCCTGGGGGTCATAAGCCTGCAGTTCGGGTTACAACATCGAAAAAACTCCTCGTCTGCGCTCCGAGTAACGCGGCCGTGGACGAGTTGGTGATGAGATTCAAGGAAGGTGTCAAGACTCAAACAGGGCGACATCACAACATTTCTGTGATTCGACTTGGTCGAAGCGATGCCATCAACACGAATGTGTTGGACGTCACGTTGGATGAACTCGTAAATGCGAAGCTAAACCGAACATCGCAAAAGAGTGGAAACGATAGAGATCTGCAAAGCTATTATACAGAGCATAAAGAAACATCTAACAAGTTCAACGACGTCCGAGAGCGGCTTGAGAAATGCCGCGCAGCTGGACAGCCCGTTCCCTCCGAACTGGAGCGAGAATTCGATTTGTTGAAGCGGAAGAAAGCACAGCTCAGTCAGGCTATCGATAACGCTAGAGACAAGAATCAATCAGCTGCCCGAGATGCAGAGCTGACTCGAAGGCGCGTACAGCAAGAGATCATCGATGGTGCACATGTCATCTGCGCAACTCTCAGCGGTAGCGGCCACGAGATGTTTCAGACGCTAAGCATTGAGTTCGAGACGGTTGTTATCGACGAAGCCGCGCAGTCGATTGAATTGAGCGCGCTTATTCCACTCAAGTACGGCTGCTCTAAATGTATCCTGGTCGGTGATCCAAAGCAACTACCTCCCACTGTCTTGTCCAAGGAAGCCTCACGCTTTCAATACGAACAGAGTTTGTTCGTCAGGATGCAGGCAAACCATCCCCAGGATGTCCACCTTTTGGATACTCAGTATCGAATGCATCCTGAGATCAGTCGATACCCAAGTGCTGCATTTTATGATGGCCGGCTGCAGGATGGCCCGAATATGGCTAAACTGCGGGCTAAACCGTGGCATGGGACCTCCCTCCTCGGACCCTACCGCTTTTTCGACGTACAAGGCATGCATTCCAATGCTCCAAAAGGCCACTCTTTGGTCAATATGGCGGAACTTCGGGTAGCAATGAAAATTTACGATCGTCTTTTAACCGATTTCAGCTCGTACGATTTTACCGGGAAGATAGGCATTATCACCCCGTACAAGGGCCAGCTGAGAGAACTCAAGAACCAGTTTGCACAAAAGTACGGAAACGCAATTTTCAGTGCGGTTGAGTTCAATACCACCGACGCCTTCCAAGGTCGAGAATGCGAAGTCATCATCTTCTCCTGTGTGCGAGCTTCGAACAGGGGAATTGGTTTTTTGGCTGATATTCGTCGTATGAACGTTGGTTTAACGCGTGCGAAGTCGTCTCTTTGGGTCCTTGGAAATTCCCAGTCTCTGTTCCAGGGTGAATTCTGGCGAGGATTGATCAATGATGCACAGTCTAGGAATGTGTATACCGCAGGTGACGTGCTTCAGCTACTGCAAACACCTCAGGTCAGCCTGAATGAGGTTGAAATGGTTGACGTCTCCGCGGAGTCTCGTGCCGGTTCTACTGTCTCTTCGAGGCCTGGTTCGTCCCTTGCAGGAGGTGACATTAGCCGGCCGGCCTCGAGGCTGTCGAATGGGCAGATCTCAATTGCTACATCGATGGGTTCTTCGATTGGTGAGACACCGTCACGTAGCTCAATGCCGACCCCTGTGCGGCTACCTGACGGCCCTTCAGGCGGTGGCAATGGCCTGAACGACAACCTAGTATGCGGAATCTGTGGGACTTATGAACATATGACCCATAACTGTGATAACATAGAAGCCAAGATAGCGAGCCACGGGACCTGCTTTAGATGCGGAAGCGAGGCGCACACAAAACGAGACTGTACAGCCAAGCGGTGCCTGGAGTGCGGAGAAATAGGCCATCTTGCTTCTGAATGCAAGTCAACTCGAGTTCTATCAAAGGGAGAGAAAGACAGAATTGCCAAGGCCGAGTTCCATCATAAGCAAGCTCAGAAGCAGAGAGCTGAACGACAGCGAGAGAGGCAGCTTGGTGACCATGATCCCAAAGTGCCTACGATCCAAGTGCCGCCCAGAACCTCCTCTCCCAGCATGCTCAATCCCCGACCAAGCCGTCCTCAAGTGGGCGACCCGGGCCCGGCCGCCGTGAAACGTAAGCGCACAGATTCAGGAACCCCTGAGGCATCGAAGGATCCAAAGGTGCGGAAATCCGCACAGGACGGGCAACCACCACCGAATGCGCCCAAGGGCCCTCGAAAGAGGAAAATCGATCCTCATACAGTCGCTCCGCCAGCCTCAGTAAGTGTCTCTCTCTATATACACAACAGCTCTCCTCCAACGCATGTTCCCGATCTGACGTAAATTCGTACTACAGGACCTTTTGATCCCATCGAAGAATAATCCGGGGCATCGTCCAATCGATGCAAAACATCCCCCTGGCCCAAAGGCAGATGGCCAGAATGGAAATGTATGGTCTCAAATTATTTCTTCTTCTCAGACAGCCCACAGGTTTCCTGACGGGAAGGCCTTTCTTTTGTCCCGAGAAAATCATCCTGTCGCCGTTCTCAAGCTGACCGTTTCTACCTAGACTGCTCCACCGCCGAATCAACGAACAGGCTTCGCTCCCAGGCCGAAAAGCGGTCCTCCTCCGCCTTTTCGTAAAAAGAAACCGGTAGATCCCTTTATCCGTCCGAAAAAACGATGAGATAATAGATTCGGCTCTGTTCCATCTCCCCGCGAACAACCACCGGGCTCATCTTTTCAAAGTCTCTGTATTTCTACTCCACCCTTATTTTGCCTACGTGCCCTAGTTTCTATATCTTCTCCTGAGTTGGTGCATTGTTGATTTCCATATTTGGCAAATGCTTATGATCCCCATTTATCTGAATTTTCGTTTCACGGCTTAAAGACGGTTTGCATGGTACAATTTCTCCTTGACCTACGCTTGCATAGGGCTGTTATTGGGAAGGGCTCGCATACAGATGGAGTTTTGACAGTTTTACTATGGCCTGCTGGTTCTTATTTTGTTCTTTCTTTTCTTCTATTTGCCTCTTCGAGAACTTCAGGACTCCTTTTGCGTTGACAGCAACGGGTTGTCTCTGATCCAGCCTGATAAACCTTTGGCACTTTTACAATGTCTCTCATGCATCTGACAATGATATCTTCAATCCGTAGAATTTGAAAAGGGAACAGCGACGATATCGATTGAAAACACGATTCATACGAAGAATTCTTTGGACAGAGAGGGAAATAGCAAATTTTCTCCCTTTCCACGCCTGGTTCCTTAACACCCGCGTCAAAGAACGAAAACTCGGGGGCCATTGGCCAGTACCAGGGCCGGCGGCGGCTGACTGACCGACTGATTGAGCTGCCTGGCGGTCTCCCGCGAGTCACACCGTATTTCTGCTTCTCTCTGATGACAAAGTGGACCAGCGCGGACATAGGCACGGGGTGTCTCTCGAGAAGCTGGGAGGCGACATCGGGACCTGCATGCCTTTAGGCGCTGTACACGAAGAGGGGAGCTTACCCTGCGTCGCGAGGCCATGCAGCCTATGATATGGCCTTAAATATCAAACTTGGTCCCTGTCTGCATCTCGGATTTTTTTCCCTCTCTCTCGCCCAGCATATCCCCGGCTGTGCTTGCGCTCCCATCCTGTGCTGTGCACTTTTTTATCCTTGCTTTCAAATTCTTAATGGTCGTGGTATATCGATGACGAAGTTATTCCTGTCTGCGATGGCGAGAGGCCGTAGGCGGGTCTGTTCATTTCTGCATTATCACATTGCAGCGGGCCAATGACTGCCGCAGAAAATGTGGCTAGGATGAAAATTTTTTCACTGTGGGACATGCTGAGAGATCAATTCATCTTATGGACCTCAGCAAGATTGTTCCGGAAACTGGGAAGCTGAAATCCGGCCCATACGGAAGTGGGAGGGAGAAGAGGTTCGGGTTTATCGGGATAAACGACGGTGAATACTTTCCTTTTCACGCCCGCACGAGAGAACGGTCCGGATCTGACCCCAATTCGAGATTTTCTTGCGGATTCCCGGTGCGATCTGGCCACTCGTCCTCCGCTGCCGGGCCGGTTCCACAGAGGAGGGCGGGCCCGTTCATCAGGGGCAAGGTCAGGAGAGAAGTCGCACAAAGGCCAGGATTACAGCCGCCCTCTGGTGTTGTCAGACGCAAGTAAAATGGACCCTGGAGCTTGGGTTTTTGCCTTGCAGCTGCGATCGACCCAATGAAGGCCAGCTTCTGGGGATGGACTCATGCTGTGCTCTCTCAAGTTGGTTGCAATCCACACGGTTGACAATGTGGAAGACTCATGGCCCAGAGTTGTTGCTGAGCTTTTGTTTTCACTGTTCATGGATTTTTATTGATTGATGTTTTTGATAGCTTGGGTCCCGTTTCCATCATTAAACTGATTCAAAGAGAACAGTGAACGTCTGTCATCCGGATTTGGTAACTTGGCTAGCAAGAAAAAAAGTTTTAGGGGGAGTTTGTGATCTATCCAGCCAATTCGGGATCACTCACCACCCCGATTTGGACTTCGCTCACGAAGCTGAGCAGCAGCCACAAGGTCTGGTCTCTTCCCCGGCGCAAGCTTCTGCTAAAGTTTGTAATTGCTTTTTTTCGATTCAACGCGGCCAGTCTTCCGACTCTCCGGGTAGCTTCAATTGTGGCGGAAAACTTTCCATCAACCCAGCGATGTGAGGCCGCTCTCATATTGGCGGAGAAGTTACGCGGAGGCAGGAAGATGGGAATCAGGGCTGAACTGGATCGCCTGAGACGATCCTGATCTACGCCAATGGCTTAGCTGTTTGTTTTGTTGTGATTTGCTTTTCCTCCCAAGCCCGCTTCCTCTGCCTCTCCTTTCTCCCTTTCCGTCCGTCGCAGTCTTGCTTTCTTGGTTCGTGTGGAGGATTTTGCAGGTTTTCCGGGCTCATTGCTTTTGCTGATCACCGAAGAGAGAATGGGGTTCCCCTGACCCACGGGCTATTGAGGGGGCGAGTATAAGACCATGCGGAGAGCCGCATTTGAAGCCCGACACTGTCAAATCTGTTAATATCCATCTTCTCACTTCTGAAGGACTCTTTTCCTTTCCTTCTGCCCCGCTACAAGAGCTTTGTCTGATCTGCATCAACCCAGTCTCAAGCTCTTCGTTTGATGCTGCAGGGATTGCATTGTCCCCAAGGAAGGACCTTGGTTATTCGTGCCTCGTGGCTGCAGCAGAAGAGCCATTGGTACTCGTAAATGAGATTGACGTCAAGCATCCCAACTTCGTCTCTTTCCCTCGCTAGAAGAGCGGTTTGCTCTTGACCTGGGACGAAGATTTTCAAGTTGTGGTACGTACAGAGCGTGTTGGATGGTTCGTGCGGCGCCTTGCTGTATAGACCCGCGAGTCCCGTGTCCTCGAAGGTGACATTTGGCTCATGTGATTTGGACAGAGAGAAGCGGTCTGCCTGTCAAGAAACAAGTATATCCGCTGCAGCTGCTCCTCCGATTCCGAGCAGTTTAACAGCATCCGTATCCTCAGTATTTCTTAGTTCCGAGGCCGTATAACGAAACATCAATCATGACGACTTCAAGACCGTTGGGGAAAAGGGAGCCCCATTTTATGCCGCCGAGGGAAGGCCGTGCCAACAAGCGTTGCAGTGTCCGAGGAATGAGTAAATACAAACACACTCCAAGGTCAGCAGGCTCGGTACACAGACCAGAGCGATCGGAGGATGTTCTTGAGTTGGTTCGATTCCTCACCGATTATGACGCCCCTTTTCCGGTCTCTTTGAACTATGAGCTCGACCCTTATGAAGCCGATGACGATGCAAAGCTTTGGCCGGACAGCGAAACGCCCAGCTGGAATAAGTCGCAGGATCATTTATTGCCAGTTCCCGAGATCCCAGTTTCACAAGCCACGAAGATCCCCGAGGAAGATAACGACAGGTTCACGAATATCGATATCAAGGTCACAGCCCCACTGTTCACTGACCCGTTTCGATCAAAATGGGCACCCAAAGCAGGGGACAGGGACAGCATGACTGGCGACGTCGACTGCGAATGTTTTTATCCGGGAGTTGGAGTCCTGCCATCGACTATAAATTCGCCTGGAGAGCCCCCTAAGTCGCCATTGACCTCGATGTGGGCGCCACCGCCGTACGAAACGCCATCAATGACTACTAGTACTTCAGTCGAAAGCAGCCCCGTCAACAAGAAACCAGACGCACCGCTTGAGACTGAAAAGGCCGTCAATACGGCAGAAGTACAGCTGAAAGAAGGCACATCTTCTGCAATCAGTATCATCGGAGAATACTGTGACCACGGCGACGAGTCCCAGCAGTTCCCTCCTCGATTCAGTTTTGAACGCGGAGGTAGTCTAAGCCCATCCAAGGAAATGCCCGAATTGGAGGATTGCGAGAGGAAAGACTCTGGTGTTGCGCTCGAAGATGGCACGAAAACCGCCGAAATGGTCCCAGGAAAGCCAACTGATGGCCCAGAGGCGGACAATGATGCATCTGTCGTTGCGGTTGCCATATCACCAGCAAATCAGGATATTACCACGTCGAAATCGCGGCCAGGATCTGTGTTCATCGACGTTGAATGCCTTCCACGAAGAACATCAAGCCGGAAACATTCGCAGCGACCCTCAGCTGATCTTCCGAATCTTTGCTGTCGCCTCTCTCGTCCAATTTCCCAGGACTACTTGTTTGCCTGCTTGCAGAATTCGTTGGACCTGAACACGCTTGCATCGTCCATCTCACAACCGGATGGCTCTTCCGCGTTGGTTCGGATGCCTTCCCGTAAGCCATCCGTTCTACACCCGGCGCCAAACTTCTTACTTCAGCGCAGGGAGCGCCAAAGTGAGAGTTTTGCTGAGACGCTACCTCCGACGCCAACCTCCCTCACAAGGCCATCGTCACCCGCTGTGCCGTCTCCAGCGCATACAAATGCGTTTGCCCAAGCACTGGGGCTTCCGCCTGCAGGTAGTTTATCAGCAAGTCCCCCCAAGAAGCAGAAGGCTCATGAGCTGCCCACGCCATCTGATACCGACAGGAACCAGCAGGTATCTGCTTCCACGGCGGTGGATGCTGGTATCGGATCTATCCACGAACTTCCCGCACCAGATCAAACCCAGACATCGCCCGCCGCACTTCGTGAAAAGAAGGCCTCCCTGGAAAGCTTGGATGGCTCAGATGGCTCGCGTACCCATGCGAAGAGCAGAGCGCATAGTGTTTTTACCTCCCGGATGAAAGAAAGAATCGCCGTCAACACGGATATAGATGTTGACAAGGGAAGAGAGAATAAGCCTGTACCGAGTTCTGCAACCCGAAGCGCGAGGTCGACCCCACGATCGAGCTTAACATCCCAGGATGACCGCCTGAAGGCAGCAACCAAAATTCCACGGCCGGTCGGGCGCAAGAGCCTTCGTGCTCCTCCAACGATACCACTTCCGGCTGATCCTCCGAAAGTACCCGCGTGCTCAGACCGCCACTTGAGCGATGAAAGATCCGTTTCCTCCGACCGGAAGCAACTATCATTAGATACTTCGAGTCTCGATACCCTCAAGAAATACTCGGTTTCGAAAGAGCAAACGGCCAGTATTAGAAGTAATGGATCTCGAACAAGTTCTGAATCCGACTCCCAATATTCGGTCGAATCCGACCAGAAACATTCGTTGCCTTATTCTCGTACACCGAGTGATGGGCCATCCAGGCCTATCACCCCTGCTCTACCATCCTCAGATGACGAAGGGATGGGCGCGGGAATCTATTCGGGGCCCCGATCCGGTAAGCAGAGACTTCGGAAACGTCATGGTCTCCGGCGTCAGGACGCATATGGCTCCGTGACTAAGGATAGCGGGGGGACCGCCCCAATTCAACACGGGGCCACTGAGAGCCAAAGTACACTCGATGATTTCAAGAGTAACATGCTCACGTCCGCGCGTGTACATGGCGAGGACTCGTCGTTGCCGCAACACCTCCACGATCGCATCGCATATCTTGAACGTCAGAACAAAATGCTTCAGGCAGCCTTGTTTGCAGCGCTAGAGATGGGTGTTAGTTATAATACGGATGCGAAGCGGAAAACTAGCTTGCCTTGTTTGGATGCCCTCATTGCACAAGGAGGCGAGCCGGGAATGCTGCTGACGGGAAGACAACCCGCATTGTTCAAGGCGGATACTCGGGAAGGGTCTCCTGTCAAGTCGATTCGAAGTCAGGGCTGATTTGCTATGGCACGGGGGATTCCGGGGGAAGCTGCTGTCGTGTCGTCAAGGGAGGCTGATGAATAATGTCTGTAATGAAACTTTAGAATAGCTGGTGGAAATAGTGTCCCCTCAACTGGACTTCGCCAACAACGCCAACGATTGCAAATGATAAACGACGGGGTAGAAGAATGTAAAAGTAGTCAGAAAGCTAGCGGGTTTCCAATTATCCAATGTATATGTTTCTATATCAAGATCATTATTGTTTATCCAAAAGGGAGGAGTTGCGAAGTCGTCGATTAAACCCCGACCAGAAGCAGCACCAAGTGAAAAGCAAAGGGGAAAGATGGTGCTCATGATCAGGATATCTCTATTTCGCTCTAAAAGGGAAAATATAACAAAATGTCAAAACGTCCCGAAAGGGTTGTCAACGTCCGGGACGCCAGCATACGATAACAAGTCCTTGAGCCGTGATATGACAGAGATTTGCTCGGGATGTAAAGTAGAAAAATCTTCAGGTTAGGGAGAGCGCAGCTGGCTAACGGGAGGCTCCATATGCGGTATTCTCAGCAGCAACATCATCATACGCATCATTATCGGCGTCGAGAGGCTTGGGTTTTTGCTTCTTTGCTCCTTGTGACTGGGACTCAGGCCCTCCAGGAGCTCGAGAAACATTTTTACTGTTCCGTTTCACCCGTCCTGCCGGCTCTGATGGAGATAACACCGGCGTCGCAGGCGTCGCAGCCCCACCCCGTGCTCTTCGCAACCGCTGCGCATGGCCCTCAACAGGTAGATTCGTCCAGGACGGATCAAGCGAGTCCGAACGCCAGTTCCCGCGTGTGGTGAGCGGAGATGGGCCGCGGAGGCCTAGTCTGCCAACATAGGGATCTTGGATCCCTCCTTCGCCCCACATCCGGACGCGTTGCACTTTGCGGAGTTTGAGGAGGCCGTACATGCAGACGAATGCGGAGGCGGCGAAGCAGACGCCTGTAACGCTTGCGAAGCCGAGGTCTGATTCTTCGATGAAGTTCTTCAGGTTCATTCCGTAAAGGGCTGAGAGGAGGGTGCCGACCGCTAAGCCAAGTGTGCCGATGCTGACTTTGAGGTCTAAAAGCATAAGAGAGTTGCGATTTGCGTCGAGAATGGCTTTGATGCTAGTCGAGGGTTAGTTGTAGTAACAAGTGGGATTGGAAGGGTCCATACATTTCCTCTGTATTACGAATGCTCGTGACAAGATTGCTGCTGGCCTGAACTATTTCGTCGCAGACTTTATGGTACGATTCAAGGAGCATCTCGACCTCTTGATGGTTGTGTTCCTCCCTTTTCATGCCATTGGCTTTTTCGGTAAGATACATTGCTGAAAGGTCGTCGTCCGCCTCTAGCAGATCCTCGATTGCATCACGGACGAGTCGTGCCTTCTGTTCGAACGTTCCAAGCTTTTTAGAGTAGATGAGAAGATGCCGTAGCTTGTCACGGTCGATATCTTCTTCCAGGGCACAGAGAACTCGAACAACTGGCTCTCTGACGCCTTCGAATTCCGCCTCTAGTCCCGTCGTGACGCTTACTAGAACTGCTTCCAGCGCCCTCAGTTCATACGGTAACGCGCTTTGCGACGAAGCACCGCGGGACGACAACTCCTTTTGGCGTAGTTTCCCCTCCAAGTCGTACATAAATAGGGATTGCGTATACGAGTCCGCGGAGCCATATGCATCAAAAACCAAAACTCGATTGGCTTTGATCAATACTCGTAAATGGAGTAGACTAAGCAAGATCGAGCTCTCGCGGACAAGCATGTGGGGTAAAACCGAGGAATCGATCTTGCGGAGGTCGCGGGGCAAAAGGCCATACTGCAGTCAAATCCAGGTTAGAAATACTTCAACACTTATATCCCAGCCTTATGTCCTCACTCACCTTCGCAATCAGCTCACTTTTCCTAAACTCCTCACTGATAAGCGTCACATTCCCATTCTCGTCAAACTCCGTACAGCGCAAACGCGGCTCATTCGCAGCCTTTAAAGCAAGATGCCTTCCGACGTTGAACGGATTCGTCTCGGGGCCTTCCTCGATGGGATTCGCGTTAGGCGGGAGGTCATCCGGCTTCAATTGTCCTCTTGGCCCTGCTTGTTGCCGGCCAAAAAGCCGCCGAAAAAAGTGTCGAGCTTTTCCCGGCGTGCAGCTGAAGTAGCGGATATGCTGGTGTGGGAGGGCCGTCGTGCCATCATGGTAGAATAGAGAAGGTTTCTTCGTCGTGAGTGTCGCGCCCCTTGACCGGAACCATAAGCCAGCATCAGTCCCGACTCGACGTGGAGTCACTATGGACCTGGCCGGGGTGTATCCTGCATCGCTCTTTAAGGATCGTACATTTCGACATGCCGACGAGTAGGGACGGGTTGAACCCTTCGAGAGGCCCCAGGGCGCGCCGGACACGAAGCAGCAATGTTCGGATTGGGAGCGGAGAAATCGAAGGAGGCTGGCGGACGGTGCGGAAGGTCTAATAATGGGTGGTGATACCATCTCTCATCCTCACCCAGGGCCTGCAATACCAAGACCAGGATGATACACTGGATGTCTGATTGATCGGGCTGACATTGTCAGCTCTTTTGACGTAGGTTGACGATGGGACTTTTCGATGAGCTTTGATTGCTTCGGATAAAAGAACCTCCGTCCCGGAACTATGACATATCACCAATAACTGGATTTCCTTGTTCTATCTATGTTTTTAGGAGAATATAAATCATGCCATAGTAAGTTGATTTGTCTAGCCTATGCTGCCAATCCAATGCGGTCACCCGATGATAATGATATACATGTTTCGGTCCAAGGGAATTCAAGGCTGTCTCAAGTGGCCATATGCTAAGAAGTACGCGCATAAATCACCATTCGTCATCTGATTTCTCATCATCTAAAGAATGTAAGCTTGTGTGTTCCTAAAGGGTAAAATAACCAGCATATGGGGAAAATTAGGTAAACTCACCACTGCCGCTAACTTTCTGCTTTCTCTTGTTCAATGCTTCCTGGAGGGCTCCCATCATACCCCCCGCCGGAGCAGGGGAAGGTGCCGCAGACGTTTCTGTAGAAGAGCCTGGAATCCCAGCTGCACTCCTATCGCGCTTTTCTGAATCTTTGACTTTTCGTAGACCACCGCCGCCCGTTGCCCGAATAGACGCTAGTAAATCGTCCCTACCTCCCGTTGGCTTTGGTAATGGAGCCCCTCCAGGGGGTGGAGGCGGAGGTGGAGGTGGAGCCCCAGAGGAGCCTGGTAGAGGGGGTGGTGGTGGAGGCGCAGCCGGTCCGGAAGACGAGGGCATTGGTGGCGGCGGAGGGGGAGGTGCTGGTGGTCCGGAACTCGTAGGGAGAGGAGGAGGTGGTGGAGGCGGAGGTGCAGTACCACCCGTTGGTGGTGGTGGAGGTGGCGGAGGGACCATGGGGCTAGAAGTTTGCGGAGGTTGGCGCTGGGGACGAGGGGCTGGCGGTGGAGGAGTGGCCGGTCCACGGGGTGGAGGTGGAGGAGGCGGCGGCGGAACGGGAGATGCATCTGGGGCATGCGGTGTTTTCGGAGGCAGGGGTGGTGGCTGGCTTGGGCTCGCATCCCGACGAGGAGGAAGGGGAACGGGGCCTCGACTCGGAGGAGCAGGAGGCGTAGGTGATTTTGTTTCACGGAGTGGCGGAGGTGGAGGGACTAGCCGAACTGGCCCGTCCTCAGGTGTTTTGGGCGGCCTTGGAGGTGGAGGAGGACCCGGGTTGGCTAGGTTTGCGCCGGAGGCAGCGCGGTTCCGCGCTGGTGGGGTTGGTCCAGGAATATGAGCGTATTTTCCCGCATCCGCGATTGGAGGGGGTGCACGGAATCTTGGGCGGGTGGGAGAGGGCTCTCTCTTAGGAGATGACGGAGGAGATTCTCGCGATGGAGGTGGGGATGGAGGTCCATCTACTCGTGCCCGGCGAGACGGAGGCGGGGGAGGAGGCGCACCACGGCGGCTTGCTCCGGTATTTTGAGGACTAAGGGCAGCAGGCTTGGAGACTGGCGGAGGAGCTGCTGGAGGAGGTGGTGGCGGTGCTTTTACTTTCCGGGCGGGTTCCTGGGTTGGCAACTCTGCCGGTGCTTCTGGTGCAGCGCCTTGCTTCTGTTCAATATAGGCCTTGATGAAATCCGCATTTTCCGCGATCTGTTCCTCCGTTATACCCATTTCACGCAGCTCATCCAGTAGACCTTTCCACGAGGGGTCAACAGTATCAATTGGCGAAGGTTTCCGTTCCGGACTTGGAGCGCGCACCTGTGCAGGGGGAGGCTCTGGCGCCACCTGCTTTCGTGGTATAATTGATTCCGGAGGTGGAGGAGTGGGCGCAGAGGACGATCGATGACCGTGGAGGAGGCTTCCCAGGCCAAATCGACTATGATGTCCTTTTCCATTCGATACGGGTGCCGGGCCCTGTCCACGAGCAGACTTGAACGGTGTCGCTTTGGTTTCTTTGCTGGCGTGCTTTTCTCGCTCCTGAACTTTCTTAAGGAATGTTCTGGCTTCCTTCTCGTCGGCAAATGATAGGCCAGCCAGGCAGTCCTCGAGCTCAAAGGTATGGAAGAAGGTTCTGTCTTGGTTATATGAGAATCCATCGTATATTTCCTGGTCCCACACAACGCCTCTAGACGCGGGCTATAAAGGCGAGGAGAGTAGTTAGCCTTGATGCTTGAAGAGTAGAAGCTGGCATCGCGTCATACCGAAATATCGACTAATTTGATCCAGAAAGTATGCCCCACGAGATCATTCGCAAGCACAATAGCGCCTTGCAGCCCTGTATATGTCCATTGCTGGGGATTTGGATATGCCACATAGAGTCGCGCAACAGCAACGGCAAGGATCTTATTCGAGGGCTTAGGAACTGTGCGTCTGACTGTTTCCTTGTCTGCGTCGGTCAGGATAGACGGCATGGTGGAAGAGGGAAACGAGGAGACGGCCGAAAGATGTTATTCGAAAGAAATAACTCCGTTATACGAAATAAAAGGCAGCCGCATGGATCATCGTTCGGCACAAGACACTTTGCGGAAGAGGGTAGAGTTCACACTGAGGGAGTCGCCGGAAGGTCTCAAAGGAAGCCCCGAATGTTTCTGCCTAGGGTTGCGCAACAGAGAAATGGCCCAAACGCCATACAAGCCCAAGAGGCCTTCTAATTGTGAATAATCGAGGGACGCTGCTCAAGGAAATCAGTCAGTCGGTCGTCTTTGGATGTTGACGGTGGTGAGAGAGGCTGATGGCCGCCAAGCCGCGAGTCCGATGGGTCTCCACCGCAACCAACGTCACCATCAACTTCACCTCAGCCTTCAGCGGCAAACAGAACTATGAAGACCGAACACCGGATGAAGGGCCTTAATAATTTCAGAGTTCTACAGCGGGCGTCTAGTACAGAGCGATGTGTTGGTTCCAGAATAACCACAGCAGCAGCGCTCAGAAAATGGCTACGAAAGGACCGAGTCGTACGTCATTGACGCGCAGTCGCAAACGGCAAACGAAAGGTTGTCGCCGTTTGACAAGAACCAATACCTTCAATGTACATATACCGCGAGAGAAAGGGGGAAAGAGACAAAGCGAGAGAAACCGCGATAGCGTGATATCTGGCGATGGCAGATATTCTTGATATGCAAGAGTATCACAGCTCTGACCCTCGACTATGAGTCAGCTCCTCATTCAGCCTTGAACGCAAATAGTCTAGCCGGGATAACGAGGCGTATCTCTCCATAATGCAAGAGGCCTTCCATCTTCTGCTCCCCTAGACAGACATGCCCCGGAGATCACTGTTTCGCCGGCATCCAGCCAAATTTTCATCTCCCCCAGCCCAACCAGCAACCCCATAGTACCCAATACATCCCGCTCCCCCCAAATACCTATATGTAGACAGCATACAACAATATAAGCAAAGTACTCGAGACCTCGCTGTCGCCGCCGGCCTGGGCGCCTTACATAAGTTAGGCACAAAGTAAAAACCTTAACCTCACGTGTGGCGAGCCAATGAAGCCAAACCCCACTAATCCACCGTCTATCGATATAAAAAGGAATCCAGCACTTCACCCCTCCGACATCACCACCACCAGACAACTACCTATACATTTCTACTGTTCTGTCTACAGGGAACGTTATTTTGACTACTTGATTTTAATCCGCAGATCCTGAGAACCCGTCGCTATGCCGAAGAATAAGGGAAAGGTAAGGACATTCAGCCGTTTAAACCCCGCGTTTGCCTGAATCATACAGCATGCGATTTATTGTCGTTTTGTGGCTGCGTTGAAGGTTCCTGGTGATACCAGCATATGATGGATCTATTCCCTTGCTATTGCTTCTTCGAATTACCATTACGAAATTTGAAGAACCCCGTGCTAACCGCCTCATCATATAGGGAGGTAAAAATCGACGTCGTGGCAAGAACGAAAATGACAACGAAAAGCGCGAATTAACCTTCAAGGAAGAAGGCCAGGAATACGCACAGGTCGTCAAGATGCTGGGTAACGGACGACTAGAGGCCCTCTGCTTCGACGGCGAAAAGAGACTCGCGCATATCCGTGGCAAACTTCGCAAGAAGGTCTGGATCAACCAGGGAGACATCATCTTGCTTTCCCTGCGTGACTATCAGGACGAGAAGGGCGATGTTATTCTCAAGTACAGTGCCGATGAGGCGCGAAGCTTGAAGGCATACGGCGAGTTGCCTGAGAGTGCCAAGATTAACGAGACGGATACGTATGTCTTCAACTCACAAGCTTTAATATTTAATAGACGAAGGATGTATGCTAACGTTTAACAGATATGGCCACGAAGGTCTCGACGACAACGTCGAGTTCGACGAGGACCGTGAGAGCGAGGGCGAGAAAGAAATCGACGTTGACGAGCTCTGAGCTGTCAACCCCTCCTCCTTCGACATCGGCGGGCCCATATTCTTACCCTCGCTAATCTGGCTCTATCGATCATGTCAACCCGCCAGAAGCCATAATGGCCGGTTCTCCGCGGCTGTTACAGCGACGAAAAAGTGCACCGGTTTAGGCGTTTCCTTCGACTGAGACATTCATACTTGGGCGAGGAAAGGTGGTGGCGAACATTATTATGATTATTATTATCAGCGACGACTACACCTGTTCCGGTGGCAGTGGGGAAACTGGACAACCATTCTTTCATCTGGCTATGTTGGGCAGCGATCCCATGCCAGCGTCCTTTTTGCCCCGACATGACTTGACGATGGGGGTTTGATATGCGGGAAAACGGGATATCCTGCCGCGCCATGGATATTATTATTCGAATACGTCCATTTGGAATTCTTTCACGTCCCGTACTTTTGTTAGTCGGTTTTATGCGCTCAGCGTTTGATTCTTGATGGGTCGTTACGGTGCAAAATATTCCCCCTTTCATATGCACGGTCTGCTTGTTTCCTTCTTTGCGTTTGCCATGGAATTTGGTAGAATGATGCATAGAAAAAGTGAATAAAGTGAGATGGAAAGGCTGAGCCGATTTCTTCCATGTTTCGTTCAAGATTTTCGTAAATTCGTGAATTCCAACTCTGCCAGATTCTAAGACGGGCTCTTACGTCTCCCTCGTTTCATCGTCAAAGACACTGCGTCTGAAGAATCTGAATATCTGCCGCGCCGCTTCCTTCCCCACAATCTTCGCCAGCTCATCTACCTCCATATTAGCAACTTCATGAATATTATCCGTCCTGGATATCAGCTGCTGTAAAGCGCCTGGTGTAACACCTGGAACAGCTCGTAGCATATCTTGCGGTAGCTGATTGAATATCCGATGCTCGATTCCAGCCGCCGCCATCCTACTGGTGCCGTCGACGGACGAGATATCGATGTCGAGCCCGATTTGTACGGCGCGAATTGGGTCGGGTTCCGGGTTACTTTTCTTTAGCTCGGCGAATATTTCGGCGGTTTGGTGCGGGGAGGAGGACCAGATTACTCGGAGGCGGGGAAAGGCGAGGACGAGGAGGACTATGAGGTGTTGGATGGATTTAGGATTAGATGGATTGATTAGGTTGCCTGATGAGAAGGAGTCTGCGACGTAAGTGCCGGGGAGAGACGACGATTTGAAGGCGTCGAAGGTGAAGGATTTATTTTCGTTGAATTCGATGAGGAGGATGGGGTTGGCGTAATGTTGCAGCATGGTCTCTGCCTGGTTGTATAATCGGCCGTTTTTCAATGAGCTGACCAAGTCGCGTACGGACTTTCGTTCAATACAGATGTCTGGTGTGAGGACATAGTCTCCCACGGTGAGTTGACAGGGGACTATTTCCATGCTATGGCCGTGAAGAAGAGAAACTAGCGGGCTGCGGAACTCGCGGACGTCGACGACGACGGTCGGCGGAGCAGCAGTGGCGGCGAGTCTTCCACCTCCGGCAATACGGGTATTCACAGTTCGAAGGAACTGTTCTTGAGGATCTTCGCGGCTTCTATCGTGGGTGAGGGTCAATGCCATGGACTGTATACTTGTTAGCAAAATATCACAAGCTTGATAGCTCATGACAAATTTTGACCTACCCCTTTTTCCTTGATGAGCTTGGTGAATGCATCCTTTTCGCGCCGGACAGCGCTTAGATAGCGCTGTTCCTCGACTGAACCTCCGTAATACATAAAGTATACTCTCACGTTCCTATCCATGTGAGAGCTACGGTATACCTCCACCCTCCGAATGAAGGCCGCATCTGGCTCGTACATAACGATGTATCTTGGTCTGGCTTCTTCGAGGATGTGCTCATCATTATCGCCGTCATAAGCATGGATAATGACGAGGTCTTCCATGTCATATAGTTCATAGTAATCTTCCATATCTTCGAGATCATCCACAATTACCTCGGCGCCCTTCTCATCCTCTTCCGCCGTAGGCTGTAGCTCTCTTTCAAGCAGGGCCGATACTTCGGCAGCGTCATCAGTATCAGCCTGCACAATTGAGTGAGGTGCACGACCAGGTCCGGACGCCGCGGCACTGCTACCACGAACTCTCCTCCGCTTATTCGGGGGCGCCCTTTCCGGGTATTTTCCACTTGTTGTGACAGAGGTATATCCGGGTACCTCCGTTATCTGGTTTTGTTTCGACTTTTGACCGAACAAACTCTCCTTCACCTTTCCAAAGTTCTGTTTCCAAAAGATATAATCTCTCAGTTTCCTTCGCATCATATACTCACCTGAAGGCCCACGATCTTGGCTGTCAATTTCACTATCGTTATCACTTTCCTGTGCCGGCCGTATCCTGATATGCATCGTGCCAAGGTACTCACGCACCTGTTGGCAGGATTTCTGGTCGCTACACATGATAAGGATTGTTTTGTTCGAATCGTCGCTGGGCGTAGGATTTAGGTATAAGTCTCGCTCAATCTCGCTCAGGACATCTGCAAGGACAGCCCATTTTGGCTGTTCCTCTAGAACAGGCTCTAGAGTTTTGGGAAGCGCCGAAGCCGAGTCTGGAAGTTCGCTCTGTGCACCAATCTTACCACGGTAAACTCGAGATCGCGCGGTGTCGAACAAAACATGCGCGGCTTCCAGAAACAGCCACGGGGAGAAATTCTGCTTGGTAAAGCCTAGTGGTGCACTATGGGCGGAATGTATGTTGTCTAGATATTTAAGCAGTGAAACTGAATCGTCCGTGAGAAGTAGGCTGTAGAAGTAATCAGCTATCGCCCCGACCTAAGATCCAGATGGCATACGTACTGAAGAATCGATTTCAAAACCGTAAGATCACTCACGATTTGCTTAGTCTTCGGGGTCACACGATGCCATATCGGATCCAGTTGGCGTTGTAAAGTAATATCGAAATTCTTATGCAAAGCACTATCAATCGTCCAGTCTTCCATTTCAATATCCGAGTTCGTCTTTTTGAGTTCCCGGACGTTGATTTCGACACATTCTAGCACCGCATTCTGTATTTCCCGCATACTGTCCGTCATAGGGACCTCTAACTCGATGACTTCTGCTTTTCTCCGTCCCTCCAGGGACTCCGCAACGGTGACCTGAAATCTTGGCCATAGTGATGTTTTTTGAAGAAACAAATTGCGGAGCATATTGGATAAAGGAGCAAACCCCGATGTAAACGGTTCAGGGGCGTCCGAGAATGCTTTTAGAAACCCAGTCTTGTTATGTTGTCGGTATACTCTGATGATGAAGGCCACTTGAGCAACCGCAACCGCACTAGAGTTCATTAGCAAAATGTGTAGTTGTGTGAGGATAGTCTCCTCTTACGCTTCTGCATGAAGCACGACCATGCCCGTGATGGTTTCGGGGTCCAGAAGCTCTATAATCATTAGTATTGGAAGATCGCGGTGTCGGGGTTGGAAGCCACTATACTAGATAGCAGGTCGACAATAAGGATGCGAGACGTGACACTCAAAATTCCACCCTCCGTATACAGTTTCTGTCTTACGAGGGATTAGATCGAGGCACAAAGATATTGGGCAACAACAAACCTCATTACGACAGAAGCCCTGTCTGTATTAATCACCTTAAGTCCCCTTGCCAGCGGAGTCCCGCTGACCGCATAGTGCTCGGCCAATGCTGAGAATCATGTCAGCCGTAAGCAAACTCCTCGGTAGGTCACAGCGGATACCTTCTCCCAGCCATTCATTTTCACGGTCTGTTGCTCCGACAACAAGCACCAGGTTGTTTCCCGCAGCATCATATGAATGCAAGAGATTGGTCACAATGCGCAAGAGCCCAAGCCCCTTGGCCAGGATAACGAGTTCATCTTCCGAGCGAAGCTCTTGGAAGATCTCTTGCTGGTAGGGCTTTGGTCACTGTCAGTATCCATATTCCGCATTTACTAGCGAGTTCACGATTGCTTACGAGCGGTAGTGTCAACTTCACTAAAGAATTCGAGTTTTCCGACGACATCAGGTCATTCTTGTCGTGACGCAGGAGTTGAACGTCGTCACTTAGGCCGGAAGAACACCAAAAGGACAGGAAACCACGTGATTTTAATGAATGCTGACCTAAAAGCGGCATTAGCCTATTTCGGCTTCGGGGCCAGTCGTCGTCAACGACTGTCAGACCAGATGTCGAAGACCACGATCTTGAAGAAGACATTCCAACCAATTGTCTGCCAGGAGTGACATTCCAAAGTCTTTCAATTTTATGTTCTTATTGAGATCTTCTTTTTAAATTGATTCAGTAGCTAAATCGCTGATGCTCTTCTGCTCGAACTGTATCTTTTGCTGACGTTCTGGGCATCTCAAGTATGCTGGTGTCCCTAACAGTCGGGAAGGTCGACGCCGGCGTCGCAGTCCTCCTGACGAAAGACAACAGACTGGTATGGTATTATTCGCTTCATTCAATTCATCTTCTACGAATGAGATAGAGCTTCCTTACGCTTTGGGCGTTGGCTAACACTTCCTTCTTAGATCGAATTCCCATCCGTTCTCCTGCCGCAAAACATCACCTCTGGTAGCATCGTCGATATTACAGTCGCGCAGAACTCAGAAGCCGAGGCCGCAAGCGCTGCAGCATTCCAATCCCTTCAGAAACGCATCCTCCACACATATGGAATCAATACACCCGCGCCCCCAGTACTTCGTTTAAAGAATGCGACCCAGACCTCGCTGGTCCTCGAATGGGACCCTATAAATCTCGCTACAGCTTCCCTCAAATCTCTCTCCCTATACCGCAATGACTCCAAGGCTGGCGCAATTCCGCGACCCCTGGAAATGCGGAGCACAAAAATCAGCGGGCTTGCGATTGACACGGAATACACATTCCATCTCGTACTTCGCACATCCGCCGGTACTTTTAGCTCGCAGAAACTCGTCTGCAGGACACACAAGATGACCGATTTATCTGGTATTACGGTGACTCCGGGAATTATGCCGCCGGAAATGAGAACTTCGCTCGAGGGTGCCGTGCAGCGGATCGGGGCTAAAATTGTGGACACAATACAAATCGACACGACTCACTTCGTTTGCACAGAAGGGAGAGGATCTTCCTGGGAGAAGGCGGTAGAGATGAATATCCCAGTCGTCCGCCCTGAGTGGGTGGACGGGTGTGAGCGAGAAGGCACCATTGTTAGCGTTCGTGGATATTACTTGAACGCCGATCCCAAGTTGAGACAGATAGGCCCCGGCATAGGGGCGCAACAGAACCGCCGGAATACCATCCTGAACTCGAACGAGACCACTTCCACCAAGAGCCAAGAACGCCCTAGCCCATCGAAGACGCCGGCGGAGCTGAAGCCTTCGAGAGAATTAAAACCTGGAGATGAGCCTCCTGTCACGCCCTTCCCGGGTGCGTCAATGGCTAACTTAAATGGAAATACCGAAGAAGAAGATGATGCCGCTACCTCCCGCCCACCAACCCCACCAGAGAAGGATATCAAAGATATCACACTACCCCATTTCCGAGCCAACGACACAAACCCGCCGGTTGTTGAAAATGGCGATAGTGGACACGCTGATGGTACCAACGGAACGCTTGACAGCAACTCGGGTGAAAAGGACCACGACGAAAGGGCTTCACAAGAGCTTATACGTACCTTGTCAAAACCTGCGAAAGAACCAGAGCCATCGGATAAATCGGAAAACACGAATGGCAAAGCAAAAACCAACGGTGCCAAGGTAGAAGAAGGAGAGATGGATGAAGTTCCGCTATGATAGACGTGAGGGGTTGTCAAACTCTTTGTACCTCTTCTTCTTTTATGGCGCCGAACTAATCTCGTTTCTGGGCTGTGAGAATTTTATCGACGGGCAAGGGATATTAAGCATTAATAATTCTAGCGGATTTTTATTTCTGATCTGTTTATCTCTGGTTTTCTGCTGCCATGACGCTTTACTACCAGCATTCTGTGTACTTTATATCGATTTTCCTTTCAGCGTTTATTCCGGCCTTGGCCTTTTATGCTTTGTATTTGTCCCGGCTTCCAGAAGTAGACCTATTATTATTCAATTTCTTTTGAAGTACATGTACTCCGAAATCAGATCAGTGAAACGTCCTGTCGGCCCTAAAAGTAATCATTTCTCTCGAGGTCTCTCCCAGTGCCTCTTGGACGTTGATGGCCTGCCTCTCGGAATTTCGTAAACCCGGCAGAGGCTACAACGAGAGGCCAACGACGGGAACGTCATCCACAAAAAACAAGCACCATTCGATCACCTTTTGCAAATGGCAAATTGACCTGGGCATTTAAAACCCGGGTTAGACCTCATAATTAGCTGCGTGGAAACCTCCTCCGTACCAAAAGAGATCCCTTCCCAGATTCCCCATTGGCTGCCTGGGCATCGTAACAGCGCTGTGGTCTAGACGCGCGACACGGTCATGATGACGAGGAGAAATCGAATTTCCGTCAAATCCTAGCTACTGTGTATTTTTCGTGCCTATCGTTGCCGTTATGGGACGGTAGAAGCGTTCGTTGGGGATATGCTCGACCCTGCGATTCTGCTGGGACTAGCCCGTCGCAGGGAGGCCACGGTGTCTGGCTGTCCCATTTTCTTTAGCTGTTGTCTCCAATTTGATTATCTCCTGCTTGTCTTAGAGACAAGCTGAAGCTTGTGCCATCTCAAAGGTCCTTGGTACCAAGACTTGCCTCTTGAAATGCGTATGGCGCGTCCTGTTGGGCGGTTTGGCTGTGCTTGTCTGCGTCTTTTGCCGAGAAGGCTTGTACAGCTGGCTATATTCAAATTATCTGCCTTGAAGGACTGCTTATGTTTTGCAAATGGAGCCCCCTCTTTATTCCGGTTGATATCTTGCTACGCTGTGCAGCTGGAATTTGTCTGTGCATGGGCGCAAAACCAAAGAGATGAAGCTCAACTATCAAGTCATGTGTTCTTGCAGAGTTGCTGCCAAGCAAGAGAGGATGGAACGAGGCTACATTGCATGGCCGCAGCAGTCGAGGGAGAGCAAACGGCAGCAAGGTTCGAGAAGGACCCCTTAAATATCTGGTTCATCGTACCAGTTTCAACCAGCGAAGGCACGGTGGTCTAGTGGGGAGAACGCAACTACGCTGCTCCAAAAATTGGAGTAGAAAGCCTCCCGTTCTCTTGTCCCTCACGGTGCCTCGCTATGCAGACATACAGTCCTATCAAGCCCTGTTGGAAGTAAAGGAGGCAAGGCGGGGGGCTATATCAGATGTTGGCGGGCTGGTTTTTTGCTTTTCTTCTTCTCCTTTTAGGTACTGGCTTCTACAGTCTTTGTTTATTCGTTTCTCTTGTCTTTTGGGGTGATATTGAAGGATTGATATCGCATCCTGTTAGGGAGGTTGTACCTCGCTCATAGGAGGCTATCAGGTAGTACAAAGTGATGAAAATGCGAGGGCCTGGGTTCGAAACGCGGTGGTGCCACCTTGCTTTTTATTTATTTTTCATTCTCAGCGCAGGTGTCGGTCTGTCCACCTCATGTCCGATTTTGCCGTCTGCGATTTCGAGAAGGTTATAGGAATGATTCTGAGGTGAGAATCCTGCTCTTCAATAGTACTTATTTTGAATATTGACAGCGTGCTAGCTCATCAACTACCGTTCTAGAAATAAATGGGCCCTGAAGCCGCTCGGCACCTCGTGGTAACTATTGAACACAAAGAGCTTTCGATGGGAATTCTATCGGTACAAGTGTGTTTACAGCAGAAGGCATAATATCACAAGGCTTCCGACAGTTGTGCATTCCGATACTCTCGCCCACAACGATAGCGCGTGTATGGATGACGACTGGGGCAACGAGACAACCAAGGAGACAGCACCAAGCAGCTGTCTCTTAATCTACAAACTGCGAAACCTACTATCAGATCATTTGTCTTCAATGGAGGGTATCACATTGGTCAAACCCAATAATCGCGGAGGTCCCCTGAAGTATAGATATTGGTCCGTAAGGACGCAACTCGACATTTCAAGCCCAGCAGGTGTCGTAGTCGCGGCAGTCTATAAACCGACTTAAAGCACGGAATATATACAAAGTCTCTTGCGTATTATTAATTACTACAAATGGTGCCCAACCTACGCCCAACCTGGTTGTGGAACTGGTGACAGAATGCTGATTTCTATCTGTCATCGCAATACGGAGTATGTCACAGCTCGTCGGTTATGTCGCTGTTCTCTCCAGGACTCATACTTCTGATTTCCAAGCATGACACACAGGACCTTGTTGCTGCAGAAGAGACGAGCGCTTAT
Source organism: Malbranchea zuffiana (assembly GCA_039700045.1). Taxonomy (NCBI): domain Eukaryota; kingdom Fungi; phylum Ascomycota; class Eurotiomycetes; order Onygenales; family Malbrancheaceae; genus Malbranchea; species Malbranchea zuffiana. The sequence continues at coordinate 276,351 of JARUPO010000011.1, read as the reverse complement.
AAGAGAACTGGCTACCCCATGGATAGGCTATTTCTTCAACTTTTACAAGAAAATCGTACTACTAAATCGATTTACCTACTGCCTCAAAAATGCTCTCTGATATCCAAATCCAGACCTTTAGGGCCTCCTTGAAGGAGAGCGAATTCATCACACCACCAGACGAAAAGTACGCCAAGGTTATTAAACGGTGGAATGATGCCGGTCAAAGGCGAGCGGTCAGTCAGTACAGCACTCCCCTACTTACTCTCATTTGCTAAGTTTCGATATAGGCTGCCGTCGTCCTTGCAACAACGCCCGCTGATGTAGCTACGGCGATCAAACTCGCCGGCCCGGATGGATACAACCTCGACATTGCGATCCGTGGCGGTGGACACTCCCATTTTGCTGCCTCATCAGTTGAGGGCGGGGTGGTCATTGATCTTTCAAGGATGAGGAATGTGTCGATTGACGAGGATTTAATGACGGTGGCTGTTGAAGGCGGGGCGCTTTGGGTAGATGTTGATGAGGCTTTGGGTTGGAAGGGCCTTGCAGCGGTAGGAGGGACTGTTAATCACACAGGTTAGCCCACCCTCAGGAACAAGGAAGCGGAATGAAAAGCTTACATTCTTGTTTTGCCAGGTGTGGGCGGCTTAACTCTTGGTGGAGGCTACGGCTGGTTAACCGGCCAGTACGGCTTGGTCATTGACAATCTTCTCAGCGCTACACTCGTTCTTGCTGATGGGCGTATCGTGACGGCTTCTGAGACTTCCCATCCAGATTTATTCTGGGCTATCCGCGGAGGAGGCGGGAATTTTGGGGTTGCTGTGAGTAGCCTACTCTTTCTAAGTCCAAAGTTCGAGGCTGAACGACCGAAAACAGGTTCAGTTCCTGTATCGAATCTATGAGAAGAAAAACGATGTCTTCGCGTAAGTGGCAAAGGCCCTTTTCGAGATTCGCATGGAACACTGACGGAGAAGATGATGCGCACAGAGGAATGCTACTTTACACACTAGACAAACTGCCGCAAATAGTGAATGCTCTGAATTCCTGGGTTAGATCTCAGCAGCCAAACGAAAATATTCTTCTCGCTTTTGTCACGCCGCCTCCCTTGGACGGAAAGGCGGGTATTAACCCTTATTATGTTATTGTACAATCTAGGCATACTGACTGAGAACAGCTGGGAATTGGAGTTGTCACCTTCTACGACGGTCCTGAAGACGTGGCGCGCGAACGATTCGCGGAATTCTTTCGCATCGGTCCGGTTGTGGACTTGACATCGACGAAACCCTACAGCATCGTCAATTCACTCCTGTTAGATGGAGCGAAGCATGGACGGAGAAAGTGCCAAAAGGGCACGGTTTGGGAACCGCCGCTCAGGTTGGAGGATTTTGATCCGGTGATCCAGGAATTTCAGGGTATGCTGGAGGCCTATCCTGACACAAAGGGGTCTGCGATTCTGTTTCAGTTCGATCACCCGGCGAAGATCATGTCTGTGGCGAATGATGCAACAGCATTCTCGAATCGTGGGCATTATCGGCTTATGATGATGGAAGCGCAGTCATCAGATGCAACCCTTGACGGTGTGAGATTGGAGTATGCCAGAAGGATTGTCGGGATGGTGAAAAGCTGGGGAGATGATAAATTCAGACACCAACCTGGAGTCAGAGTATAGTAAGATCAGACTTTCCACCTTATGGGTTGGGACAATGTACTGACAGACTCCATTTGTGCAGCCCGAACTATGCCACTGGAGACGAGGACCCGCGAGAAATGTTTGGTCATAATTATGCGCGACTGCAAAGGATTAAGGCCACCTATGACCCGAAAAATATATTCAACAAATGGTTCCCTGTCATTCCAGATGCAAACGCCGGACTATAGCAAGGCATGCCATGATGCCTGTCAAGCCAGTTATTAGTCGTGCTGAGAGTCTTCACTTGCGCTCTTTGAGGGAGCTCGTATATGTGTTCGGAGGATTTGTAAACAGTGACATACATACATCCTCCCATTGGACAGAGCGCAGAGACTGGCCTTGCGCCAGGGAGAGCCTCGCGCCTCATCTACATAGATGTATATACACCTCCGTTGGGTTTGACGATGTTTAGTAAGAAGCCTGTAAGTGATGTGCCAAATCTAGACCACGATCTTACAAATCTTCCTGAGAAATCGAGGACTCTCCAGGTCTTCGTCACATCATATAGGGCAGTGTAGGCAGACACACACTCAGGAATATCCTGGAAGGCTCTACGTATGTAGATACTTGACTGATTATTTCCCATCACTGATAGTTACTGCAGTAAGGGGAAAAACAATGTCGTCGACCGAGCTAGTTGGGCATTCAAAGGTACTGCTAACTACCAGTGATGCAATGGCTCACTCATATCATTAACTTTAATCGATTCACAGGAATCCCGGCAGGAGAGACTCCGCAACAATCAACGGCGTTCTCGCGCTCGGAAGAGGGAATACATCGCCTCCCTTGAGGCGAAAATAAGGGAATATGAAGCCGAGCGCTCTTCAGGTTCAGATCGTCATGATGGTGGTAATGGTGACGGTGATGAAACTGCCATTGTTGCCCTGAAGGAGGCTCGCGAAGAGAATGATCGGTTGAAAAAATTGTTGAGCTCGATCGGCTTGAATGAGCAGTTTCGCAGAGCGTATATGGATGCAGCCGTGTTCGCGACGGGTTTGAGGCAGATCCCCATGAATCAGGGTGTACCGTTTGGAGAAGAGGGAGCAACGCCTCAGTTTACGAGTATTTCTGATGTAAGGAAGGACAACGGGGTGCCATGACTATTGCCAATCGCTGACTCGGTGTTGCAACAGCCGCAATTTGAGCAAGCAATGAGTTTGCCGGCCCAAGACTTTACCTTATTTCTGGAGAGGATGGTGCCGCTGGATGGTCTTTCGCAAGAAACAACGACTTCGATTCCCTCCAACTTGACAGTTTTGGAAGACTCTAACCCTCGAAACCAGCGCACAGTCGTAGCGGAAAAAGATCAGCTGGACGCGTCAAACGACAATAGTACAGATGCAGCCGACATTGACTTTCCCAATCTTGACGATAATAATGATCTCGACGGTCTGATCGAGCGCCCTCCGAGCAAGACAGGTCTCACGCCTTGTTCCGTTGCTTATTCCCTGGTTTGTCGCCACAACCGGAAAGGTCACAGCTTTGCAGAACTAAACGTGAGGCTGCAAGTTGGATACCAGGCCCGCCCAACAAGCGAAGGGTGTGCCGTCGAAAATAGAGTCTTGTTTGCAATACTGGCAGACATATCATGAGTGTAGATTCTATGCATAATCGACGGATCTTTCAACGCAGAGGAATGATATCTCCGCAACCCTTCTTCCACCATGCCCTGAGGGCGCTGTGAACGACTGCTTCGCCAGTGCGAAAGCGTCTGCACTGGCAGGAGTCTTGCAGGTTTCGATGTCGATCAGACCTGCATAACTATCGTACAGCGTATAGCCAGGCACCTGGGCACGGCGTATGTGGTGATCCGATGTTGGAGCGTTTGAAGTCACGACCTGCCTATTCGGGATAGGTACGACTAGCGTCTCTCCACCACCTCATCTCTCCATCTGCCCCATCCTCACGATATCAGCCCCTGAAAAAACATCAGGACCAGCCGGCGGTCTCCCCACTGCAACGGGGTCAATTTCCAGCTCCCATGCCGGCCTGTTGCAACATCGCCTACCGATCGGGAAGTTCAGAAGACGCTGCATCGGACTAACGAAACTTCCATGGTCATTCTTTAGACGCAGCCGCCTATAGGAGTGTCTCCCGGCGGAAATAAACCTGGCACCATCTAATTTGATTGTCTCGGCAGGGGTCGTTTGGTGATCCGCGCAGCAACCTTACGTGCAGCCGAGCATGCAGGTACCCTGAAAATGGCTTAGCCATCGCTGTCGTCGGAGTTACGAAAGGGGGAGGGATCTTGAGGATCCCGTGGGGCTGCGATGATGATGCACATATATAGGGTGCATTCCCGATATGAGAGGGGAGATTCGCTCGATTTCACCCCGCGCATACTCAGGTCTGTTGCACGAGAGAGTTCATCATGGTGGGCGTTGCATCATTGCTGCGACATGGCGTGGCCTATCTTATCCCTCTTGTTTCTTTGACGGCTGCCGTCCCAACTGGTGAGTCAACTGCTTGCCTTGCTGCTCAGGTATTGAGATTCTAACTGTTGAACCTGCAGCGGAAACTCAGCGTTGCAAGTTTCCTTCTTTGATTGAAGCTACAGCGGACCAGCTTGAAGCTGGCCTAAGTCGAAGGTGTTTCACCAGTGTTGACTTGGTTAATGTGTGTCCTTATGTTATAACTATTATTCTGAGAGCTGTCTAACTCTGTCATAACACTAGGCATACATTGCCAGAATCAATGAAGTAAACTCGACATTAAATGTGGTGACCCAATTGAACCCGGATGCTTTGAAAATAGCACGACAGCTTGATTCTGAACGGAGAAGAGGGAGAACTCGAGGGTATGCCATCCACATCGGTTTTCACAAAGCGCGCGCTAATCGATATGTAGACCACTCCATGGTCTGCCTGTAATGCTCAAGGGCAATATCGGGACCGCCGACAAGCAGCATAACTCAGGTAAGTGCCTTGCTTAGCCGTCCACAGCCCTTCCTAACTGGTTTTAGCTGGCTCCTATGCGCTCCTCGGATCGGAGGTACCCGGAGATGCAACGGTTGTGGCAAAGCTAAGAGATGCCGGTGTCATCCTCCTTGGCAAGGTAAATCTCTCACAATGGGCCAATTTCCGGTCGTTCAACGGGACAAACGGTTGGAGTGCATATGGAGGGCAGGTGACTGCTGCGTACTACCCGAAGCAAGATCCTAGCGGAAGCTCAAGCGGTAGTGGTGTGGCGTCTGACCTAGGTCTGGCGCTCGCTACGTTGGGAACCGAGGTAAGGTCTAAAAGGAACCTAGCTCTGTATGCGGAAGCTAACTTTCTTAGACGAGCGGAAGTATCGTCGGGCCTAGCAGCAATAACAATGTCGTTGGAATCAAGCCCACCGTTGGCCTCACATCCCGACATCTCGTCGTGCCGATCAGCTCGCACCAGGATACAATTGGACCCATGGCCCGCACCGTCAAAGATGCCGCCAGACTCCTCCAGGTGATCGCAGGAAAGGACAGGAGCGACAATTATACCTCTGCTATCCCATTCAGGCGCATTCCAAATTACGTAGCCGCTTGCAAGCTGTCTGGTCTGAAAGGAAAGCGCATCGGCGTTGCTTCAAACGTCCTGGAACTTTGGGGCTCTCCGTCCGCGAAACCGGTCATCGAAGCGTTTAATTCCGCCCTTTCTCTCATGGAAGACGCCGGCGCGATCATTGTCAAAGACACCAACTTTACTGCCTTTGAAGAATTCAGCTCCAGCCAAGACCCCCTGACCGTTCTCTTCGCAGATTTCCTGACCGACATCAAGGTTTATTTCTCTCAACTAAAGAAGAACCCACATAACATCAAGAGTCTGCAAGACGCACGCAAATTCACGCAGTCACACCCGCTAGAACAATACCCTAACCGCGACACCGGCGTCTGGGACGCCAGCATCGCCGCCGGCATTGAGAACACAGATCCCAAGTTCTGGGCCGCGTACCAAAAGTCCCTCTACTTCGGTAACGAGGGCGGTGTCCTCGGTGCTATTAAGCGACATAAGCTCGATGCAGTCGTCCTGCCAACTGACTTTGCCTATCCCATTCCCGCGCTCGTGGGGTCACCGATCATCAACGTCCCGCTAGGCGCTTATCCCAAGGACACCAAGGTGGAACATGAGCCACGGGGCGAGCTCGTCGCCATTGCTCCTGGGGTACCATTCGGTCTGAGTTTCATGGGAGATAAATGGAGTGAGGAGGGGCTGGTCGGTATGGCGTACGCGTACGAACAAAAGAGTCAGGTAAGAGGGAAGCTGAAGAGATACATTCAGCCAACGAAAGAGTTGAAGGATGTTCGCAAATAAACTGGCAGAACATTCGGATGCCATGTATAATACGTACCATTCAATCACCTAGAGCTTATAAAAGCTAGGTTTATCTTGTAATAAAGTAGCACCACTACTGCAGCGGCTTTCGGGCGTAGACGACTCCTCTGGAAGAAATATTAGCTGTAAACCGAACACGCCGCGGGTTGAAGAAAGCGAACATTTCATGATATGCGTGGATTTTCGGATTCCGCAACGCCTCCCCCATCCGCGCGTATAGGTCGCGAACATTCTCTTTTTCCCACTAATACCTCAGGTCAGCAAGAAGTACAATCTATAGGGAGAAATCCCACTCACCCCCAACACATTCGTCAGAAGCAATATGGTCCAATCCTCCAACCCGCTTTCCCAATGCGCCCTATTCACCCTCCCAATCTCCTTCAAGCGCGGATCATTCGGCCACTCCCTCATCGCACACTTGTACCGGTGCTCCGTGACCTCTTCAAAGCCGGCATCCCGCATTTTATCCGCCATAAAATCAACCGTGCGCAACGACTTGCCGAACTGCGCGTCTATTCTGTTGAGAACGATATCGCCCCATTCCTCCAGTACGGTGCCGTGTGTGGACCCGTCGTCGGATTTGGGACAGCAGCCTTGCTCGACTTGTTCGATGTATCCGCCAGGTTTAAGGTGTCTGGTTATTCAGATTGGTTAGGAAGGGAATAGGTATCTTGGGTATCTATGACCCTACATCATTGCCTGCTGGTAGAATGCATCCCAATCTGCTACGCTGCCATACAGGCCACGGACGTGGATAAAGTCAAAGCTCTCTTTCGAGTAGAGCCATTCTTCTTCGCAGTCGTCGACTTCGAAGACGAGGTTTGGCGGGACGAGATTTGGTTGGATTGGAGAGAGGTCTGTGCCGATTACCGAGGCGGAGGGGAAGAGGTCGGCGAATTCTCTAGTCCGTTGTTAGGATGGGTGTCGTCTAATCATATGGGATGTGGGAGAATATACATTGCCCATATACCTAGGAGAGTGATTTAGCATTGATTTTCATCCGGGGCTGGGTATGCGCATACCTGTCCCTGTGCCTATATCAATCGCGCGCTATGAGAATGTGTCAATCTTGATTCCTCATCACACCGTCAGGAGTTTTTACCTGAATATTTGCCGGGAGCGGCGCAAGATATAATCTCCCACGGAGGACAAGATTATAGAGATGATGTCTTCAAAGCACACACGTTAGCATCACCTCCATTCAAATTATGATATCAAGTGACATGAATAGTCCGACCAGGCACGTACGTTATGTCCAGCAATTCCATCGCCCTCTCGTCGTTCGGACCCCTGAAGCGTTTGATTAGTTCGTATCACCTCTGCACTCCTTTCAATGCTGAAGAAAGCTAACAAGCATACCAGTAGGCGCCGGCATGATAGGCGTGATACCTCCTCCCATTTTCATATCGATAGTCCACTAAACTCGTGCGAAGGGATTCAACCGCCCTATTTCCACATAAAGTACAGTGTCAGCTGAGATATGTCCCTGCTTTTCTCCGCCAGTATAATAATAGACGTACGATCTGTCATCCTCGTCTCCCAGTGCGGAGTCAGTATCGGAGCACTGCTCGTCCCGTCCGTTAGCAATCTCGTATCCCAACACCGTGTAAAGGGGGTTATGGCTAGTTACAATTGCGACGTCCTCATCCAATTCAGCCATGATACAGGAAGGGAGACAATTAGAATAAATACACTCTGTTATAGGAGCAAAGCGTGATAACGCCGGCCGGATGATGCTCGATATCTGGGAAACGCTTCGGGCGGAGAGCGGAGCGGGAAGCTGATGATGTAATCGGTCCGGCCATGTGGCTTGCGGGGAAAGCTCGGGTGGGGCGGAGGATCTCTGGGATCTAGGCACAAAAAAAAGCAAAGGTGGAAGTTGATACAGTCTTGAATTCCTTTGAATTGTTTCAATGGATCTCGAATAATGGGTATATTGCGGAATATGTAAAGAACGCCCGCTAAAGTAGCCATGTTCTTCCAAAGTCTAGCAACGGGGGAACGCCAAAATCGAAGTACTCCCGAGCTCGCTGAGGACAGCCGCCCAAGAATAATTCGGTCAGGCTTCTGTCCTCCTCATGGAGCTTCTTCCCATCCCAAAGATGGATAGATAGGATGGTTATAGTAATACAGCCCGTAGAATTCAAAATGTTCAGACATTTAGCCGTTCGTTTGCCTTATATAAGCTCAGTCAAAGCCCACTCCATTGACGATAAATACAAGAACTTACGGCTCATCATTGATCTCAACAGGCAGAATCGTCTCCTCCTCTGACTTCGGCGTTGAATTCGTCGATTTCTTCGTAATCGCATTCTTCCCCTCGGCCTTCTTCTTATGATCACCGCAACCACAGTCGTAAAAATCTCCAATCTTGCTACAGTCGAAGATCTCCTTCTTCAACATCTTATTCACCTCGTTGTGGACATGACACGCCCAGCCCGCCGCCGACGATCTCGAAGATACTTGCGGTGGGAACTTTTTCAAATGGCCCTGAAAATGGGAGGCGCATTCACCACTATAGCCATGCCACGCGTTAGTACATGTTATCAAGCATCACGGTGACATAAGTACCAGGGATATAATCTCGCAAACAGATAGATATACGCCCGCAAGTCCTCCTGCTCCTGCTTCGTCGGTTTATCCGGAAACCTCGCCATCATCGTATGTAGTAACTTCCACGACGCACGCCCAAGCTCAGCCCTACCAATCAACACCCATATCAGCACCGAATTCATCCAGGTGGGTACCCGGAACATACTTGATAGTAGCATTCTCCAACTTGGGCATAATCACCCCCTCCACGCGATCCAGCCCACTCCTCATGCGCTCCGAAATATCACCGCCGCTGCTCACGACATCTTCGGGAAACGACTTGCCCATGTGCCCCGGTGCGCGTGCCTGGGGACTTAATTGCGATTGCTGGTTCTGGCGGAGGAATGTTATTGTTAAGATGAAGAAGACGGTTATGCCCGCGATCAGAAAGAAGCGGGATGAGGGCCGGTGAGCCATGGTTTGCGCGTTTTCGTTTCGAATATCGAATTTCAGTCAAGGAAAGTAGGGGAAGCGTCACGGCGCTGTTTTCGAAGGCGAAAGGGAAGCTGGAAGGTGCTGTGATGTGGAGGACGGAAGTAAGCCTCGCATTCTCGGATTCACGTATCGGAATCGGGTCCGTGAGCCATCACCGTGCACGAGAGATTGTTCGATTTTGTTCGCTGCGAGCATTCGTATCGCTGTTCTTTGTCTAAATTTAGTGACGGAGATAAACTGGATTAGTCATATATCTAGACACGGCTTGGCGAATTCTTGGCACGCTCTCATACCAGGCGCCAAGGATCGTGAACAGTTGGGTTTGAAGCTCGACGGAGATGTTCAAGTCGAATTACGAATGCTGTGGTAAAAATTTGCGGACATGTTCAACATGGGCGCACTTGAATTCTGTGCCTAATTCTATGGAATATACGGGAAGTCCCATCCCTTGTTGCTAAAATTAGAATACACAAGAACAATTACCGAGTAGCCATGCTGCTCTCAGTAACCTCTTGACTTAATCTCTTCTTCTCCTCTTCTTCCTCCTTCTCCATTTCCTCTTCCCAATCCTCAGCCACATCATCAACTTGATTCGCCATGGTCGCCGCTCTGTCAGCGTGCTGCTCCGAAACCCCTTTTGACAAACCTTTGCCCCTGCCAACGCCACTCTTTAACACAAGTGTACCGAACCTCCCGCTTCCAAAGGGGCTTTTCACTTCCCCGAACCCATATGGTGATACCACCTGGGCCTCGGTAGTACCATTCGCATTCCGTTTTCGAGAGGCTACCTGCGCCCATCCATCGGCGTCAACCTGCCTATCAGACGGCACACTCGTCAATTGCTCGAGCGCGTCCAACCTGGCTTTTTCGATTGATGCCTTCTTTTCTCTTGCGCGCTCGCGATCCCTTAGCTTGATGCACTCGCTGACGCTTAAACCACGGATACCAATGCGTGCAGAATTTGTAGAGTCAAGATTGGGCGGTAGCCACCCCGGTCCCTTGAAGACTAGGACGTGCCGGTGTGGCTCGGGGTCGAAACTCTCTGTCATAAAACCCCAATCCGCAGCAAGAGAATGGGTGAATGCGCGTAGTTGAGAGCGGGCAGGTTGAAAACGCGTCGACTTAGAAGCGCTCGTAGCTAGCGAATGCAGAGCCGTTTCGTATCCTTGTAGAGTTGAAAGCGTAGCCGACGAGGATAGGCGAATGTACATATCGAGAGTCTCGTCCGAGTACGGAAAAGCACCGGAATCCTGGGTAGAAACTGCAGCGGTGGTGTCGTGGTTTATTTCAACATTCAACGCCGATGCGAGGGTCTTGTTGCGCTGGATGCGCCCGCATTCGTCGTCGCATTTTAGTGGTTCGAAATAAGTTTTGCCTTTCTCACTGGTCGAGTTGCATCTCTTTTCTTGCTTGAGGCGTCCACACCCACAAGTAACGGAAACCTTGAATTCACATGGTTCCGCCTCTTTGCATACAGAAGGTGCGTGACAAGGCTCCTGACAAGGATGAGAGCAGGTTTTCTTTATCTTACCACATGGCTGGACGCATGGAGATTTTGAATCTTCGCATTCCCCGGGTCGATGACAAGTCTTGCGGCATCTATGTGACCCACACCGCAAATCCTTATCACAAACATTTCCACAGAGTACGTCGACGAGCCAGCAGGGTTGATTCTTCAGCATCTTCTTCCCGCAAAGACAACGTTTTTCTGTTAAAAATGGGCACTTTGGACAGCGTTCGTCGTCCAAATGGCAATTGTGAGGCGTAGCCGGATGTCCACAAGTTTTCGGCCGCTCGCAGTTGAAACTACAAGCTGGAGGCTTCGTGCCACAGGGCAGAGGAGGATGCAGAACAGTCCTACCACAATTGCAAGAAACCTCTTCAAAAATTGCTTCGGGGCAGGTATTGCAGCTCCCTTTGTGGCATAGTTCTTGACACTCGTGCTTCTCACATTTCAGTGTCCGGCCACAAACCCGGGTACAGATATGCTCTGCCTCTATATCGTCGTCTCGAACGCCGTGAGCCATCGACCGGAGCTTGCGCTTCGTTGCTAGGCGTTCCACCGCCTTCCTCTCACCAGGGCAGCATCTTTCGCCGCAGGAGTGCCGGCCACAATTCATGCCGGCCTTGCATATGCGTACACATTGAGGAGGCTCGTTGATGCCTTGATGGCAAAGAGACTTGAACGAACTCTGCCCACAGCGACACTTAACTTTAACTGTGAGGAAGCATGGCTGACATTGCCCGCTGTGGCAGACCATTGGGCAGGGGTGTCCACACGGCAAGGGTTTTTCGCAAGGTTTATTGCAAGTGGGAATCGGGTCTTCACAAGTCATTCGTGGCTGGGCGCTCAGTATATCTGAAAGAACTGTTTTCCCACATTGACAGCGGGTGATTACATCGGGTGAGAATGGACAGTGCGGCACTGTCCTTTCTTGAGGATGACATCGCTTTTCACAGTGATGCAGCCCGCAGTCGTATAAGCGATCACACGCCTCGTCACAACCAAAAGATCCGATCCAAGTCTCGATTTGAGGTGGTTCGCCGTCAGAATGAACCTCGTGCTCACTTTTCTTTCCTTCTTCCCTATCCTTGCATTTTAATTGCTTGGAGATCTTCCCACAATAGCATCTGGCATCAACCAGTTCTTCGCACGCACCACAGAGACCTTCGTGGCAAGGCTTGGAACAGGTGTGCTGCAAACATGGTAGCAACTCCCCGCAAACCTCCTGACAACTCCACCCATTTTCGTAGTCTGTATCCACGCATTTCTTTGTAGTCTGCTGCCTGCCGCAGAAGCAAAACTGAGTTGGTCCCATTGCTTGACACGGCTGGCAAGGCCCTGCATGACAAACTGCATCACACGGGTGGGGACAACCGTTTCTCGACTTGGAACAAGACTGACCACAGGAGTGAGGAGGTAAACCAGGCAGAGGCCGCGGATCAATCTCTTTCTCGCACCAACAGCTGTATGTCGATGGAAGAATGTCTTGGGGCAGGTTGCAACCAGGACATCTCCACTGCCGCGGTGGTGGTAAATCAGCAGGCTCTCCCCCCCCTGAGCGCGCCATTACTGAGCCCTCATTGCCCGACCATTTCTTTATGCAGCTGAGATGAAAGACGGTCCAACAGCACTTGCAAGACCAGACTTTCGACCTCCTCCCCAGTTCTGAAGTACAAATAGGGCATTCATAGAACCCATTCTGAATATCCTCGTGCGTCCGAGTCGCGATGTCCTCTGCAGTAGATTTAGAAACGGGTTTCGGCGGTCTGGGCGGTCTGGGCTGTCTGGATTTCGATTTCGCATTGGAAGTAGCTGGTCCGGCCGAAGAAGATATGTTCGATGAAGGCAACGGAGCACAGAAATGCTGCACCCCCGGGACAAATTCTGTTGCATCAGCACGGAGAGAGGGATGATCATGGGTTTCTGGAGCCTGCGGTTGCTGAGTATATACTTTGGCTGGTGTCTGATTTTGGCCTCCGTTGTCCCGTGTTAATCGACCACCAAATGTTCTCACCGGTGCTGCATCCACTCTTATCGATTGTACGCCGTGATTGTCCCTCCTATCCCCTCTACCACTCCCTCTTCCGCCTCCCCTTCCTCTCTCTCTTCGCGGGGAGCGGGGGCGACGTTGGCCTCCTCCACGAGTATTCGTCCCCCGTCCACCGCCTCTCCCCCGCCTCCGTGAATCCGTCCCCCCATTGTTTGGACCACCAGCAGCCTGATCTCGTCCGGATCGTGGCGGAGATGGTAAATGTGCGTCTAGAACGACTGGAGCTGAAGTCGGATGTAGGGAGCTGGTCATACTGGTCGTATTCGTCACGGGTATCGTAAAATCGTTATTTGGCATTAACTCCCAGTTGCAAAGAATCGAATACCTTTTGTTCGCTAGCTTTTTGGTTGTGAAATGAAGGGAATGTGTCGTGCGGTAACTAGGTTGTCCCGGTTGAGGCTTCAAAAAAACAGCCTCGAAGAGAATTAAGAAATCAAAAGAAATCAAAGAAAAACTGAGTATTAAAATACTTCACCAAGGGGAGAACGAAGCTGGAGAAAGAAAATAGAGGAAGAAACAAAGTCGCCGCCGTTGAAGCGCCGTCGTTGTCGCAGAATTGATGCCAAGCCTCTTCAGGATGATTAACAATGACGCACCGGCAAGCGTGAGTCAGCGGGAAAAGTTTATTTGATGCCAAGCCTTCTACCCAGCGGAGCTTCCCAAGGTTTTGATGCCTCGGCTTGGTGGGTTCTCATCAAGGAGGTCTGAGGTGGGCGTTAGTTGGCATGGAGACAGATGAAGAACAGCAATAACAAATGTATTTGGATATCAATAATGCAAATAAACATCATATAAACACCCAGACAACATATCAAAGAGAAGATTCATTTCCAAAAAGCTACCCCGTCGAAACTCCTTCCAACCCGCTCCACATCATGCCCATAAATACTAGGTATTATTATTATCAAGGAGAAGAACCTCACTCCTGCAGGAAGAGAACGACCTCCCCCCGATCATTCTTCTTCAACCTCAACATCCTCCACAAGTCCTGCTCCTCCTCATCCCTCCATCCCCTCTCCGCCCCTCGATTCTTCCTCCTCCCCCTCCGCCCCCTCTCCTCGGAATCCTTGTCTCGCTCCTCTGAGCCAGCAGGGGAACCCAGATCGCGATGGAACCGTTTCAGAATCTTATGCACCGAGCAGCCGCGTTCGCTCTCAGGGCCCTTATTCACCATTGATAGGAAGAGATCCGCCTTGTCGCGACGGAGTTGGTTGAGTTCTTCTTCTGAGCCTTTGCTATGACGGTATACCACGAGCTGGTTCTCTGTGTTCTTGTTCTTGCTGCGGCGGGGCGATTTCTCGTCGGAATCGCTGTGGCGCTTGTATTCAATCGCTTTTGGCCGATGTGGCTTTTCATCATCGAAGGAATCATCATTGGCGCTGGTACGTCGTTTTGATTTTGAACCTTCCTTGCGCTTCTTTTTGCTGGACCGTACCAGAACTTTGGCAGTGGGGTCGTTGCTCGTCCCAAGACCAAGGGTGGTGACGCCTCCTGCTCCTCCCAAGATGGACATTAACTTCCCCGTCCGGGCCTTGACGGAGATCCCAAGGCCGTTCTCACCACCTGCGTCCTTGTCGCCCCGACGGCTGCGTTTAATGGGCGAGACGGGATGGTGGTAGCGGCCTCCCTTTGCGTGCTCCTCACCACTCCTGTAATCAGAGTAATCTGGAGATTCAGAATATCTCATCATACGGCTTAGGCCTCCTGTGAGGCCGGAGTGCTGGAGTGCTGGAGTAGAAGCATGGGCAACCATGCTAGACGGAGCGTCCGTCATCGAAATATCGTCCTCGAATTTAGGAGTGGTCATTGCCGCAGTCTGGCCGCGTTTTCTCTTCTTATCACCGGAGCCCATCAGGCTGTCCGTGCGGCTGCTTTCAAGAGAGGGTACATGGTCTCGCCTTGGCCGATCTCTATTATGTCGGGACGCGGGTGTCGTGAATTCCATGGAAATATTCGAGGGCTGATCGTACAGGGCTGGCGGAATGGGTCCTGAACCGTAAGAAAAGCCATTCTCTTCGTAAGCAACGTCGTAGCTGGTGTCTTCTTCGTCTTGATGAGGAATTTGCGCCAGCTGCTTCGGGGCATCGAAAACGGAGGGCGCATGCGCTACCATCTTCATTTGCGATTTGGTTCCGCCTAGTGAAACCTTGGAGGCGTTATTCGGCTGATTCTCTCGGTCGAGGAAATCGAAAACGTTCAAGTCTTTGTCGACTGGGACCACTGCATTGGAGGTGGGTTCCTCTGTCACCGGAGGCGCAGGTGGGGGACTCGGCGCGGGAGGGGGAGGTTCCTTTCCGGACCTGAAGTCATCCACATCGGGAACATCTTCAACGTAGGGGGCTCGAGGGGCATTTCCTGCGGCAATGGAGACGGTTTTCTTGCGTTTTTGTGCCTTGGTTGGCTTTTCTTTATACAGGGCGCCTTCATATTTCTGGGCTTCGGTCATGCAACTCTAGAAGAAGAGGTAATTAGCTTGGTGATTCGAAATGTTCGATAGGATATAATAGCTAGTTTTATCAATGATCATAGATCAAGGTAGAAATATCATCGGGCACTATGCAGGACAATATCGTCGCCCAATCGCAGCAGGCGCATACTGCAACCCATTCGACCGTCAAATCACAGGCACTGGAGAATGGGAATGAGTGCAAGGCACGCGAATCACGGACCCTGCAGCCGTATGCAAAGCAGGAGCCCCAATCCCCGAGCCCAGTACTCTATGATTTCGATTGGCGGTATGACATGCACCCGCGGAGTGGATCCCCAGAGCGAAAACTCTTCCCACGGCTGTGCATCGCGATAACGCGGAAAAGATGAGACGAAGGAAAATCGTACCGTATGCGATCTATACTCCGTGCCCATAAAGTGCACCATACAGTCCAGGCAGGTGAACGAGGCCCCGCGACATTGGTTCCGGTGCGGGTCGAGTTTTTTCTTAGTGAAGATATCACCGCAGGCCTGTATCCATATCCGCCAACAGTCAGCAAATCAACATCTCAGATATTGAATCTAAGCGCTCGTCCGTGGAGAAAAAGAAGAAAGAAACTCCAAGCTAGTCTCGTCGCATGGAGCGATGGACAACTCACCTCGCATTGAAACGACACCATGGCTCTGGAGTCGCAGTCCGGACACCGGAAAAGAGTAAGGCGGAGGTGTCCCTGGACTGCCTGATGCAGCTAAAGGTCAGGGAGGAGGGAGATTATTGCTCGTCAATGGTAGAGGAGGAAGTCGGTGAGAGAGGAATTTGTCTCCAGCGACCAACGACGGCAGAATGAGAGGCTACGAGAAGGCGCCTCACTCAAAAAGTCATTGGGCAGCAAAACAGAACCACAAAAAAAGATGCTCGATATTTATTTATCGATAACAAGCAGCGATAAGGGATAAGAAGAATCAAATCTAAGTCTTCGAGGGGATGTAAATATAAAGAAACACTCGTCGCACCCTGTGTTTCGTCTCTTCTCCTCTTGTTTCGCGCTTTCTGGGTTATTCGCTGATTTAGTCGCCCAGGTCAAGTCAACAACAACAAATCAGCTCCCAAAATAACAAACCCTGTCGGCCACTAAACTTAGCCACGGACACTGCGCAGCCTATCACCAGATCGACCCAGCAGTCGCACGCGAGGGCCATTGTTGGCATTTTCTCGCTTCAGTTTCAGCCTGGAGGCTGCGGCAAAGCGCACTGCAGAATGGGGAATCAAGCAAACCACATCAGTCTGGTGACCATTATCTTGTCTCTCCTGCGGCCTCCCTGACGAGAACTTGCTTGCTTGCTTGATGCCCTTCGCCCCTTGCTTCTAAAATCTTCCAACCCACCACTACGGAAGCTCAAGCGGCAGAAGCGCCGCAGCCAAGATCAGGTCACACTGCAGATTCGATTCCTGTCGGAGGCCGGGGAGCGATCGTGTCTGGCCACAGAGGGTCAGGAGTGAGGAAGAGAGTCCGACTTTTGCTGATCTTGAAGCTCTTGAATGGGCGAGGAGGTTGGCATCCATCAGCCTGGTCTGCTCTTCACCCACACTCATATGGCTGCGATGTTGTGCATGACATGTCGATCTTGAGGAGCTTTTTAGTTTGAGGATATTCGAACAATTCCCCCTCCGATTTTCCATTATAAACCACTCCCAACCGGACTGTTAGCGGGGAAGTTAGAGGTTCAACTTGGTATTATTCTCCAGAGTTTCTCCTCTTGCTACTTTGTCGGTATGATGAAGATAACAACCGCAAAGTACCTTAGCCGTACAAATGCGCTCCCTAGGATCAGCGGACGATTCTTCATCTCATGTTGGGCAGAGATAGCTGCTCACCTGACATCTCCATCCTTGCAGAAGCACCATGACTTTGAAACTTCCACTTCCACCGCAGGCAGAGGGGGGGAAACAGGCAACGCAAAGCCAACTGGGAAAAAGAAATTATCAAAGCATGATACCCCCCAGGCCATCTTCTCAGACATCGAAGCGCAGAACACGAGTCAGATTTGCGACCCCCCTTCCTCCCCTTACCCGGTCATCAGACGCGGTTGCTGTGGCGATGACAGGGGTAGTCGGTACGGGAGGGTATGCCGGCCCGTTGACCTGGGAATTTTCCAGAGCTTTGGGCAGGGCAGGTATTTACTTGGAGACATATGATCCTCGACTATGGGTGGTGTTAAGCAGCTTTGGATGGAAATGCGGGTGGTCTGCTACAGCTCTGACTTTCAGCCCGGAATCTATTCCTTCCTACCTTCAGGTAGCTAGTAGGGAATCTGGCCGGGGATTTTCCCAAAAAGCGCTTGTTGGCACTAGTCCCGGAGGAGCGCTGGAGGCGGGCTGCTTTATATATTATTCTCTGAAGCACCCGCCATCCTTCCCACGCGCTTTTAAACAGTAACATGCCTACTATGAAAGACTTATCTCTGGAGATTCAGCAGCATATCTGTGGCTACATTGACAAGCCCAGCATATATGATTTTGCATTCGTTAGCAAGCAGTGCTGTTTTGCCTCCAACTCAACACGATTTCGAACCATTCGTCTCACGAAAGAAGACCTCACGGAATTGGATCGCTGGAATCGCCTTTTACAGGATAGAGCGAGTTTCGAATGTGTTCGTCAACTCGACGTCTGCGCCGTCAGCGCACAGTCTGATGATGAACTGGATGACAATAATGAAGACAAAAATATCGGGTTCCCCGATAGGTGGAAACCACTTGCCCGTTTCTTAATGAAACTTCCAGGACTCCGCGACTTAATATTTAATTGCCACCCATTCCCGCCTTGTCTGCTAGATGCATTACACCAGTTTCTACACCAATGCAGGCTCCACCTTCATAAATTTCGGCTTTGCAGTGTCATTCAGGATAGGAATAAGCCAGAGGATGTGGATCTACATGAATATGCCGTCGCTATATCTCCATGCCTGTATATCATCATCGTGCCTCATTGGTCATATACATCTGAAGGCCTGATAAACTACAACGATATGGCTGCGATGAGGATGGCTGCAGGATTGGCCCCAGGCCTCAAGCGAGTACGCCTTGTTGGTTGTCGTCCAGGTTCAAGTCCAAAGTACGTGGCCGCTGTTAAAGAGGGCAGACCTGAATGGAAAGGCTTCTTCCCAAGCAGTGCTGCTCAATCAAGGAAGCTTGGACCTGGGAATCTTGACTCTTTGGCATTCGGGTCCAGCTTGGTTCCAAACCTTGAAGCATGGAGCACCTGGGTTGCATTTGCGTCACTACGCGTTCTCAAACTGCAGAACGTAATCCGTTCATTGGAGACATTGAGATGGGCAAGTGGCTGCAACTTCAGCTGCCTCGAGATCCTTGCCTTGCCCTTGGAATGCCTCCGTTCACAAGAGGATAAATTTATGGATGAGGTAGCAAGCGCCTTTCTCCAGCCTTTGCCTCCCTTGACTGGACTCAGATTAACAGGATTCTTTGGCCGACAAACCTTCCAGACTATTCTAGATCACCACAGCTCTTTGGAACAAGCCTGGCTCTCACCGGATCGGGATTGGGATGTGAAACCCAGCCGAGTTATCTTAA
This sequence comes from Malbranchea zuffiana, assembly GCA_039700045.1. Classification (NCBI taxonomy): domain Eukaryota; kingdom Fungi; phylum Ascomycota; class Eurotiomycetes; order Onygenales; family Malbrancheaceae; genus Malbranchea; species Malbranchea zuffiana. The sequence continues at coordinate 257,775 of JARUPO010000011.1, read as the reverse complement.
CGGCTGAAAGGATTAGAGAGCTTGGCGGACGCTGTAAGGGGCTGAGGAGAGCAACGCTACTTATTCTACGAACTCAAGGCGATATGGAAGAAGTCGCTATTTACAGGACCCTCGGTTCGATGTCCAATTTAAAAGACGTCACATTGCAGCTTGACTGTTCGAACTACGGCCCGCCACCGATTTATTACCCGGAGGGCGAGGACTACGACTCGGATTCAGGCTACCCGCAAGAGCACAAGACCATTGCACAAAATGCGCTGATCAACGCCGCACTCGATGAACCACTCGCTCGCTCTATATATCAACAAATCACTAAAGCTCAACGCAAGCAGGGAAAAGTGCCGACCCTGCAACGGTTAAAACTGCAGGTCCGTGGAGCTTCCGGTTTAGCACGTGGTTACGTGGACATGAGTAGGATCACCAGGGTTATTAGCTGTGAGTGGGAGATAAGTCGGAACCCGAGTCAAAGAGATGACTGCAACGACGTCCTCGTCGTGTGAGAGCTGGGGGAGCAAAAAAGGAAAGAATCCGATTCATGTGCAGACCGTTGGGACGAATCTGATTTGGAATTTCATGAGCAGATGTTTCGTGAGCTTTGGCCTGCAAAGACAGGTGACTGGACAACAGATTGGCATAGCTTTCCGCTCGCGTCAGATTAAACTTGGCTCATTCCTAACGGTGGAAGCGAGTGGTTAGTATTTAAATTTGTAGGTGTCCTTCACATCAGGATCAGCGCCTCTTTCAATCATCTCAATAGTGAGCACTTCAAAGGTAGCACCTTGCCATTACCATCACACTTTTCCTCAATTGCGTTCTGTGCCTGCCTTTCAAGAGGGCTGGGATGGTGAGGTGTCCGCCTTTCATCGTATGAGCAGAAGAAAACCAACCCTCATATACAAGGAAGGTAGGTCTGCCAGAACAGGCTGCAGCAGCAACTTCTGAGGCATAACCAGCCCAACTTGCCTGCCATTTCCAAGTAGTTCTCGCAACTGCGGTAAGCTCGAGTCGGTCAACAAAACAACCAAGGCCAGGGTATATAAACCCAGCCCATCCCCTTCGTAGCCCGTTTTTCTGTTCTCCCTTCAACAACAAAACCTCTTTTCCTGGGAAGTAAGAGATCTGGCCCACTCCCATTGTCTTTTCATGGACTGTACACGCTTTGCTGTCTAGCGCAAGGTATATGCGCGAGAAACGTGTGGATGTCTAGCCTGCTGACAACCACAGTATAGCATTCTTTGACTGATTATTTTCTCGAGGGTGAATGCTTATCTGTTCCCATTCCAGCACACTGCCTTGTCGATACCACACCTCGCAACCATGCACGGTTTGAGATGATTGACTGCTGTAGTCTGGAAGCAGGTGCTGATACTCGAGTTCTCAACAATCAAGCAAAAAAGTGCTAACTCTTCTCGATACTGCTTCCCTTTGCCTCTGGCTCTAAAAGTGGACTTCAGAGCTTCGACTGGCAGGCAGCGTGGCCGAACCACTTCTACCGCATATTGTCGAGAAAGACTCATCATCAGTCCTTTAGACGCCAAAGGCACAGATAAAGGTGAGGACCCCTCTCTGAACCACAATGAAGCTGAACCATGTATCAACTCTGAGCTTCGGCGAGGATGAGACTCATACTAATCTTCTAAGTGGTATCGTTGACGGGTCAGGTTTTCTTTCTGCTTGTACTCGTAGTTATATCAACGAGGTCCTGTCACCACACCTAACACCCCCTGATTCTTCCGACCCCAACCGAGGTTTTGCATCGCACCAACAATATCAGATCGGACAAGCTGTATTGGTTCCCTTATGAGGCAGATGGTGAGGATGCCAGGAAAGCTGAGACACTGAGGTCAGAATAGGGTGAGAACAGAGCGGCGAGCCTCTCGTACTAATCCAGACGTAGATTTGCCAGATTCCTGTGTGACTAGATTCCTATATGTTGTTAAGACCTGCTCTTTGCGAGCATAGTTTCAAGCTATTGCACAGCTTTCAAGAGGTGCCTCCAATGTTGCACATGTACTCATGCCAACTGTCCTGCATCGTGCGAGCTGAACGGGTAGAAAATAAATGTTGTGTTTCCAAATACTCATCAAAGGTAGCACCTAGAACTACTGACTGAGCCTGATAGTACCATGTAATACGCTCCCTCTTCCTCGTCATTAGCAGGACAAGGCGTCGGAGAAGTTCATGAGGGCAGGTATAGAGATCTCTTAATGAGATCTATTCAGAAATGTTATGTATGCTATGTACTAATATAGAAGAACGTATGTGCTCTGACAAAATGAATCGCTATCTATGCAGGGAGTGAGATATAATTAGGATTAGTGTCGTGAGCGGAAGCAGGAGATGAGGAGTATAATCGGTGGCCCAACGGAGGGCAGGTAGACAAGAAATGTACAGAGAAAAAGAGCTGAGAAGTCTATAATATAGAGCCAACGAGAGGAAAAAAAATCACTTTTCTTATGGTTAAAAATTCACTTGAAACCGCTTGCTCTTGCGTATCCGTTCTCCATATCGGAAAAAGATATACGGGAGCGGTATCATTGCGACGGCGATGAAGGCGAGGAGCGAATTACCCCAGCCTAATCCAAGGGTGTCGTACATTCGCAGGCCGCAGAGAGGTAACAAGGCACCTGCGATGGAGCGGAGGACTGTGTTTGCTGCGATGGCGCTGGCGGCGTGGATGGTGAAGGCGTCGACGAGGTAGGTTTGGCATGTCATCTATTTCGTCGTTTGTTAGGGGGTGATGACTGAAAGGTAAGGGGTGACGACATACCATCGCGCAAATCATCCCGATACCAACAAGCAATGTCCCCGCGATGGTCATGACATAATGCTGATGCGTCTCCGCGGACCAGCCGTACCAGAAAAGGCCTGCTGGGAGAATGAATGTGGCTGGGATTAGAGGTACAAGGCGGTATTCTGGCTTCATTTCGCCTGATTTTGCTGCGAGCCGTTTGAGGATGCGGTCGGATGAGATGCCTAGCATGGCTATTCCGAGGAGGGAACCTATTCCGATTCCAAGAAAGGCGAGGCCAACGTTTCCTGTAATATACGTCGTTAGAATCTGCGGTTTAATGTGATCAAGTTTTAAGGTTTACCTTGAGAGAAGTGGTATGTATTGGTGAAGACGGATGAGATGGTGGTAAAGAGAAGGTAGAGATAGCCGTATACGACGGCGAGATAGATGGAAAGGATTAGTACGATAGGGGAGAAGAAGAGCATCTTTGTGGGTCGGATAATGGATTGAATGAAAAGATCTCTAGGGGAAATACCCCTATCAAGTGCAGATCGAAGATTCGTGTTTCCCGTTTCCTTAATCAGGCGTTTTGTCTTCCTCTCAAGTAGTGTTGGGTGGTACGATTCCGACATCCAGAAGAATGTATTCGCCGCAATGGCGCCAGACTAGACATTGATCAATATAATGTCTTGTAACAGGAAAGTGGGAAAGAACTTACAACAATAGCAAGAATCCAGAACGTCCATCGCCAGCCCTTGGCTGCGGTGAGATATCCGCCAGCAATCGGACCGACAACAGGCCCGAGAAGGGGTCCCAGCGCCCACAAAGCCATCACCGCGCCTCTCTTTTCCTGGACAAACATATCGGCCATCGATCCGGCGCCAATCGTCAAGGGTGCGCAACCGGCCATCCCGGCGAAAAATCGGAAGACAATGAGAGCATCCAAGCTATTCGCTACGGCGCAGGCGACGTTGAATACAATAAAGAGAATATTGCAGACGTGATAGATCCATGTCCGGCCGTATAACTCGGATAACGGTGCAAGGACAAGGGGTCCAAATGCATATCCCAAAAGATAAACTGATACAACGAACGAGGCGAGCTCAGAATTAGTACTTTTGAAATCTCTCATCACATCTGCGACACCGGGAGCAAACATGGATGATCCTAAAGGTCTAAAAGGCTGACATTAGCTGAATTCACCATATATGCGGAGGTGCCATACGTGATGAATGTGATCAAAGCTATCGAGCTGACCATGGCGACTTTCTTGCTCAACGGCCAGTTGAGCGGATTGTCAGGATCATCTGGGCCTTCCCAGTCCACTATATTTGGGTCTCGAGGGCTTTCGGGCTGGGTCGACGGCAAGTGAGCAGCCTTTTCCAGATCGGCGGAGTCTAGCGGTGCATCCTGGTTTGACAGAGAATGAGGTTGGCTGCTGGTCGACTTGCGGTCGCTATCCGGTTGTGGCTCAACCACAGTCGATGCTTCTTCGAGTTATGTTAGCCTTATATTCTCTCTCTACCACAAGAGCACCAGGAATCGTACTGCTATCGGCCATGACTGCGATGACAACGAGAATTTGGAGGTTATGCGCCTTCAAAGTTAAAATCAGCTAGGATGCACCTCTCTGATTTAAAGTCCAAGAAGTAAATATTGAATGATCTTTTCAAAGGATAAATCAACGGAAAAATGAAAAGATTGCTGGTTAAATGCACCCATGACCAGCACAGACAACCTCCTTGGAGGTGGAATTCTCGTTCTTTTGAATGATGCCCACTAGCGGGCGGAGCACGGAAGAGTCGGCGGATAATGCTGGCTCGCAACCATCGCAAACGACTCCCAAAGAGAAAAGAATGAAACAAGCCACGTCCATCACCTCCCGGCAAAAGCTTAGCCTGTCGAAGCCAATGAGGCGCGCTGGGCAGAACTCGCGTGGTCATTCCGGCGGTCTCTCTAGCTGTGTGCGCGACATCAAAACGGTTAAAGCGGGCGGGATCTTGTTATTATCTCCGTGGCCAGGCGGGAAGCCATGCTTTGCATAAGTTTTATTCCCAAGTAATTTCTCGGGTGGGGTTGCGCGGCTGTCAGTTCTGTGACATCGGCCTGCTCCACCCCGACATTTATGTCCGGACACAATTCAGCAATTCACTGCACAGCCAAGACATTTGCCGAGGAGCAGGAGCAGGGCGTGAGTAATCCATGTCGGCATTTGCGAATCAACACGAGCAATCACGGAGTTCGGCATGGAGCCATGGTGAAAAGTCAACGTTCCGTTGATATTGTCGTCTCCCTGTTGCTTGCTGGGGAGAGAGCGTGGGAACTCGCCGTCAGAGAAACCATTGGTACTAATCGGAATGGTTTCGAATCATTATTGAGGAGAAACGGTACCAAGGAGCTGACAATTTCATCCAGAGTACTCCGTAACTACGGAGTACGGAGTGGTTCCTTAAACTCGGACTTGTTCGCTGAACCAGCAATTTGGAAGGTTGAAAGGGGCGGGGCCTCGGGACCTCGGTACACTCTTGGCTCTAGACCTGATTAGGATAGCTTCCCGAGGCTGGATTAGTAAGGGGATCGTATCCGGCATCAACTTACATCTCAAATTCAAATTCAAATCCAACTTCAAACCTCATTCCTCGGCCTGATATTCGAGACAACGAGAACTTGCAGGCTGAATGGCTTAGATTTAGGCAGCAAGATACTGTTGACTTGACGATGCAGCTTTCCCTCATCACCACACCAGCCCTTGATTGAAGAATGCAATTGATTCTGATTACTTTTACGGCTGCGCCGGAATTATCAAACAAACTCCCCATCATGCACCAGTTGTTGAACAAATGTAACCAAGATACCCCCAGAGATGTCTCTAACAACAAGAGAAAGGCCTAAACCACCGTCTTCTCAACTTGGACAACCTCCTTCAGGTCGATGTTTCTCCACAGCAGAACCCAGACAAGCGCGAGAGGCAGCACACAAACACCAACAGTCAGCATGAGTTTTTGGCCCTGTGCATATGCAATGACGATTGCCTGGCGCTCTGATGAGCCCATGGGGTATGCCAACTGCACTGCCATCGAGCCAGCGATCTCCTTGATTTTGCTCTTGGCAGAGTCGGGCAAATGGAGTGCCAGGAACTCGGGCAGTGTGTGCGTCCAGATGGCTCCGGAAACCGCCTGACCGAAGGAAGCACCTATACTGCTGAACAAACCTATCAATGCAAGGGAGATAGCGACTTCACTCTTGTTTGCCGCTGCCATGATAGCCATTTGCTCACAGATCACGAACGTGCCACCGGACAAGGCGATCAACACCTGACACATGATGATGTATCCGATTTGTATATGCGGTCGTCGGAAAAAGATCATTAAAGTGACGCCGAGTATCTGGATTGGAACTGCGGCAAATGCAATCTTTTTGAAGCGGCCCGTCCATCGGATGTATCTATAACGACCATCAGCTCACTCACGCCTTTGGTACTGCGCTTTATTAACTTACCCTCCGACGGCAACGGACCATACACATGTTCCGATGCTGTAAATATTGTTGATGTACCCTGCCATCTGGATATCCAGGCCATGAACCACCTGCAAATACGACGAAAAGTACATGTCCCAGCAGCTGAAATCTGGGGTCAGCATCCAGCTTGATATTTCACACGGATGAAAACTTACTAGAAGCTGAAGAAGACCGTGCCGGTTAGAAGACAGGCCCCCAGGACCATGCGATCAAGGAGAAGATGGAATGGCGCAAAACGAATTGGAGCAAAGAACTTTTCGTATACCACAAACATGATACAGCAACACAATCCTGCGCACAGCATCCCGATGATCATAGGTGACTTCCACTGAGCTGCTTGGTAAGGCGCAAGGCTTGGCGGGAGCAGAATCAGTGCCGATGTTGCCACGATCAGAAACATGCCGATAACTAATTCTGAATCAGTATTTCGTGCTCCTCGTTGAGAGAACAAGCCAAAACATACCATCGAATTGCCAGAAATAGTGCTTTGCCGACTCCCAAGCCGTGCGGCCGCTACGCTTCTTTCCGACATATCCCAATCTCGCTGCCTTACGGCGGCTGGAAATGAAGATGGCTACCACCGGGACAGAGACAACGGGCAAAATGATTGAGAAGGCACCAAAGGCCCATCGCCAGCCAAGTGTCTTGTAAAATTTGCTCGCAGCATACGGACCGACAAATGTCGTCGCAATGTACGGACTGGTCGAGAAGGCAAAGAGCCATCCTCTGTTTTTCAAGCTTGAAGTATCGGCAAGAAAGACGTCCAGAACATAAGCGATGCCATTATGTCCAATCCAGTAGAAGACCTACGGCATGTCAACACAGAATCCTGAGCGGAGATTGCAAAACAGAGTGACTGACCTGAGCGGCAGCGTACGTCTCGACGGTCTTGCAGCTCGCCATCATTACCAAACCTGTCGCTGTTAGCAGATGCTCTAAATGATTAAGGACCAGACGGGACTTACCCAGGACGCTGAAAGAAATCATTAATATATATCCCTCTGCCCGGCCCCAGATATCGATGATCTTGGCCACCGGCAGCTTAGCAACTGCTCCGATAACAGTTGACATGATTGATGTTGTTGCTAGAAGCGAGTGTTTGGAGAAGCTACTCGTAACAAAGGGGGTCAGGTTCCCCAGAATCTGCTGCTGCAACGAGGCGACAAAAAACACCAGGAAAATTCTTTCATATCAAGTCAGTCACAGCGTCTAAACGGGGAGCAAAATCTTTCGCCAATGACATACCCTGAATACGCTGCCACGAGAGCTTTCTTGGACCAAGCTGCAGAGATAGCAGCGGCCTGCTTCACGCCGAACTGCGCATCCTCCGACTCCGTATCGCTGATGGTAGATTTCTCGTCGATAGACTCCGACTTCTCTAAGAGAGAGTCACTGTTGGCATAGCGCGAGCCAGCCTTCAGCATTGGTGAATCCATGTTGAGTAATGAATGCTATGAACCATCCAACCATCAAAGTACAAGATGGTATATCAAACGTCTTTTCGTAAGATGTGAAGAGGAGAGGAAAAGAAAAGGAATGAGAAGGGGGAATTCTACATAGACGTTTATCAGATTTGCCCTGAAGGGTGCCTGGAAACGCAAGCCCGGGTAACTCTGCAGTCTCGGCGTCATTATCGGGTATATTATCTCATATCTGATCGTCTGTCTTATAGTTTGCTTGGTAACCCTGGGCATGATGCCTCCTATCTGATCTAACCAGATAACTGGCTATATAAACCTTAGGCATCTAGCTCCCGCAAAAAGGGGGGTGACGAGACCCATGGATCGGTACCAGGTGCAGATATCCCTACGCTTCCTTCTTACTCTTTATGACGCACATCGAGCCGCTCTATCTGATGCTTGACATATTTTCTATGGACTGTAGAGATCGTATCGACGTAAAAGTTGGAGTCCCATGGTTCAAAAAGTTAACTGACGATCTGATAAGAAACCGTGTAGTGATCCGCTACATGAGTGTCAGCTTCGGACCATGGTCCATGGGCAGCGTAGCCAGAATAGATTCAAAGGATGAGTTGAGATTTATTAGAGAAAGCTTCGAGGGTCTAGAGCTAATGGTTTTGGTCATACTTTGGCCCGGAAGTATCACGGTTCCTTGGGAATCATACAATCAGTGTTTACTGGGAGCAAAGCCTCATATTTATCCAAACATAAAAACCATCTATGATCTTCATAGCATCATTGATATTGATGCTATATTTTAATCTAACAGCCGATCTGTCCTGCTCTCTATCAGTTCCCTTTTTCAAGATGCACACTTTGACTCTTGCCGTACAGCAAACTTCAAGAATAAAATCAGTTAAGGAACATTTTCAGGCATAGTAGTGTCATGTGGACCAGGTTGTCGTTTGTCAGCTGAACAGAACTGAACCTTTATAACATCCTCTGTCAGAAGTGCTGGGTCCATATCTGATAATGGAACAAAACCATGATGTCACAGTATCCATCCTTTACTACAACAGGTTCATTGTGATTATTGATTCATGCTGCAGTTACTTCAATAATCACAGCTCTGATTTCCATTCATGACAGCTCTTTTAGCATTTTCTCTGTTGAAGAAGGTGCTGATGCAGATTTGCCTGCAAAATTGAATCCCTGAGTTGAGTCAAGATGAATCTTGATTTTGAAAAGTTGCAAAGCAATTCCAGGTTGGAAGCTAGTAGAAGCCATTGTAAGGGATTGTGACACTCAGATGACTGCTGTCTCCCGCTGAGCATCGAAAATCTCGACTTCGGGAAATTCGTGCAGGGCAGCATCAGTAACGGGGAATCCATGGCGACAACCAAGGCGTTGTTTCATGTACCAGTTTACCTGGCTGAGAACTTGCTAAAATCTTGCAAAAATGTGAGAAGCTGAATCCATCTTCTTCAACAAAACTTGATGGTCGATCTGAGGTGCTGTAATATTCTTGCTAGTCCGATTGGAAAAGTGGCAGTGTAGTGTCTCTTCCTTTCCTTCTTTCCTGTGTGCCGCATGGCTATATATGCTCAAACATGAGAAGATAAAAATGTATTTTGGTGGGAAAAGGGTACTGTGCGCCCGAGGCTCTGCTAGAGCAAAATCACTGAGACATCCCCAGTGAGAAGGAGATATGGTGCACAATCAGTAGGGGGAAGGGACATACATTGACAGGCAAGGCAGCTTGGCTCCCTGTGGCTGTTGACAATTGCAACTTCATCTATTTTGCATTTAGCATCTGGGCAGTCTGGGCCTGACTCCGAGTCCCTTCATTCAAATTCATGCAATGCTGTCACGGTGTCCTTCAGATAGCAATATCTTTCTACAGAGTCCCATGTTAGGCCCAGCAACTCATTTGACAGTACAGGACTGGATCTGTGGACTTATGGGCAGTGATGAAACCACAGCCCCCCATAAATGCAAGCTCATTCTCTTTGCTATCATCGCACTTCTTGCCGCTGGGAATTGAATTTACCCCCAGAGTAAGACTTGAGGCTTGTTTTGCGGGCAACCAAGGAGAAAATTTTATATAACCGGATTCCGGTATGCCTCGTTGAGTCGCGCCTAGGCTTGAAACCAAGATCTCAGGGTGTTGTGCTGGGAATGGGATTTGTTCCTGGCGTTGCGTTGTCGTTAACATTTCTGGAATGATAAGTAGCTGGTTGAATTCATGTCCCCGGTAGGGATTGATGAATACTGGAAAAAATTGATTGCGATTGCTACTAATAAATCGATTCTCAAGCAAAAGCACTCTGTGGGAATAAAGGCAGACAGGGGTGTTAAAAGAAGAAGATGGATAAGGAGGGGGAGAGAGGAGGAATTCGAGCCCCAGATACTTGTTGAGTGAATCTCAAAGACGTATACCATTCATTCGGGAAGTGAAGGGGAGACGAAGTGGAATTCTTCGTAATATTCACCGATATAGGAAGACTCCCCTCCATGAGAGAGTCACATTACTTGAAAAATGAAACAAAAATGTAAACCGGAATCGAGAAAGGGGCTGGTAATCCATAGTAGTCTAAATACAGTAGAGTGAATCCCCCGCTGGCCCGAAATACCAGTAGTAATGACCACTTTCGTTTACCTCAAGAGACCTCCAGCCACGACTGACGACAGAGTCGTCCGTAGAATCGTCTAACAATGGACCCTCATTAGCAAGATATCCAAGGTCCACCGCCTTCTCCAGAATGCCAACGACGAATTGTGGGTTAGAAAACCCAGCGGTTTCATATCGGTCTTCTCGCTTGATAAACTCGTCAAGTCCCTCCATAGTGCGCATCTCGAGTATTAGACACTGCGGCGGGCCCGAGAATGACACAGTCAAATCGAGATCCCACCGGAACTGGCCAAGAGCCTCTGTGGAGCCGTCTGAGTATGTGAGGAGCATACCCCAGACCCGCGGGAGCGGTCGAGTTTTGTCGGCATCTTGCCACTTGCCCTCACAGCTTAATGTCACTCGGCTTACCCCCTTTGCCGATGCACGCGTTAGGTGTCCTAGGTTAGCCAAAGTGCGTTGAACGGAGGGGAATCTGAAGGCGAAATCGTAGAACCCCGGGAAGCCGGTTGAAACTTGGCCTGATTCTTCATCTTCAGGGGTAATGTCACCGCGGTTATTTGGGGGTGGCATGCTACCGTGGCTGCTTGTCACGCCAATCTGATAGACATGGCTGTCCGCGGGGTCAAACGTGCTATGGAAGAGACCGGTTACAACATTCGTCCCATTGTGGTCGTCGTCGGGATTCATGAGGCCGCGGAATTTACGGGCAAAAGGACCGAGGTGGAGGTGAGAGCCGAACAGCGCAGCGCGCGAGCGAGTTGTTATAATCTGTGAGACGGCTAGGTTAAGCACACGTCGAAGGAATAGAAACGGGTTGATGGAGCCTCACACCAAGCGAGCCGCAGCCTCTAATGACCGGAAGAACGTCCGGGAAGCGCAGCCAAACACCATTAATCTGCTCACCAGGCTCAAGTGGGAAGTAGTGCCAGTATCCCTCTAAAGTCCCTGAACTGTTGTCTTCCCGCATCGCCATCATCGCAATGAAGTCCTGGAATTCACGGTTTATTCCCCTGAATGCGTGGATACCGTAGAGAAAGTTGGATGAGCAATAGACGACGAGGCCCTGGAATCGGTTTGGACCGGTGGTACTGCTTGGTTCAAGATTGATATACTGAAGCCTCGTTCGTGGCTTGGGAGCACTAGCGTGCAGACTATTCCAATGCTGCAGCTGTTCTGGGGGTTGAAGCGTGTCCCAGAAGTTGATCGGCTCGACCTCAATCTGCCGGCGGGAATCCTTGTCTTTCTGGTCCTCTAAAGTAACACCCAGGAGGAGAAGATGCTATCTTTGATAAGCGGACTTCAGCCCTTGGAGAGAGGGGGGCTTTCAACTCACATATCCCACTTCAACTTCCTTTGTCCCTATGGCTTCAGATACATTCACCACGTTGTACCAAGTATAGCTGCCATCTTGGGGTGGATACTCGTCGTCTCGACTTAACAGCCCCATATGCAGGATTCCAATATGATCCGAGGAGAGCACGATTTTGTCGAACTCCTCAGGGGGGTCATAATACTCCGCCACGTCTGATTGCGGGCTAGAGAAGCATGCAGGAAGCTGTTCGCTGCTGATTTTACCAATGTAGTCCGTCCCTTGATATCTCACGCGGGAAACATAAACCCGTTTTGATACGGCTTTCGAGATGATGATGGGAGGGATTGTTGCTTGACAATGTTCAATATCCCGCATATGCTCTAGCAGCCGACGTGTTTCGCCAAGGACAATGAGGTAAGAGCATGGCCTCAAGAAATCTGATATTAATTTAATAATCTCATTGGGAAACTTAGCCAGTAATTCTTGGGGGAACGATGTGGCCAAGACGTCCTTTGTAAACGAGCAGAATAATCCTTCCGTAGTCGATGCAATGTCGCCTTTCCGTCTCACTGCTTCAGTGGCAAATGTTGGGTTGAGGCATTCAACACCTGTGCCAAACTGGCTTAATTCTCGCAGGCTTGGCTTCTTGCTCTGGTCGTTCGTGGTCCCGTAGCTGTCCATCAAGATATCGTAGCATGGCTCATGAAACCAAAGCGCATCAGAGGTCTTCCGCTTGCCTCTTTTACACCCCGTGCCGAATGTTTTGCCAGGCCCGGAATGCACGAAACGGCAGGGAAGTGGACCGGTCGCATTGCAATGTAATGGGACTTGAAAGCAGTTAGAATTGAAAACAGCCATTGGCATGAAGAATCAAGCACACCTAGCACACTGCATCCTGGTTCTGGCAGCTGTCTGCACAGACAGCAGACCCTCCCCATACTTGTCCAGGCACTTCGCGTCAAGGTAAAGACCTTCGTTGTTGATGTGATGTTGACTGAAGGTCAGAATAAGCTCAGAGTTTCGGCAGTGTCCACCCCGCCACACCCCAGCAACCATGACAGACCTCAAAATAGAACTGGCGACTCAACCATCAGCCACTGCCTGTATGGAAAATTTTCTTTGGTCCCTTTTCTCCAGAATATCCTCCCCATTAGCCCAGCAATTCTTACAGATGGCCTATCTTAGAAAAGGGTTCCTCGATGGACATATGGCGCGCCAGGCATCTGGGTGAGTCGTGACTGTGGCTTGCCTACCAAACAAAAGTGTTGTATTCCGTCTCCAACAACGCTGGCTTCATTATATCAACGGAAAGGAACTAGCCAATTTGCTTCCCTCTCCGTCTGTAGTGTTTCCCACATTAAAGCTGTTGCATATAACTTATGTGCCGTAACTTCAAGGGTGGAAAATAGACCCTCCATTTCTCTTGCTCCCGCGACTTCAGCTGCATGTAAGGCCCAAGAGCGAGAAGAGTCCACCGAATGCATGGGCCATGCCACCAATCCCCCCAGCCGCGCTCCAAGTATCTTTGCAGCCCTCCTTGTCTACTTCCTCGGCATTCGTGCGGACGTCAAACTGCATCACGCTCCTGTGGCCATCGTCATGCCTATACTCGAGCTTGATGCGACGAGTTGCATAGTATTGATCGTGGAACTCGTACTTCCTTCCTTGACATTGAAATCCGATGCACCCGCTGTCAATCCGCGCCAGTCGCTCAATTTTCCTATATGCGTTCATTAGCGATTGGTTATCGGGGGGTATATCCGCAGAGTAGAGTTGGACATACACAACGTCCTTCTGTTTGAGTACCCAGACCATGAGCTCTGCAAGCCCTCGTTTAATCCAATCATCATAGCTGCTTGGCCCAGTAGCGATGATCAAATCATACTCTCGTTTGCGGTTCTTGTTAACAACGATAGTCTTGCGCCTGAATTCAGCTGCACAACCTAAACATCAATCAATTAGCTATTATTTGCAAGAAATAGAGTAAACCGGCTTGCCTGCAGTATCGCATTCGTCCTCCATTCTCTTGATCACGTCCCAAGGAGGCTGGTTCCCCCATTTAATTTCTATTTGATATGTCATATTAGCCTGTCGATATCTACGCTGATTTGGGAAGGGTAAGACATACTGGATTTGGAGATGTCGATTTCAGTATTTCCATCACCCTTCTTCTGCCGAATTACCAAGGGAGGTGAAATATCCCGAGGCACCATGACGGGCGTGGGTGGCGAGACAGAGTCACGGGGGTTTTTAATTGGAGAAGCATGGGCTGCGAGGGCAGCAAGGGCAAGGAGAAAAGGCGTGAAGAAAATCATCTTGAACGAAGCTGGAGACAATTTAGCTTGAATGTCTGATAGCGGATGAGGCTGCGAGTACTCACCTTGGACGGAATCTTGTTGCTTTATATACTAGTAGTTTTCCCCGGCACCAGCATCGTCCATCTTCTTGGCCGTGGCTGGGTCTTTAGGAGTAGAATGGAACAAAGGAGTCCTAATTTGAAGCAATGGCTCTTCTTGGAGAGAGCCATGATGGTTGATCCTCCTGCCCAACTGTAGATGGATATCAACATTCATATCCACCCCTTGCAGATCTGGGGGCGTCGAATGCCTGTCTTTTAATGGGCCTGTCAAAGATTTTGTGGGGAAATAGGGGTTCCTCCGGGCACTGCCACCCCGGAGTTGGGGGCCAACCCCACCAAAGCAACGTAACAGCCCGGGGTGAGTGGAGAGCGGTTCCAACGATCATTGATGCCGTGTGCACCATATGTAGGCATAACTATGCCGAGCACAATTCACCTATTTTTATGACCCCTTCCAACATGACGACCTTGGAACACCCCGGTATCACATCGCCATATATATTCTGCACGGGAGATCTAGGGTCGGGGCCGTTAAGCATAAAGTAAGGGCTCAGGGGCGCAGTGCCTCAATTATGCTAGAGATATGCTTCTGAATCAAACACCCGAAGCGGTTTTACCGTTTTCCATCCAAAATTCTAGCACAACCAAGCCTGATCCTCGCACCACTGAACTGCTCCGTACAACCCCCAGAAAATGAAGTCAACGATGTCAGTGTAGAGCAGCGTAGATCCCAACCTTCAGAGCAAGTTCTGACCAGAGATGGTGAGTCTGGGAGGAGTTCCGGGCCGCCGTTATCGCTGATGGTTCAGATGCGGTGACAGACGAGCCCCTGTTCCCGCCGCCTTTTCATGGCATAGACTCCGCCAGGGCCTCTGCTAATATCGCCCATTCTTCAAATATTGAGGTGCTATCAGATAGACTAACATAGGGGCTATTAGTGGCTGGCTGATCCAATCGAGAAAATATACGAATTTGTGTGGGATCAGGTGACCCGGCCCTGCCCTGCAAGGATCGCAGTTCTCGACGTGCACGGATGAAGCAGACCTGAAGCTGCCCATCAAAAGCTTTGATTCACAGTGATTTCGTTTTCATATTGAGTTGCAGAAGGGTTTCAATGTTATCCCCGACTCTGAACTTCCGCTCGGTTGAAAAGCGGGGTTTCGGCTGAATCGTCGTATTGCTTTTTGGGAAGACTTTTCCCGATGAACCACCGGAATGTGGTAACTAGCGCTGAATTCAAAAGGTCTCGAAAAGATAGTTATATATTCTCGTGACGTCCAGATTACCGATGCGCCCTTGGTTTCTCTCGGAGCCGAAGCAGACACCAGCATGAACGATGTGTCATACATTCTGAACTAAATTCGCGACTACGTCAAGTTAGCATCACGATCGGAGAAGAGAGGATTGCCCGCGTCAGAGAAGGGAGAGGATTGCGTATCTGCCCATTTCAGGTCTGTTAACTCCCGTGGACTGCGCAAGGCATTGAAGCTGTGGACCGTGGGAGAGGACAAACCAGGCAGAAGATCTTCACTGAGGCCTGAAGGGAGTGAATTATTTAAATCCCACGATCGCCGGCGTTTTCCCTTTTTTTCCCTTTTTCCACAATGATCAGTAAGACTGTCATCATGGCTTCCTCTGCGATGTTCTTAATATTTCTGGCCTTTACGCTGTTCTCGTCTATTGCCACTCTATCTTCTGCATCACCAATACCATGGAGTTCGTCTATTTCGATCCCTGTGTTAGATCGAGATAACACTTCGTTGGGTGCCATTGCCAGTGAAAGCTCCCTATGTAGCGGGTTTGGCACTGATATGCTGAAGAAGGGAGGAAATGCGGCCGATGCGGTAAGTGACATGGATGTCCTCTCTCTTGAGAAGGTGATGCTGACTGACATGCATAGATGGTAGCGACAGTGCTCTGTGTTGGCGTAGTTGGTATTTATTTTCTGCCTGGATCTGCCAGCCCCTTTTTATACCCCTTGCTAAGTATACTCTAGGCATGTATCACAGTGGTATTGCAGGCGGTGGCTTCATGATCATCCGCTCACCAAACAATACATACGAAGCTATTGACTTCCGTGAGACTGCTCCTGCCGCTGCTCATGAGGACATGTTCAAAAACAACACCGCAGCTTCCAGAGTTGGCGGCCTGGCAAGGTATATAAAGACAGATCCGACCCTTAGGACCTTTCAACTTCTCCAACATCCTCCATCATCTACACGATGATGTCTCTTCAAAGCATTTCACTGATACGGCTTTCTCTTTTCGTTTTGGTTATCCAGTGCTGTTCCTGGCGAGATCCGTGGATTGGATTATCTCCACAGGAACTACGGCTTGCTTCCCTGGTCCACGGTCATGGAGCCTTCGATTCGCACTGCTCGCGACGGATTCCCCGTTACTGAGGACCTGGTTCGATTCATGAAACAGGCCACAGAGGGAAAGGAAGATTTCCTCACCAAGGATCCAACTTGGGCACTCGACTTTGCTCCTAACGGTACTCGTGTCAAGCTGGGTGATATCATCACTCGCAAACGGTACGCGGATACCCTAGAAGCAATCTCTCAGCGCGGAGCGAACGCATTTTACTCCGGACCAATCGCGGAGGCCATGATCAACGCTATTCAGGCGGCCGGCGGTATAATGACCCTGAAAGATCTCCAGAATTATACCGTCACTCGCAGGCCGATAGCTGAGATCAACTATCGTGGCTTCAAGGTTCGGAGTACCACTGCACCCTCCAGTGGAGCGATCGTGTTGAGTGCCCTGAACATCTTGGACGGTTATGAGGACTTCTTTGCGCCCGGCACAGCGAACTTGAGTGCCCATCGGTTGAATGAGGCTATGAGGTTTGCGTACGGACAGGTAAGATTTTGATCCTTTTTGATCTTGACATGAGATAGAACTCGATTGTACTGACTTGTAACAGAGAACCACTCTAGGCGACCCTTATTTCGTCAAGGGCCTAGGTGGATACCAGAAGGACATCACAAACAGCACAGTGGGCAAGGCAATCAAGGGTCGGATCTCGGACAAGCACACACTGAATGTGTCTGACTATGATCCGTCTGGGTTCGAGATCATTAACACGTACGTCTCTTCAGAGTCCGCTGACTCCAAAGCAACGCTGATCCTAACGTTCACTAGCCCTGGAACCTCCCACATGGCAACAGCAGACCGCTCCGGCCTCGCCATCTCACTTACCACGACCATTAACCTTCTTTTTGGAAGCAAGGTCATGGTACCGGAGACTGGAGTAATCATGAACAACCAAATGAATGATTTCTCCATTCCCGGAAAGAGCAATGAGTTTGGTTACAGGCCGTCACCATCAAACTACATCCGTCCCGGCAAGCGTCCCCTATCCTCCATGTGCCCGTCGATCGTCACCCACCCCAACGGCACCCTCTACTTCATCACTGGTGCCGCTGGTGGCTCTCGGATCATCACCTCTACGCTCCAGAGCCTAGTGGGTGTGTTGGACCGGAACATGACGGCACCCGAAGCGCTTGCTGCCCCGCGACTGCACGATCAATTACTTCCCAGTGAGTCCGTCGTCGAATACTCGTACGACAATGGGACAGTCGCGTTCTTGAAAGGCCGGGGTCACAACATCACCTGGATTCCTGAAGCACCCAGCGCGGTGCAAGCGATCAGGATTCTCCCCAATGGCACTTTCGAGGCAGCGGGCGAACCAAGACAGGCCAATTCCGGTGGATTGGCTTTGTAGCTGTCTTGGGGATCGGGGAACGACAGTTGATGGCGGCACGATGTTTCCTGCTTGATACCTTCTGGATTAGTTCCATGCGCACTCGGATTAGACTGTTTTGGATCGATTGGATTGTTTTGAATAGATTGTAAGGATATCCATAGACCACAAAATTTGATAGCGTTACTCAAACTTGCAATACATGTTTCTGTTCTCAATAATAGAGATAAATGGGAGATCTTATTAACCCCGCAGGAACAGACAACTCGCGAAGCTGTAACTGCTCCATAGATCGAGTTTAGTGATCCTTTGAGTTTCAGCTTCGCCTCTCTCCAAACACGTAGGGCTAATAATCCATCTTACCACCTCGCATCTGTGAAGAATAACTTCCAAGCCTCTTTTGCTTTGACCTGTGGACCCATATCGCATGATGTTTCCCCCCGCAGCACCCAGAATTCCCGGGGCTTGGGGCCGGGCCCACTCCCTGGGAACAACCCTAAGTCGTATGTTCGAAGCCTAATGCACGGGCCTCCCTGCCCCAACAAAAGCGGACATCAGCCCAAATTTCCATCACCTCATGTTTCCCAAGGATAACACGGTGGCCACCATCCCTCCAGAAACAGAACCGTGCACAGATAATTGAATAGCCATCGTTCCCGTTGGCAACCAGCGTTGTCGATTCCTACACAGTTTGCCCGCGTTGTAGTTCATTTTGCTGCATCTCATGGAAAAATGACACTGGCAGCTTCATGAACCAGACCAACACGCCGAAAACAGCACCTGCAGCGGCTGCAGATTTGTACTCGCAGACATGGAAATCTAGTACGCCCTTACTTTCAGCAAACCCTACAGGTCTGAAAAAGATGAGAACCTGGGTTCCTTACTGTAGTTCTGAGCAACGCGTGCAAATGTGTAACCGCTCAGGGCGTCCCAGCCTATGGATTGTATCGCAAAGACTGGCCCTGAACAAAGTCATTGTGTCAACAACTGAGAACCGCAAGAGCGTGGGAAAATTGAGGACTACGTACCAGCTGCAGAAGCGTGCTGTGCCGCTGTGCCTCCTGACAGGGGAGCCGCGGCAGCAACGGCAGCGATGAGCAACTCATCCGGGACTGGGCACAATTTAACCTGTGTCAGCAGGAAGTCATAATCTGAATTGGCCGTTGGGCCGGAACCTTACCACGTCCTAGTGTTTTGAGGGCTACGATCGAGGTTGCAAGAACCGCTGACCCAAAGGACGTGCAGACAAAGCAAAGCAGCACTTGAACGAAGATGTTGTCCGATGTCAAAGTCATGAGGACGGCTGCATTGAGAATTCCGGACTTGATCATCCCTCCCAGTGCGCCGAGGCGTAGGATCTGGGCTGTGGTCGCGCTGCCGTTAACGTGGGCGCCTGTCGCTGCTGCGGCTGCTCCGGCGGCTGCATTTATCCCCAGGTCCAGCACAGAGAGAGCAAGGTGGATTGCCACTGAGGAACAATCAGCATCTAATAACTACGATCAAAAACGGAATGTTGTGATGACATACCCTGGGTAGTGAGCGGCATGGGGTATGGATCCATGTTGGCTGACGGGCGAGCGAGCCTTGACGGACAAGGCTGTCCTGCAGCAACGAATGGAGGATGACCTGCGGCCTTTATACTTTTGCTCCCAATCGTGCTTACAGAGCCCCATGTGTCAGAGAGAAAGGGTCCCGCTATTTTTGGGCCGGCTGGCCGTGTGCAGCCTGATGATCTGCATGGAGCCTTGTCTGATTCATTGATATTCATTGATACGAGCCCCTGCTGGGATGCGCCGTTTGAAAAGATCCTCCTTGCAATGAAGGTAGCTCCCCCCATCTCTTCTTCTTTTCTATTTGGAAATTGTCGCGCACCTTCAGATCAATCGTACTCATAGCTCAGATGATGTGAAGCAGTCCTATTTTACAACACCTTACGATGCCGTTCTTCAAGAGCGTCGTGCAACGGTCAAGCCACAACGAATCCAGTAACAGAAGCGGGACCGCAGATTATGTTCTGTCCTCTTCGTCAGTCACAGGTCCGTAGGGCACTTTTTTGACTTCCGTTTTGTGTGAGAGAGAAAGACAGAGGGAGATCGGCTCACACTTGTCCATGATACCCAGCGTCCTCATATTCATGCTACATCGCGCATTACCCACTCCTGTACGAAAAACTGAAAGCACCAAGGGCTGCGCGCAAAAACTTCAAGAAATGGAAGGCAAGCATCGCGCAGCTACCACCGGAAACTCGCCCTGCGCTGCCTCCGCAAGAACTTACCTTTGAGCTTGAGCTGGGGCTGGACGATCGCGGAGAGCTGCTCGTTCTCTTGTGCTGTCTTCAGCCGAGTTATCCCAATTTTTCGTTGGATTGCACGACAGAGTTCAAGGAGAAGCACGATGTGCGCAATGGGGTCGTGCTCGTTGATTTGAGCGGTGCAGGCGCGGTAATACGCACGACGGCATATTCGTGGAACATTGTATTCGAGCGGACGGGTTGGAATAGTGATTACCTTCGGGATGCGTATGGAAGTGACGTTATGGACGCGCTGGAAGAAGTGAGAGCCGTGCGAAAGGGGGACAGCGCAGTTGCTCCGCTGACAGCTCAGTTTGACAAGAAAATCACCGTGCCTAGAGAGTATGAGGTTGATCGGATGTGGTCAAAGACGATGGGGTTCTATAAGGTGGAAATTTATATTCCAAAGAAGACGTACAAGCACAAATCCTTGTCTTGGTGATAATTGGCATTCCTTCATAGGATCAGAATCTGGCAATGTAAAATACATGTCTCATTTACTTCTGTGCTGAGTTCATCTAATTCCATTTAATCACCTTCGGGGCATGCTAAACCGTCCTCTTGCGACCGCATCCTCAAATGATTCATCCCCGGGCCGACGCGGCTTCCTCTTCACCTTGCCCAACAACAACGACACAAATTCTATCAGCGGTCCAACGAGCATCATCATGGCGAGAACCTGCCCAAAAGTCCACTCCGCGATGCTCGGAAGAAGCTTGTTTCTCTTGATAATCATCTCCAGCATCACCATCATGTAGATGCTCGCACCAATCTGGCCAAGCATGACTACAAACTGGCGCCAGCCAGGGTGCTCATCATCAAACGAACCGTCGTAGTTCACGGTCGAATCCTGTTCGAGATTCCTGCAGCCACAGTCAAGCGCCATGCAGCATGCTGCGCCGGACATAACCAGGAGCCAGATGACAAGGCCTACCGCCAACATGGCCAGGACCGCAACGAAGATCCAGCGGATCACGACGTTGGTCGCTTGGATATTCACGCCGAAAAGGACGTATTTGGTTTCATGGTTGCACTCGGGCTGGTTTCCGAAATGCGGCGCGTTTGCGAAGACGAAGATGAAATATATCAGCGAGCCGCTTGCGACGACGACGTATAGGAAAAGTAATGTCGTCGTGCGCGCGACGGTTGCGGGATAGTTCCCCTTCGGACGGATGGAGATGCCCACGAGCCCGAGCAGGTGGAAGACGCAGAGTGCATGGAAGAGCGCGATTCCGCCTATTGAAGTTTGGATGATGGTTGTGAGGAGGAGAGCGAGGCCTGTTACGCCTAAGGACGATTCGATGGCGCCTGAGAGCTCGGCGGAGTGGAGGAAGAAAGCGATCAGGGGACTCGCGAGACTGAGGATATAGATGGAAATTCGGATCTAGGTAGGGCTTGTGAGTGGTTCAGGTCGTATAGGGGCTCCTCTGCATATGTGAGCTGATCTTACGCCAATTCCGATGATATCTGGATTAGGGTCGATTAGACATTCATCAGCAGCCATTTTGCAGGGAAACAGTCGCTCTGATCGAACTCGATAAATTAAACTTGCACGTTCAAGCCATAAAATCGAATCAGGGCTCGCTACTCCGTTCATAGACTGAAGGACATGCCCTGTTACTTATATGCAATGGCCGTGGCGAAGCAACTAGACGATCGGCGCCGCCTTGCTCGAGTCAAGCATTTCCCCAAGGGAGAAACAAGCCCAACCGCAAAGACCTTTCCG
This sequence comes from Malbranchea zuffiana, assembly GCA_039700045.1. NCBI lineage: Eukaryota > Fungi > Ascomycota > Eurotiomycetes > Onygenales > Malbrancheaceae > Malbranchea > Malbranchea zuffiana. The sequence continues at coordinate 236,097 of JARUPO010000011.1, read as the reverse complement.
AATGTCAAAAGGAATGCGAGTCATCGTATGAGTTAACGCAGATGATCTGCGGGCGGCAACGCTCTGTTGGCGATCAGCCTTGCGTTCAGGTGACAGATCCAATGAACCATGCAAATCTCGAAGCTGGCGTCAGCACCAGCCTTGAAGCGAGGTTGGGCGCCAACGACTGGTGGATGGCCTTCACTTGTTGACACAGGTTGAAACATCACTCCATCGTGAGGATGTTTGTCACCGTTTATGCCCGACACGGCCAACATGGTTTCATGGAGAGCAGCTACCAGGTTGTCGAAGGTAAATAGCAGAAACAGGCTGTTGCCAAAGAATTCGATGTATGGAATAGTTGTTGAAGCCCAGAAGTAGAGGGAAATCGCTCTTGTGGATCAACTGTTTTTCCGAATTTCCGAAAACCCTGACAAGCAGATGACAGCCAGCCTAACCTGCTCGGGTATACAGTAGAAGGGGACTGCATCGCCTCGAAAGGCCGATTACTCGCAAGCAGTCTCATGGTTTTCACTGATGGCTGCCCACTGATGTCATTGAGTTTTCACGGGATCGACGTTCTCCTGAAGCCCATTATCTGACACGGAAATCTCTTGGTTATCAACAGGCATATCATAAAGCAGGAAAAGTTGTTTCCTCAAACCATGATTTTGAAGGATGCAGAGATGCCGGGAACATTAGAGCATGCTTTTTCTGAATGCAAATATGGCATTCTGAGTGTGTGCGAGGGAGAAGGCTCCGGCACTTGTTGTTCCAGGAGATATCCAATCCCAACGGATTCTATACGCTCGGATGAAGCCGCTCGAGTGATTCACTCAAGATGCAGCTGAGCCTGGCTTATTTACTCACTGACATAGCCACAGCCTGCAGCGATTCAAATCACTTTTTCCTATCACTTCTCAATGCCGGGTCTTAACCTCCTTTATATCAAGCATCTCTTTCATTCTCCATGCCATCAAGGCTTCTTTCTTTTATATTCAAAGCTTCCTGAAAGCAAGCGGCTCTACCCATTTTGAATGGTTCTCAATACCGAATATGGCACCCTATCCGTATCTCGCCGCTATTGCGCACCCAGGTACACCCCGAATTCGGATATTTTACCAACAGGGAAACTCTATCAAACAGTTGCTGTATAACACCGTTAACAGGAGCAAGGAGGACATGGAAGACCTTGCCACTGGCGATATCAAGGAGAACACGCCGATTGTTGCGGTGCATATTCAAGGCTGTCAGCCAAAGAAGGAAGAACCACCAGAGAATGTAACATTTGTGTTCTTTTTAAGCAGCAACAATCAGATCCGTCAGGTGAGTGGTTTTGCACAAATTCTGCCGAATAACCAGATCTAATCTTGGAGCTAGCGGGTTAGTGTCGTTCCGAAGAGTCGTGGCTTGCGTGAGTGGGAAGACCATTATCGCTATAAATCCTTGAGCAAGGCAGATATATACACGTCAGCTGAGTCCCAGCTTGCTGCCGTGTCGACTCCCCATACTGGGGCAGCCATCCATCTTTTCTTCCAGGCTCAGGATGGCTCAATCAGCAAGACCTCGCACTTCCCTGGAAACAATTGGACGCCTCAACAGGCTCTGTTTTCGGGTGCTCATCCCGGCAGTTCTCTCTCTGTAGCTGTGCAGAACGATACAAATCAGGCCCGCATTTTTTACCTAGATATACCAGGTAAAATCCAGGAACGGCGGCTCGATCTGGACACGGACACGGAGAAAGGTTTCCACTTGACATGCCCTGCAACTTACTTTCTACTTGATTCTAACATGAAGACAGGTACGAAAGTCTATACGGCAGTCAGCATCACTAGATCCCCGATGATGCAAACGGCGCCCGTAGTTGCTATCCCAATTATGCACAAATTAGAGCTCCACATTTGCCTTTTTGCTGTTACACCCGCACGCAAATTCGTTGAGTTCCACTATCCCTTTGCCTGGTCCTTCATTCGCAAGTGGCTATTCAAACCCGGGAGAAGTACAGTGGGCCACATAAAGTGTTTATCTGCTCTTGTGCCTCTCTTCGATCAAAACGGCACGCCGCTCCTTCTCTATAGGCCGGAGCCTCACTGTATTGATATCTCTGGCGCGGACGGGCACGAAATTCAGCTTAAGGTATGATGATTGCAACGGGGGTGTAGGGGTTTAGCGTAGGTGTTCAGGTCACCTTGCCGTACGTCCTTCTTAAATTATTCCATATGATAGGCAGCTGTTGACATTAAATCATTTTATTTCATTATCCATTCATTATTACCACGGTAACACATAAACGTGGAAAGCCCCAAGGAGAAAGCATCTAGCCCCAATATTGCTAGAAGAATTGAATCATTATACATTATAAAGCATCCCAAAAGCCAATCTCCTACACATGAACCAGCGCCACCCCAATCCCCACAGCGGCCGCAACACCTGCCCTCGCAGTCTGAAGCGGTGCCGCCCCCGTCGTCGTTGCAGGTGGAGGCCTTCCCCCACTGGTATGCGTTCCCGTTGCTGTCGACGTCGCTGTCCCGCCTGCTCCACCACCTCCTCCTCCGCCCGTCGTAGTTGTCGTAGCACTCCCTTCAATAGACGTCGCCGCAGGTAGCGGAATAACAGAAGTAGGCGTGGGAACCCGAGACGTGAACGGATCCGTAGATGCAGAGGCTGTCCCGTTTCCCGCGCCTCCACCTGTAGTACGGTTTCCGGTCCCGAATGCTATTGGCTGTTGCGCGGCGCCGGGGATGGGTTTTGCGGTGGAGTTATCTGGGTTCAGGACGCTGCGATCCAATTAATTAGGGGGCGATATAGCCAGGACCTTTGGAGGTACGCACTCTGATATAACATGCATGACGCCATTGTTAACCAGCAGATCTGTTGACAGGATCTCAGCGGAGTTGACGAACGCCGTGCCGTCGATGACAGATAGATGCAGGTCCACTCCCGCGGCAGAGGATAACGTCTCATTCTTCATATTCACAGAATACAGCATTTTTCCGCGCACGAGATGGTACTCTGTGATGCGAGATATATCCGTTGTCGAGATGTTAGAGAGTATGGAGCCGACTCTCCTGAACCCCTGATTTCGAGGCACAAAGACTGTAATATCAGTTGGATTGTTGAACGTCCCGGTATTACCAGCGAAATCTAATGCACCGAAGAAACTGGTGAGGTTTGCTGCGAAGCTGGTAAACGAGACTGTCTGTGGGAGGGTCAAGACCTGATTGATGAGGTGTATTATGCCGTTGTCGAAATCCCGACTCTAGAGCAAATTCCTTAGTTAACGATTGCAAAAGGTTGGCTTCCCTATAATCAATAGATACTTTACATACCTGCTGCACGAACTGTGCATCAGAATTGAGGCCCGAATAGCAATGTACCGTATCGTTCTCCCTCACCAGCCTAACAACTTGCCCCGTCGATACATTTGCAAAATTCGTCTGGTTCAACGTCGTCGGCACAAACTTGCTCTTCCCACTGATATCACTTTTATTATTCCCATACACCCCCTTCAGAATATGATATCTCAGAATTGCATCAATCGTGCTCGAATTGGTCAATTGCTGGGATCCATTTTTCTGCACGTAGACCAGATCCTTGAATGAGTCGTCCGTGGGAGCGAGAATTGTCACGTTGTTGGGCGTGTTGAATTCGGACTGCAGAGGCTGGTTCTGGGATAGATAGGTCGACATATTTGAGAGAGCGGATATGCCGGATATCTCGTCAGAGAAACTACGGGCGGAAACACTGCCGGCCGCGAAGGCCGTAGCCACAATGTATGCGACTCTCATTGTCCTGTGTTGAAGACCAGATGTTTTTAGAACGGGATATAGAACGAATACCTCGCAATGAGGGGGACAGCGGAGTCAATTGAATGAGCGACGGGCTTATTTAGGCCCATTGACCTTACCAGGCAAGACAGCGGATGTCCAAGTTCTTAATCCTGTCCCAGAGACGTGAAGGATGAAGTCATGGTTGAATCCTCAACCACTGGGTCAATAGAAAGTATAAGCCCGGACAGAGTTCTAGGGCAGAACAAGCAAAAAGATAGAAGAAAGAAAGTAATTTGAAAGATGTTTAAGCTTAGGGAAGCGTAAAAGATATTATCTATGTCGCCGTCTATGCGGCGCTAAGCTCATCTCTCATCTTTGTCTCTTTTTGCCCAATTTTATGCATTGAGCACAGCGTCTGGATTCCAAGAAATGAGCGATAACCACCGCCTAGGAATTGAAGCCGTGGGAACGACTTTACTGAAGTTCATGTAACACACAACCCAGATGTATAGTGCTAAGATATAAGGGGGACAATCTCTTGGAGAAAGCAAGTTGGACGGAGCCGCAGCTCTGTCAAAATGAGCCGGCTGGACGTCAGCTCGCTGTAGGAAGTGTCGAGAGAGTGATTGGAATCTGTTTCTGAAACCGGCTGCTGAAAGCAAAATTTTCAATCCAAGCCACAAGAGAATTTAGGAAAGCTGTCGGCAGTGACCGAAGGAGAATTGATAAAAGATTCACCTATTCAGGGGCAGAAATTCCGATCGTCAAGTTGGTGCTGACTAATCTCTTGGCATCAAAATGTCAGGAAAGCCGCCAAGACTGAGGAGATTCTCCTCCATTTGCAGCTTCAACAATGCGTCAGCTATGAGTCTATGGCCAAAGGTCGCACCAAATCACCGTACTTCCTCGAAAAACGAGCGAACCCAGCGTCATGCCTCCCGTTCCCACCCCTCTCCGCTTCCTCGTTTGGCCTCATTCAAGAGAAACTCGCTGAAGACCCCTTCCGCCTCCTGATCGCAACAATATTCCTTAACCGCACAAGAGGGGAGGTTGCTATTCCGGTATTCTACAATGTCCTTGAAAGATATCCGACCGTCAGCGCGCTGGCCGATGCTGATGCTGAAGAGCTTGTCTCGATGATTCGACGATTGGGGTTTCAGAACGCGCGCGCAAAAAAGTGCATTGCGATTGCTAAGCTATGGATGATTTCTCCGCCAGTCAAGGGGAGGCGGTTTAGAAGGCTACATTATCCCAATAAAGCGGATGGTTTGGATATCAAGCCTGGAGAATACGTCGATGACGAGGACAGTCGTGTGGGCTGGGAGGTTGCGCATCTACCTGGTCTTGGGGCATATGCCATTGATAGTTGGAGAATATTTTGTCGCGATGTAACGCGTGGTTTGGCTACTGATTGGAATGGCGCAGATGCTGAAGATGACGGGTTCGAGCCGGAGTGGAAATCGGTTCGGCCAAGGGATAAGGAGCTTCGTGCGTTTCTGACCTGGAAGTGGTTGAAGGAGGGCTGGATATGGAATTGTGAGACTGGAGAGAGGTTGCCTGTGAATCAAAAGGTGCGACGGGCTGCAAAGAGAGGAGGCATACTGCTTCAAGACGGTGGGAGTTGGATGATTGAGGTGATGGCAAAGAAGGTCGTGCCTCTCTCCAATAATACTCCCACAGCCGCAAGCTCTTGAGAATCGTTTGCCATACTCCGTTTATTATCATCTATCACCGCTGTATAGACAAGTCATGCTATCTCAGAAGTTTCAAGCGTGAGGTGCAGGAATTGAGTTTTGGTGGATCGTGGCTGTTCGTAAACCAATCCTCTCTCGTAGGGTCACATCTCGAGGCGCCGTCCACAAGGTTACATACAAACGCCCTGCGGTGATGGCGTCAATGCGGCCTCATGCAGGGCGGACTTTTCATGCGAGATTCATTTCTCACAGTCTTCCCTTCCCACATATATAACACGGATAGCCCGTCATCCGGCGATGTCGCGACAACCCCCAGACAACAAGACGACGCAAACCCCCCGCACTAGTCTCGATGACTTCCTGAAACCCCTGCGGCCCGATGATGATACCCTCTACCGTCTCTCCTATCGTTTCTCTTCCGTTTACAAAGATCTCGCTGCGAGTCCCTCCGATCAATTCTTCCCCACACCCGTAACGCGGCTGCCGACAGGCAAGGAAACAGGATGGTATCTCGCCGTGTATGTTGGGCTGTTTTACCTCCGGGTGGCCTTTATCGAACTCCTGGGTGAAGCGGGGGAGAGAAATAACCCATTGCGGCAGCGTGTGAGACGGACTCTGGAGAAGGCATGGCCGATTGAGGAACGGTTAAAGAAGCATCATGCGGAGGACTTGTTTGCGTGGATTGGCGATTGTATCGCTGAAGTCGTTGCTGACAGTCTCGAGGCCAGAGGGGAGGCGCCTGATGAGCTGGCGATGGGCATATCGTTTTGCTTTCCTATCATGTTAGTTATTGACGCTGGCTGCAGTCTATGAGCAGGGTTCAGTGGGCTAACTGGTTCGGTTCTAGGCAAAAATCTATCGATGAAGCTATTCTGATGCCGACGGGCAAGGGATTTGCGATGTCTTCAGACCTGAATCTTCGACAGGCGTTGCTTGATGGATACGAATGCCATACCCGGCGGGTAGACGATGATGATGATGACGATGACTACGATGAAAGACCAGCGCCCTCAAAACGGCAGAAGAAAGCGCCTCTTCCCAAGCTGAAGATAGCTGCAATGACGAACGATACGGTTGCCACGTTTGCTTCGTTAGCGTACTCTATCAAATCGTTTCCGAATACTCGAGTGGTGATGGGCCTTATTGTCGGTGCAGGCTGCAATGCCGCGGTCCCGATGAAGTTGACGGATATCGTCGATTCCAAAGTCCAACATATACGAGACAGTGATCCTGAGGCCACGGAAGTGTTGGTGAGTACGGAGTGGACAATACACGGTGCAACGGCTCCGCTCTCCGAGCTGAATATTAGGACCAAGTGGGATAAATGGCTGGAGTCTCGTTCTGATCGGCCTGGCTTCCAGCCGCTCGAATACATGGTTGGCGGTCGTTATATTGGCGAGCTAGTGCGGCTTATTCTTTTGGAATACTTCCGTGATGTGTTGGGCATTGATGAACAGGCGTTGCCCTGTAAGCTACTGAAGGAGTACGCTCTTACGACGGAATTTTTGTCGCTAACAGTCGCCGCACCCCGCTCTGATGATACCCTATGCAACGAACTCTCAGAGAAGCTGCCGCCGCCACCGTCCAGCACTTGGAAATGGAGTCCCTCGACTGCTGGCATTCTCCGCGTCATTGCTTCGACAATACAATCTCGTTCCGCCGCTTTGGTTGCTGCCGCCACGGTCGGATTGCTGGCCTGCACAGGAGAGATCCAACTCAAGGACCCTGCCTCCATGGGAACCCCGTCACAGGTTGCTGAAAACGCCACAGTGGAAGACGCTGTTTCACCGAAGCCAGGCTGGGAGCGAGGCCCCGAAGAACTTGTCGTCGCTGTCTCCGGTGGCATCATCACGCACTATCCGAAGTATAAAGAATCTATTCAGCGATACCTCGACAGGCTTGTGATGCGCGGCGGGCCACAGGAGGGAGGGAAGAGTATCTTCCTTCGAGAGGCAACTGATGGCGGGATCGTTGGTGTAGGCGTGCTGGCTGGGACTGCGGCCGGCAAGATCGAGGGCATCGTCACGTTGGAGAGAAGCCTGGACCGGGCGAAGATAGAGGATCTAAAAGGACCGACAGTGGATTTAGATAAAGTCCAGAGTGGAATATTGGAAGACTAAATGACCTTTATATATAGATATTACTTTAATAGCTAATAGAATGTTTTCGATATAAAAATGCTCCGTATCATGTCGATGATACCCTCATGCCCAGACCCCGCCCGCCCCAGACTGATGTGTATCCCTGCCATTGGGCAGAACGCCGCCGCAGCAAGAAATTCGAGGCATTCGTGCACAAGACAACCAACCTCACAACTCCAAGACAGCAAGATATTCTTCTGCAAGACGAAGTACCAGAAACGAAAACAGGGCTTGAAATTCTCATAAGCGCCGTGCCTTGCCGCCCACCACGTTCATTCATCGGCCAACAGCTCGCCAACCACACCGATGCGGCGTCTGCAACAACCACCAACCATCTTCAACGAAGCAGAGCGTCAACTAGTTAGATTCTGTTAAACTGCGCGTTGCTTGCAGGAAGCCCAGACGATCGCTGGTCTGATGCCTCACGGTTCCCCGTTCCACTAGAGTCGATTGCCTGTGGCTAGAATCTCTCATGATTCGCAGCAGACTCCTCCGCCTCCCAGCCTTCCGCAACGACTTAGCTCACGATTAAATTCTACCTTCTCCGAATTATGCCCTCGAAACCGAAAGACTCTGCCCGAAATCGTGACCGAAATCGCCAGAAGGAAACAGATAATAATAACGAGGAGAACGAAGGTGTGAAACGTACCGCTCGTCGAGTTCGGGATAAGGAACACTCCCGTCGCTCGTCCCACGGATCAAGCAGGCGTTCATCCACAACTACGTCTACGACTACAATCAAGGAAAAGGCACGACGGTCTGATACTGGAAGATCCTCGCCTTCGATTTCAAGCAGGCCTAGTTCGATGTCTGCTTCCATGCCCGGCGCGATGCCTGGGGTCGAGGATCCGATTACTGCCTCCCTCCTCGGTTCGAGGACCAGTTTACCGTACCCTTCGTTTTCGAAAGCGCACAGTAAAGAAGCAGTCGCGAGCAAGGAATATGTCGCAAGACCTAGTGTTTTGACTCCTGAACCCACCGATATAACTGATAGACCGAAGGATGGACGTCGATCGAGTGCGGATAAATATGCTGCTGCGGGCTCGCCGCAATCGAAACGACAAAGTGCCCATGACCGTCCCCCAAGCCCACCTCTGACAGCTGATGAGCACCAGTTTAGCAGAAGAGGCACGCCTAGTGTTGGACACGATAAAGATTCGTCTGCTCGTGATGAACTGAGGAGACCCAAATCAAGACCCAGTACGATGCGGTCATCGTCAAGTTTGAAGCGAACGTCGTCCGAGCAAACACAAAAACAGAGCGTGAAGCCAGCAAAGCCTGGTACCCCGGGCAAGTTTAAGATTCTCGATGCGTTCCAATTCTCTCACAGAGGCTCGCAGTCGTCGTCGAAGTCGAAACAACATCCCCGTGATGACAGGACCAAACGTTCTAGCCAATCTACGCCTGTACCAGATGGAGAGACGGGTACGGCATCCGGGTTGGACTCTGAACTCACGTCAATTGCACCAAACCAGCCGAAAATGTCATCTCGACCAAGCTCTCGAAATTACCATAAGAACCCAGACACGTCTCTTGACCCTGGATCGAGGAGGGGAACACCGGTGGATGCTGGTTTGGGCAGTGGTCGTTCCACGCCACGGCCAACGGTAATCGGTTCGAACCTTCCGCCAGCCTCAGATATGCCCGTCTCTGTCCCCAAAGTCGATTATCTACTGCAAAATGGAGGACTAAACTATCATGTTCCTCGCAACCTCCTTGCAGCAGGCGATTCAGAACATTTTTCTGACCCAGTTGTTGCCGGACAAGTGCTCTTTGAGCCATACTCAAGGCTACTCGATGACTACGGGAGGGTGATTGCAAAGCGCGGCTCTTTGGCCGTAGCCACTGGTTACAGATCTGTTGCGAGGAGACTGCTAGACCGGTTAGAGGCAGTTTTTGCAAGGGATATATCATCCGAACTTTGCGAATGCGCCATGTGTGCTACTCTTGAACCTCCCGAAGAAGAAAGTGGCGTGAGCTGGGGTGAAGTGCTCGAACTCGTGTCTGGCCGTCAGGAGCTACCGTCCTGGCCGCCTTTCCAAATTTCGGCCAAACCCAATGCATCGGAAATAGGTAAAAAGGGCAAACATGTGCCTATGCAAAAGCTGGACATCGACGTACCAAAGGAGCTGCGAGATCATTACATTCGCCAGTCGCAGAAGACCAAGAAAGCCGTCGACTCTTGGCTATCAGGTCAAGCTGATCCAAGTGGTCCACCGGAACAGGTCGACGACGAAACCTTAGCCTTTGCGATGTTGACTTATCTAGATCCGGAACACCGTGAAATCTTCAGCCGACTACTAGAGCTACCAAGTTCGCCCCCCGCTCCGAAGCGAGACAACCCCAAACCCCGTGAACGGCCGATGGCACTGGTACTTGCAGGTATAGCGATCCAACGACTTTATCGACTGCCCACGGCTCCCAGAGACCCGGAAACCGCACTCCATCTTGTAAACAACCCCGATATCCACAATGTGCTAGCTACTCTGGCCGCCATTAGCAATGAAGAGTGGGACATTCTGATATCCGGCCGATTTGATGGCTTTCTTCGGAGCGGCGCCGAAGAAGACGAACCACCAGCTTGGAACGGTCGACGAAATGGCGCTTCAAACGGTCACTCCCGACAAAGCAGTCAACCCTATGGCTCCCAGCGGCCTGCCTCATCTGGAGCCCCCATCTTGATCGACGAAGAGACTGAAATCGCAGCGCTGGCCGAAATCGAAAGGGATATCTATCTAGGCATGGAGGCCCTGGAAGATGCGTTCGAGGCCCTGCACTGCAAGGCAGAAGTTATCCGCCGCGAGCTTCGCGAACGAGGCGCGGGCCTAGCAGCGGCTAATCAGGCTCGTCGCGGAAGCGCCGGCTTTGCTGAAGGCGTAAATCAGTTTGCAGATCGAGTCGGGGATCCCGCTAATGCTTCTGATGACGGCATCGATGACGGGGTCTCGATTGCGCCGTCGGAGTCCGCGAGCAATATTAGCTCGAGTAGACGACGCAGGCCCAAGCGACGGACTGAGAGACGGACGCCATCTGTTGTTGGGGAAGAAGATGAAGGGGAGGACTATCTCACACCACCTAGACGGGGCGCAGCTGGCTTTGGACGAAGGAGATGATAACTTGTGATCCTTTTTCTGGTTTCGATTTTCTATCTTTTCTTTGCAGCATCGGGAGGCAGCCATGGTGATGATCTGACTTTGAATCTGAGAGCATACCAGCATGACTAACGACACTTATGATTTATTCCCTTGATTTCCTTTAGTCGTCTTGATTTATCGGCTAGCGATTGCTTTGCTCGCCTTGCTATAAATACTTGATCACTTGCTTAATTTCTTATTTGCCTTGATCTGCTTCTCGACATGTATTACAGATAGGTGCAGTATAGATTACCCCATACCTAGTCCACTACAATTGAATAGGCAAATTGTGATCCTAAAATCACTGTAATATATTTAACTAGGAGAGATACGGATTGCAAGGTTGTCGAGGCTGCGTTATAAAATCGGCTCGAGTCTCAGGACTGTGGTTAAATTTTCCCGTGCTTCCTTTCCCTCCCACACCCATCATCTCAGCGGTGAACGCACCTCTTATGAAGCAACACATGTCCATGGAGGTTGTATAGGCGGCAGACAGCCTGGTCGATTTCTACTGTCACTTCGCGAGACTTTCGCGAGAGAGATGAGCTTTCGTGGTTTGCAAGGCTGAACTGTTGCGACTCGATAACTTAGGTTATGCCCAACGACGCTGCTGACCCGAACATTCAGCTACTTCAAACTCCAAAGTCGGAATGACTTCGTTGCAAGATTGCCAGCGGGAGGCGACCGTTGAAAGTGATGCGACTGTCTCACTCTCGAGAAAGTCGTCGATTTCTGGTGAAACAGCCTTGTTCTTTTCGCGGTTCAGCACCCAACGCCTTTGCAGCAGCCAAGAAGCGGTGATGTCGATTGCTCCTGCGATGCAAGGAGCTTGGGCTGTTAATCTCGGAAAATAACGAGCTGCTTCGTCACCCCATTGCAGTGTTGACTTGCGATTCTACTTTTCGAAATCGATGTTTCGCAGAAAGCGCGGTTGATAACTATTCAAGCTTTCGAGTTGTTGGGCGATGCAGGACGATTCTCTGAGAGATCTTGTACAGCGAAGAGAAAGCCAACGCAACAAAGCCAGGCAGGATGACTCGCACCAGCATGGTGACACCCCGGCAATCCCAAAATACCCTCGTCCGCCGGCAACGAATCTCCAGACAGACGGTTGGAGGCATGATTCGGGATGCTGTTGACCGCCAGGCAAAGGTCTGTGTAACGGATGAACCATGAAAGAGCCGCGATGGCAAGAGAAGGGGATTTTCTCTTCATTACGGAAAATCGCAGTGCAAACAGAGTGTTCGCTGAGATTGCGGTATGATGGCAGAGACCAGTCGCTCGCGTCTTGCATCTTCGCTGGTCGATGTCTAGGTTTTGCTGTGAATAAAGCCTGGACCTAATCTTGCCTTGCAGCAGGTACTCTGTATCAGCACTGCGCAAGCGTGCCAGGATTAGCTCTCCCTGACAGTACTTAATGGAAGCAGTGTGTCAGGGATATGCCGGCCGCATTTCCGGAGAATTTAATCTGTTAGCATCAGAATTAGATCCGTGCTGAAGGGCTGCTACAGCTTGAATATAAGCGAACCCGATCCATAAAGAACGATCTTAAACAAGATGGCAACCCGTTTGCCTGAACAGACGGATTCTCGTGAATTTTCCTAACGGGTTCTTCAGACATACATATCTTCCTGCCTTGGATTCGGTCCTGACGTTCAGGACAGATTCTTGGGGTTGCATCCTTGCCGTCAAGCCGGGAATGACGGGAACAGAAAAGGCGGAGGACTCCTCTGATCTGCAGAGCAAGTCATCCTGCGTACATTCTTCTTGCCTGTGGCTAGAACTATAATGCCAGACCGGTTGTTTCTTCAGCATCTACCTTGACTTTCGTTTATATGGCCCGTTGCTCTGCGCCCGATGATCCCGCTCCTCTTTCTATCTCACGGATGAGAAGACAGCAGATATCAGATTGATATGATGGGTTTGGCTACTCGGCATATCGCCGCGCTTTACTCGCGACAACCCACTCAGCTTACCATCGATCCTCTTCCTGCCGTCCATCGCGCGGGCCTTATTGCCGTCACCGCCACGGGCTTTCTCTCGGCCATCACAACTCTCGTCCTGTTCCTTTTCATCACATACCACCTTATCTTCTGGCGGCGATACCACACTCGCTATATCGGCAACAACCAATACATAATCCTAATTTACAATCTGTTAATTGCGGATTTTCAAGAAGCATTCGGATTCCTCCTCTCTGCAAAATGGCTCGCCCAGAACTCGATGGCTGCTAAGGACCCGATGTGCTTTGTGCAAGGATGGTTCCTACAGATCGGTGACCCGGCCAGCGGACTCTGGGTGCTGGCGATTGCAGTACACACCTTTTTCACAATCTTGCTGGGCAGGAAGATCTCTCATATGGTGTTTACATGCTCCGTGGTTGGACTATGGGTGTTCTGCTTGCTCCTCGTTTTAGCCCCTACGATAAAATATGGTAGAAATACCTTCGTTCCTAGCGGCGTTTGGGTACGTTCTTCCCTTCAATTTTAATATTCCGAACTAATTTCTATCAGTGCTGGTTCCCCGCAAAGTACGAGGCAGAACGTCTCTGGGCGCACTACTTTTGGATCTTCCTCTCTGAATTCGCCTCCGTCGTCATCTACTTTATGCTCTTCATCTACCTGCGCCGCCGCGTCCTTGCATCTGCCGTCGTCGGCAAGCGCCAGAAGGAGAACCTCCGTCGTCTCCGCCGCGTCACGGGCTACATGGTCCTATACCCCATCGCCTACGTCTTTCTCTCCCTCCCACTCGCAGCAGGCCGCATGGCCATGGCCCGCGGCGCCAAGCTAGGAACCCTCTACCTCGCCATATCGGGCGCCTTAATCGCCTGCTCCGGCTTCGTGGACGTGATCATGTACGCCCTGACGCGGCGAGCACTCCTTCTCGACTCCCAGCCCGCAGCTGCTGCGTCCTCGGAACGAAATTACGGGCTTGCGGGGGGTTCGAGGATGCAGGCGCACAGCCATGTTACGACTGTCACGGCGGATAAGAGGATGAGTAGGAGTGAGATGCGCATTTTGTATCCGAGACGGTATATGATGATGATGAATCAGGGTGGACAGGGCCATCACCATGTGGATAGCATGGGGGGAGGGAGTAGTCCCGGCGCCGGGGGATATGGCCATTTGAGGGCTCATAGTCAGCGTGGAAGCTCGACGGAGACGATCATGGAAGGGGTGGAGATGGCGGATGTGGGAAAGGTATATCAGAAGACGACGACGATTGAGATTACGAGTGAGCCTGCCAGTGTGCTTGAGGCGGATGAGGAGATTAGTCCTGTGGATACGGTACAGAGGCCAGGGGATGTATGGATTCGGCCGTGATGTTGGTATTTTCCTTTGTTGACCCCACCCAGGTACTGTTCTTGAGTGAGCTGAGGAGTCGAGCAGTGTCTGTCAACCCCCAAAAGCTATTGTCCGTTTACAAATCCACCATATACCATTTTATTTGTACAGAGGGATCCCACAGTAATAACCGCAGTATGACTGTATATCCTAGACCTCATCCTCTTCCCCGTTGCCAAAGTGGTATCCTGCCGTCTTCCTGAGTGAGTCAATGCTCTAGAGGGCATCTTACTATGCAAAAGCCGTTAAACTACTTTTCTGGTCGAGAAACGGCTGCATGCCTGGTCCCGTCGTACAGATAGATCCACTTGTAATAAAGTCGGTGTATGCGAAACTATTGCCACACTGTAGATTCATGAGAAAAAGTTAGTGGTGAGATGGCATGGCATGGGATTCTTTTAGAGCTGCATATGCACTATGAATTCTCCTGATATCTGCTTGACGATCCCTCGGGGACAGATATGTATGACAGCTGACACATAACTAGCATTCCTGTTAGTTATTATTCAGGCCTCTTTTCACTGCAAGTCTGCATTAGTGACAACTAGTCCATAACTACATAGGTACTACATGCATGCTTAAGATATAGAGGAATGCTTGGGGCAAGATTCACAACAGGGCCTGCTTTCTTTTGTCAGCGGCATCTCGATATCAACAACATGGAATTTCCAAATTGAATCTCCAACAAATTTTGCAACTTCACTTTTTCTACCATACCTCATGATAGTAACTTGAACTCACAGTTAGCTGATGCCCTCATTTGAAAATCAAATCTTACCTGTAAAAGGCCCTCTGGCTTCCCGCAAATGGCAACTCGAAATGTTCAGAAAACCACTAACTTACAGTACATTCTGCGAGTATGGCAGGCTCACGCTCTCAAAATCTCTATGATGACCCGGCCTTTTTTTCCGCCTATGGAACAGTTCCTCGTTCGCAACACGGCCTCTCAGCCACGCCGGAATGGCCTCACCTTCGACACATGGTGCTCAACGGTCGGAGCCTCGAAGGACAACGCATCCTTGATCTGGGTTGCGGGTATGGTTGGTTCGCGCGATGGGCACGCGACAACGGCGCAGCCTCCGTCAAGGCAGTTGATATTTCGCATAACATGATCCATCGAGCAAAGCAATTCGAAACCGATATCGAAGACACTGGCACTACTGACAGCTCGGGTGCCGGGGAGGAAATCATCACCTATGAAATAGGAGACCTCGAGTCAATTACCTTGCGCGAAAGGGACGAGCGATATACCCTTGTTTACAGCTCGTTGGCCTTCCATTATGTGGAGGATTTGACGAGGCTCTTTGCAGAGATTCATGCTTCTCTTGAACGAGGTGGGAGACTTGTCTTCTCAGTTGAGCACCCGATACGTTCTGCGCCGATTCGGCCGGGACCAAGTTGGAAAACTCTCGACGAAGGTGACGAGGAACGGGACTTGATATGGCCGTTGAATAGCTATGGTGACGAAGGGTGGCGGGTGACGAAGTGGCTTGGAGTTGACGGGGTCAGGAAATTCCATCGAACGGTGGAAACGTATGTGAATCTTCTGCTTGCGAGCGGCTTCAACTTGACGGGGTTCAAGGATTGGGCTCCCTCGTTAGAGGACGCGGCGAAGCAGCCTGAGTGGAAGGGTGAGAGGCATCGGCCTTTTTATTTGCTTATTTCCGCCGAGAAGAATTGAGGCTGTACGTAAGAGGATCATTTCTATATCTTTGGGTTGTGTCAGTCTACGGCATGTTAAGTGGGCTGTCTGCCTTACCATAGCTACATATAACCCTCCCAGCATAGCCTTGACATATATGATCCTATTTTAGCATTAGACAGACTCTATCTGTAATTTAGACAGGCATTTGCTTTGATAACTCACTAACTAGCTCTAGGCTTATATATGATGGTTCTATAGGCGAACGTTGAAATAGCCACGCCTATGTGTGAAATGGAAAAACAGAAGTATATCCAACTGCCAAAGCTCGACTGGATATGCAAAAGAAAAGATAATCAATGGGAAAGAACTCGAGGATGCCCAACATTCAAAGCCAGGACCGCAACAGCAACCATCCTACACAATCAGCATCACTCCACACCAAGGCAAAAAGGAATGAAAACTTACACTCCCTCCAGCGCAATAAACGCCGGCTCGTCTCGAATCAACTCGCCAGACCAGCCATTACTCAGCTCCGCAACCCGATACACACACCGAATAAAGATGAAGAGAATCGCAATCGAAAACGGGATGCCGAAAAGCATAAGGCGCCCCTTGCTCGTTTGCGCTCTGCCTTCCCAATTTTTCCCTTGCTGTCGCCGTGCCCGCCAGACGAATTCAGCGGTCAACGCGATAAAGACGAGTAGAGTAAAAACTTGGAATGCGAGACCTGCGACCATGACGTTTGTGCCTGTGCGCGGGTTGCTTGCTTCCTGACTTGATACGGCCGCCATCCCCCCGCCTGTGCCCTGCAGGATCAAGCTGATGAGATCACATGGGATGAAGATCCAGGCATATTGCTTCGGTTTCAACCGTGACGCCCCCTCGCCGAATAAACGGACAATGTCCGCGAGACAAAAGTATATCGCTGCAGAATAGAATGCCGGCGCAAGCGTAAGGCAGATGATCTGGATGAGAAACGCGTTGAGGCTGAACGGGTTATTATGCAGGAGGATCCGGCCTACGTAGCCTATGACTTCGGAGACGCAGCCTATCACCAGCGGGATTGAGAAGGAGTATTTTCGCCAGAGGAGTAGTTGGGCGGAGTGTGTTAGGGTGGCGAGGGAGTAGAGGGCGAGAAAGACGATGTTGGCGGGTAGAGAGGGGCGGAATTGGTAGATGCTGTAGTTGATTGGGCAGGTGTCGAGGGTGCATTGCCAGATGTTGAGAGGACCCTCCATTTCGGCCATAGTAGAAAAAGAAGTGAAGAATGAGAGGAAAAGAGAGTCAAAAGAAGAGAAAAGAGAGATATATCCAAGAGACCTGGGACAAAGACCAGCATATATAAGAAATGGCCGTGCGAGAAAAAGCTGAGCGAACTCGAACGCGAATACGTCAGCCCCACCGCCGCACAAGCAGGAGAAGACACCTCATGGGGATTCATGCGGTACAGCAAGACGTGTAAGAGCTCCGCGCTGCAGTGTCACAGCATCATCCTCCAGATAATATATCTAGGGCAATCCTCCGAAGGAACTCGGAGACACATCTCATCTGGCCATGTCTGATGTTGAGGCAGTTAGCCATAGTCCTGGGGTAGGCTCCTCTTTGTTCCAACACACAGCCAGCAGTTTCAGTTGCATCAATAGGCCATGATTATTAATGAAGAACCGCCCTTTGTCAAGCCAACGAGAGGCCATGTTCAATGCCTCGCAGCCTTAAATGTGGAGGAAGAGCAAGACATGCTGTGGATTTTGATGTTGGGAAGCGGACTAGCGCTGCGCCAATGCGAGAGACTGGTGGAGTGAGGTCATTACGAATACGAATGCGAGAGGTATATCAAGGAGGGAAATCCTCAGCACTTCGAGTTGATGGTGTTAACTATTTCTTGACGATACTGCCTGAGAAGATGGCTGAGTGATGACAAGTTCTCTTATCTGCAGCCAAGGCATGGTGCTTCCAGGATAGTTACGAGCCATGGACGGGGTGCGAGATGCCTTTCCGTCTGAGCCACCGTTATGTAAGTCTGTCGCTGAAGGTAGAAATAGACTGACAAAAGTCATAGAACAGTGGTGAAAAGGCGAAGGTATGTATGGAATCAGTCCATTAGTCTATGAGAACCGACAATGAAAAACACCACCAATCCAATCAGAAGTCCAAGGAAAAGATCATAAATAAGGAGATAAAGGATATATACTGGGCTGTTCTAGATATTCGCTCTGGTTGCCCGTCGTTCATCGAGTTCGTTTTCTGCCCGCGTGTGGAATAGATGGTATCGTACGCCCAGTTTGTATATAGTACAGAATGATCAAACACATCTTCCGTTTTCCTGTTGCCGAAACCGTGTCGAAATCCAAGGTGCTCTCCCGATAGGTCGATGAAAAGGCGTTCCAGAACGAAAAATCAAACAGCCATGCCGGAGGTTGGGTATAGCGGATCAGGCGAAGTGCCTGATTCCTTTTTAATCGCATCCATCTAGTCCACACGCCGATTCAACAGTTGCTACCGCAGCCTTTGTTTAAGCGGGACCACGGGCAGCCCTGCGAGCCATCAACTTGCGGTAGACGAAGAGGGCGACGAGGCCGACAGCCACAATAAAGACGATGCAGAAGACGAGAACGACACCGGCGTTTTCGCTGGCCCAGTTCCCGCGCTTCACCAATTGGTGAACGGCTTCGTCGCGCTTGATCAAGCTGATGGCGGCCATTTTGTATAGATTGTGGCTGGGACGACGTTAGACGGGCTTCATCGCAAGCTAGACCCTCGATCGGCGGTGGTTCTCGCTTACCGGAACTTGACTGGATCGGTCAGAGACGAGGACTTGTCGACTCTTACGATACTAGATGCGATCAGTATGCGACGAGAGAGGTGATCCGGGAGTTCCACAGCAAGCGGCGGCGCAACGGAATGGAACCAAAAGGCGGTGATGGTGAGACTCACAGCACGAGTAGCGCAGGGAGAGAAAACTCTCGATTGACAGAGGGGCGGCAGCAGAACCGAAGGGCTTGCACAGGAGCGGAGAGAATAGACGTGAGGTTGACAGAATAATGTGAAAAGGGAAGAAAAGAGAAGAAGAGGAGAGGAAGAATCGGAGAGCAAAGAGGAAGAAGAAGAAGCGGGTGGAGCACTAAAAGCTTGAGCAGCTGTTAGCGCCGTTTGCACCGCGTCACACGGGTAATTTTCTCCCTCGAGCTGCGGGTTAGTGTATTTTTCCTTTTTCCTGCCGTCTTACTCCCGAGGAACGGAGGAACGTCCCGGCAGCGACAGAGCAGTGGCAGACGGTCAATGGCGAGGCAGACAGATCTATGACATGATGACTCTCTGTCTGTGATGAGCACCATTTAGTTATCGTCTTGACTAGTCCACAGTGCAAATACCTGGGGAGGTATTGGATGGGAGCTCGAAATATATTACGGCCGTCGTCACCGGAAAACGGCCAAAAATACGGCAGATTTTTTCTGCAGGTCGAAATGCTGAAAAATGGCGATTTCTCGGGTGGGTTGATTTGAGATTGAGAGGCCCACCCACGGATCATGATGACGGCGATCACCCAGCTTCAACACTGCTTGCACTCGGACAACACGTCCAAGATATCTATATCCCCCTATTTTTAAGAACACGAGTCAATTGCTGAAGCAAGAATACCTCTGCTCCAAGTGGTCATCTCCGGCGAAACAGAAGAGGAATCCCCTTCCGGCTCGGTACGGGCGGCACACCCCCCACCACGAGGCATTTTTCGATACGCGGCACCCGTAATTACCGCGACGACGTCATGCCGTGTGCCTCGGGCCAATCGCGGCCTGCCAAGACGGAAGCACTCTGGGGGAAGAGGTCGTTGCTCTGGTGATGCAAGAGATCAACCTCATCCTCTTGCTGGAGAACTACAAAAATTCATAAGAAATATGGTGACAATGTATGTACATATGATCCAAAGTATTTACATGAATTCGTAGATTGATCATGCCAATCATGCCATGTAATCCTGTAACGAGCGTGTCCCAAGCACAACTGCGAGGGAGTCAGGGGTATACCTCCATCAAATATCTCCCGTTTAGCAGTTAGGGAACGGAGGGCTGCTGGGAGTGACCTTTCCACCATATTGGACGTCGGGTCCGGGATTGGCGAAGACGGTCTCCTTGCCCTCAGCAGTACGGCAGCTGCCACCAACATTGGCGGTGAAGAGGCGGGGCAGCGAAGCACCACCGCTGCCGCCCTCAATGGTGACCTGCGCACAATTCATGTACCTAGTACGAGAAAAGCGTCAGCTCTCGATATGAACCATCAGCAGACCCAAGGTTCCACACTTACATTTCACGGTTTCCAACGAGGTTGAACCAGGACCAGGCCAGGAGGGCATTACCGCTCGGGACATTGGATGGGATGGTGAAGCTGTAATCATCGACCAGCGGGCAGCCTCCCATAATGGACTTGATCACCTGGAACGAGCCGCCGTTGTCATAGCTCAGAGAGATTTGGCAAGAACCACCAGCATGCCTGGCCTGGCCGTCCAGCTTGATGCTGGAGGTTTGGCCGGCCCTGTATGTGGCAACAGAGCGCCAGGGGGCGCCGCGGTGGTGCCCTCGGCAGGGGAAGTTGGATCCTAGTTAACAGAATTAGGTGTGCACTGCCCTGATAGCAGTATATGCGTACCACTTGCGTCCATGGGGCTCTTGTTATCATAGTCAACGGGTTTACCAGAGTTGGCTGTATTCTCATCATTAGCAGGTGCATCCCAATATTGCGGGATATGTGACGTGAACCTGGGTCAAATCTGCTTCGCAGTGGATAGGGGGTCCTCATCTCCATGTGGGCAAGGGTGGACCCAGCCGCACAGAGGGCACCGAGAACGTAAACGTCGAGACGCATGTTGTTAATCTGGCAATGCAAGGTCTAAGGCTTCGAGTTGGGCGAGTTGCTGGAACAAGTTAAAGAGAGGACAAGAAAACATATCCTGCGGAAGAATATGAGCCTTTATATGCAACTGCGATTCGAAAGATGTAACCCTTAATTTTCTGGTTAAAATTCGAAGGTTGTATTCCTGGATCTGAAAGCCGTTGAGATCCTTGGCTGCCGGAGACAGGGGAATATATACAACTGTATCCCAACTCCGGGGTATGGGGACTATTCAAGAGCAATTCCCGAGTAGGATGGCCGACGGCCAAGAAGGTATCCCGTAGCCAAGCCAGGCGGGGCCCATGGTCGTTCGGGATGCCGATGGTACTTCCTTCTTCGGTAGGATTCGTCCCGAATACCTTGAAAGCCGGTCCAGAAAGCAGCAGGTCTAGTTAACTGGCGCCTGGCCACCAACTACCGGAACAAAGGCATGCGAAGACAAAAATCCAAGTCATTTTTCAAATAAAATCGAGAACTGCAATATTGAATTTTTCAGCGTGAAGCAAGGGCCAGCGGATTCCTACTCAAGAGCTTTCGGTCCTGACGTAAACGAAGTCGGCAGTAGCGTAGTCAATTGTCCCTTACGATCGGCACGGGAGACTTGCAACGCCATAGTACGACACCAGACGAGCAACCGGCTTGATACTCCCATTGGGTCACTGAGAGCCTTATACTGGTACTCCACACTATTACTTCTAGCTACCCCACGGGGTGCACACCGAAAAGTGGAGGAATCCAGATGGTGGTCAGCATTCAGGGCTGAACCCAGCTCTGCAGTGCCACGCGTGGAGTTCAACCTGTCGGGCCCTAGAAGCACCGGCGGATCCGCATGGAGGAACCTCGTGAATGCCAGGGGTAAAGCCGGCAGTGAGTGGAGGATCACATGAAGCACCGTATTGCTGCGTGTGATGAACATGAAAGGCCAAGTGAGAGCCAAGGGGACCGGTTCATCAACCACCCTTCGCTCGGAAGGAGGAAGCAGACCTGGGTAATGCAACACAGCCCTCGAGCTGGCCATCCCCCCAAAGACAGCCATAACTTCTCCACGTCCGTTATGAGGGTACTCGGTAGTGGCACGCCAGACATGAAGCGTATGGCCTTGATGACATTGGGCGAAGAGGGACAGCCAGTACCAACGCAGGTACGGATCGGTGCATGGGACAAGGACCGAGGACGAACGGCGGCCGAATGTGTCAGGGAACAGCCAATCCATGGTAGGAGGCTATAAAACGGCCGGTATTATGGTCTAGTCAGGCAGACGGGATCGAACATGGCGGGGAGTAGGGGTCAGATACATGAGTGCAAGGCGTGGGGAAAGCATGGAAATCCCAGTCGATGCTGCAGAACCTGGCTCCCTGCACTCAAAGACCGCCACATGAGAGCCTTCTATCAACAGGACTTGACGGGGATTCATGAGATTGCATCTTGATCTGTTGTCCTGTTTGCCCGTCTTGTCCGGCATCAGTAATGGACCTCCATGGCAAGTCTGAATTGGGGGAAGAAACTGGGTGCATGAAGGTGCAACTCGGCGGAGAAGCGGAGAAGCTGGGCATGAAGCATAGACCGCCTACTCCGAACTCCGTACAAGCAACAAAAAAGATGATATAACATTCCCTTATTGGTTTGTTTTGTGCTCCTAAAGAGGAAGTAAAAAAAAAAAAGAATAGTGACAAGAGTGGGATTCGAACCCACGCGGGTTGCCCCAGTAGAATGCACACCCAGCTTTGACGCTGAGGAAGATCACGTGGTCTTGAGTCTACCGCCTTAACCGCTCGGCCATCTTGCCTGAGTAATGTCTGTTCTTGGCCTTGCCTTCCCCTTCACCCAACTGGAAGCCGCGACGCGATATTTTGAACCAGGTCCTCGATGCGACGGACAACGCCTTACCAGCTACAGAGCATGAACTCGATCAGGAGCTCCATGGCGATATTGCTCATCCCGCCTATGCGATGTCTATGCGATGCTCTGTCTGGAGATAAGTCCGTGCATAATTCCGCCTCGGCTGTTCCCCCGATGACATAACTGATCTCCCGGATTTACTCCCGGCGCTACCAAACGCTTCTTCTTTTCTCCCCACAAGATATCACATCACTGGGGATTCCGCCGGCGTGGGTTCTCGGGTTGGCGCCCGCCAGGCAAAATGTAATACAACATAGAGGACGGGCCTTGGAGCGCCACTGGAGTTATAAATATGGATTGGGAGAACTTATAAAGTTAGGGCTTTTCGTTGACTTTCTTGAGATAGATGTGACCCCTTGTTTGCGATCTCATAGGTACATTCGATATGACTGGAAAACCAACGATTGGCTTCGTGGGCCTTGGGGCCATGGGCTTTGGCATGGCCACCCATCTGCTCAAGGAGGGATACCAGGTCAAAGGGTACGATATGTGGGCGCCGACGTTGGAGCGCTTCAGGGCCGCGGGCGGCATTGTTGCGACCTCTCTGGCGGATTCGGCGAGGGATGTGATGTATTATGTGTGTATGGTGGCGTCGGCTCCGCAGGCGCAGTCCGCGTTGTTCGATGATGAGAATGCCATCGTAAAGGGTACGTTCCTATCTCGAGTTTGGTGGATGGTGCTGATGGGCATAGTTCTGCCAAAGGGCGCTACGTTGATTCTCAACTCGACTGTCCCCGCTGTATATGCTCAGTCCGTACAGAAGCAGTTGCTCGACATGAGACGCGATGATATCTTCTTCATCGATGCGCCGGTATCCGGCGGTGCGAAGCGAGCGGCGGATGGGACACTATCGATCATGGCGGGTGCTTCTGACGCAGCATTACAAAAGGGGAAGTTCCTCCTCGCTGAGATGTCGGATTCCCAAAAACTATATCTTGTCCCTGGGGGTATTGGCGCAGGCAGTAACATGAAAATGGTGCATCAGGTGCTGGCGGCTATCCAGATTCTAGCCGCGAGCGAGGCGATGGGGTTTGCTGCGAGATTGGGACTAGATGCGAGGGAGACTGCGGATGCGATTATTTCGTCTGATTCGTGGAGTTGGATGCATGAGAATAGGTCGCCGCGTATTCTCGCAGAAGATTACTTTCCCGGAGTCAGTGCGCTGACCATCATTCTCAAGGACGTGGTATGTACTGTAATCTGTCCTTATTGCGGGAAACATACTAAGTAAATACAGGGAATCATCACTGCGGCCGCCCGGCTTCACAACTTCCCAACCCCCCTCTGCTCAACCGCCGAACAACTCTACCTCGCTGGCCTCGTCCTAGGCTACGGCCCCAACGACGACGCAGGAATGGTCCGCCTCTACTACCCTGACCCCGTCGCCAACGTAGTCTGCTCGCACTCCCCCGAAACCAAAGCCGCAAAGACCAAACTCGTTCTCGACTTGTTGAAAAACATCCACATTGCCGCCGCCGCCGAGGCAGTTGCTTTTGCGCGCTTCCTCAATGTCGATCTGGAACAGTTCTACGAGCTCGTCAACGCTGCGGCGGGTGGCAGCGCGATGTTCAGACGGCGTGTGCCGGAGATGGCGGGCATCAAGGCCAAGGCTGTTAACGGGGTGGCTAATGGTGTGAAGAAGAGGACGCTGGGTGATTCGGTGAGAGAGTTGACTGCTGCTGTGGATGAGGCGAGGGCGCTGAATTGTCCGCTGCATCTGGGGAATGCGACGCTGAATATGCTGTATTCTGCGCTGAGAAGGGGATGGGGAGAACGGTCGGATGCGACCATTATTGGCATTTGGGAGGATCTATCTAGTTCATAGTTCGTTCATTTCTTTTCTTTCTAGCGGTCTACATAGCATTGAATTAGATTTTATACTACCCCTTTTCAGACCTCCACTTTATCCGCTGTTTGATTTCCGTTTACTGCCATATGCTCTTGTGACGAAACTCCTGCTTCAACAGAGGATTCACGGCTCTAACTCCTGTCCCGCATTTTTATCCCGCCGTTCCCACTTGGCCCCGTCCTCGGCATAAGCCCGGTGCCCCGCCAGGACTTAACTCCATCCGATCTCATACATCAACAATATTATATCACGATGCTTTTAAACAGCTGTAGTCCTCACAAAACCCTCATTGATCAGACCTACATACATACACCTCCTTGACCTCTACCAAACCTAAAGCGTCCCGAAAAAGAAAAGAAAATGCACCCCTCCCTCAAAACCAACAGGGCGCTGCCCATCCTCGACGCCGCCGTGGCCGGCAAATATGCCGTGCCCGGAATGTGCTGCTACAACCTCGAAGGCATCCTCGCTACCGTGCGCGCCGCAGAACGCAAACGCAGTCCCGCAATGATCCTCCTTTTTCCCTGGGCAATCACCTACGCGGACGGACTTTTAGTGCAAGCTGCCGCCACAGCCGCGAAGAACGCCAGCGTGCCTGTCACGGTGCACATGGACCATGCGCAGGATCCGGAGATTATCAGGCGAGCGGCGGATATGCAGCCTACGTTTGATAGTATTATGGTTGATATGAGTCATTTTGAGAAGGAGGAGAATCTACGGTTGACGCGCGAGTTGGTGGCGTACTGTAATGAGCGGGGGATTGCGACGGAGGCGGAACCGGGACGCATTGAGGGTGGTGAAGACGGGGTGGCGGATACGGCGGAGCTGGAGGGCATGTTGACGACGCCCGAGGAGAGTGGGGAGTTTGTTGAGACGGGTATCGATTGGTTGGCGCCTGCGTTTGGGAATGTGCATGGGGAGTATGGGCCTAGGGGAATAGTTTTGGAGTATGAGCGGTTAAAGAGCATTAATGAGGCGGTGGGCGGGAAGGTGAGGCTTGTGCTGCATGGTGCGGATCCGTTCACGAAGGAGATCTTTGATAAGTGTGTTGAGTGTGGGGTGAGTAAGGTGAATATTAACAAGGTGATGAATGGGGAGTATATGAGGGTGCAAAGGGAGAGGGCGGGACAGGTGCCGATTACCAAGTTGCATGAAGAAGTGACAGATGCGATGCAGAAGGCGGTCGAGAGGGTGATGGATATGTTGGGCTCGACGGGGAAGGCGGATCAGTAAGAGATGTATGATAGTCCTTTTGATTGTTGCGCCTTAGAATTCGCCATATATATACAGACAGAAGGCGGAATAAAACAGTTCCTTCAGGCGTCAACTCGACTCATTAAGTTGGTGGGCGAGTATGTACCAGAGGTAGGAAGGAGAAAAGCAAACAAATGAAATGCGTGCTCTCATGCGAAATAAACAGCAAACTAGTTTAACGAATTATGCAAACGATAACTGCTTCTTGATCTCGGCAATCGCCTTGCCAGGGTTCAATCCCTTCGGGCAGGTTCGGGAGCAGTTGAGAATGGTGTGGCATCTATACACGCTCATGCTGTTGTCGAGAGCAGCCCGGCGTTCGGCGGTCCTTTCATCACGCGAATCCACTAGCCATCGGTAGGATTGTAGGAGGATGGCGGGTCCAAGGTATTCCTCGCTGTTCCACCAGTACGAGGGGCAGGAAGTCGAGCAGCAGGCGCAGAGAATGCACTCATAGAGACCATCGAGTTTCTTGCGGTCGGCGGGCGATTGTCGGTTCTCCTTGCCCTAATAGAGGTGAGCGATGTCCAAAATTTAGGGCACAATAACTTACGTCGGGAGACTTGGTGTCACGTTGGAGATACGGTTTGATTGACTTGTATTGCTTGTAGAATTGCGTCAAATCCGGGACGAGATCCTTCACAACGTAGGTATGCGGGAGCGGATAAATTCGCGACTCCTTGGTGGTGTCTGTGGGGATACGGCCTGCTGGTCGTTAGCTTCCTCCTTTCCCCTTCAAGGTCGATACCAATACTTACACAAGCACGCCAAAGTATTAACACCATCAATATTCATCGCACAGCTCCCGCAGATACCCTCTCGACAACTCCTCCGGAACGTCAACGTCGGATCCATCTCATTTTTAATCCTGATCAACGCATCCAAGTACATAGGTCCCGTCTTGTTCAGGTCCAGGGTATACGACTGCATCCGCGGCTTCTCGGACGGCTGGTCCGGATTCCATCTGTAGACGTGGAAGGTCTTGATCTTCGCATCGGCGGAGGGGGTAGGCTCCTTGGATTCAACGGTGGCGTAGGATCGTGTGAGCGCCGTTGGGCGGAAGAGAGGGCGCGCAGCGCGCAGGATGGACGTCGATCGAAGAGAGGCCATTGCGGCGGCAGTGTTTCACTAGCGGGTAACGATCTCAATCTGTAGAATCGCACAGTCCGCCGCAATGAGTGTGATACTGCTGTTGGCGTCAAGAACTTCAACTGAAGATGTTGTCGATGACCTCGGGAAATCAACTTTTGGTGGCTTCGGGCGAAGCCGGATTATGTCAGCGGTTCTAACCAATCAGGGCATCGTGATTACCAGCAGCATCCTCAGGCTCAGCAAAGACATCTCACACTCCGAGCGAAGAGTCAAAGGTTCGACTGTCATGAAAAAGTCCATGAATGTATAATGAGATGGCCAATGAGGCTGTCTATACTGACCATTCCACCCAAGCGGCTCCAATCTCCCTTGTGCTGGGACGTCGTCGCACTACAGACACTCATTTGACTGCTAGGCGCCTTACTCAAAATGGACTTTGCTGACATCCATGGATGGATGGACAGGAGTTGGACGACATCCCTTCATCACCATGAGCAGGACAACGCTCTCTATTCATTGAACATCTATCATGGCCTGACTACTTTCATTGAATTTCGAATGTGGCCCGTCGCTCATTTATGTTTTAAAGCTGAATTGATTGATCTAGGCTCTCCCTGACCTCAACACGTATTAACCACCAATCGCGTCCACCTCAATCGCATCCAAGGCAAGGCGAATTGTCTAGACAATGGATCTAAAACCGGGCGTACCTTCGCATACTCGATCCTCCTCCTCCATGAGCCTCACAGATGTCGAGGCCGGCATGAACAGTCGGTCCCGGGTCGCCACGAAGGACGAAAAGGTACAGGCGACGTTATCTGACATCCCTCAGCGCAAACCGCTTCCGCCGCCAAAAGATACCTTATCAACGCCAGCTGAGAAGAATGCACTTGGCGCCTTAACTCTATCCTCAATCGCAACCAAGCTGAGATTCAATGGGGACAGGAAGAAACAACGACTCTTTTGGTTGGCAGTGGCTGGAGGGGTCATCCTCCTGGCTCTGGTCATCGGACTCTCTGTTGGGTTGACGCGCAAGAAGTGAGTTCGCTCGAGCGCCTAGATCACCAGGTCTAACGCCTATCTCTAGGAGCAGCAACCTCCCACTCCCCACTGACAACGGCGGACCCTATTCCGGTGATCTCACGTACTATGAGCCAGGCCTAGGCGCTTGTGGAATCACAAGCGGTGGCTCAGAAAATATCTGCGCAGTTTCCAAAATAATTTATGACGCGGCAAGCACGAGCTCGGATCCAAACCAGAACCCGCTATGCGGGAAGAAACTTCGTCTAAAGCGCGGAGATGCCAGCGTAGATGTTACGGTCGTGGACAGGTGTAAGACTTCCCTTTCTTATCCTTATCGTGTCTCGATGTAAAAGGCCTTTGCTGACTTCATTCAATAGGCGTCGGCTGTAAGCCGACAGACATTGACGTATCGCTTGCTGTGTTTCAGAAACTCGCACTGAAAGCCCAAGGTAGGGTCAACGTCCAGTGGGCATGGATTGACAAGGCTCCTGTGAAAGTACCGAAACTATAAGCAGGTCTTGTCAACCTTCCCGGAAGTATACCGGTGACGGCCCATGCTATAAGGTTTCTTGACGCTGTACTCCTTTACAGCTCTTTCAATTTCGGTTTCCAACAGCGCCCCAGAGCCTAATAATCGGGGAATTCCGGATCGATTTGTTTGCGCCAGGCGCTGAGGCCACCCATAATGTCGACCACAGACCTTGTCCCTTCCTGGTCCAGGCCCATTTCTTTGAATTTCTTTACCGCGGTTTGCGAGTCATTGCCCAGCCGGCAAATGACATGAACAGGCGTATCTGGATTTTCAGCGACGCGTTCTGGCATCCAGTCCGGACGAACAGCTTGACCACCAATTTCAGGTTGCAAGGATTTGATGGGAGTGGACAAGATCTTTGACAGTGGGATGTTGATACTATCCGGAAGAGAACAGATATCAAACTGCACGCGCTCCCTCACGTCGATCAGGATGGGTTGGGTTTCACTCGAATTTGCTGCTGCACCCAATGTAGGATGCAACTTGTGCAAGTCCCTCGCTGTTACGCGCTCATCACGACTGATCGACGGGGCAATTGCGGAGCCACAAAACATTGTATAAGCTGACGAATCACTCCGAAGACCGTCCTCGGAGAGGGAAGCATTCGCTGAGCAAGAAAAACATTCCCGTCTGCGGCGCCGGAGTCGAATATTGCGGAACGGCGGTGTTGAATAGGCGGAGAAGATGTGCAAAGACGGCACTATTGCTTGTTTCGAGTCTTTTTCAGGCGAAGTGAGAAGCCGAATCGTCTCCAACGCTTGCATCACCCCCATTAAACCCACGACTGGGCCGATTATTCCCCCGTCCGCGCAACTCACGACCGTATCTGGTGGCGGAGGCTTGGGGAATATACACCGGTAGCACGGACCTCCAGCCGGGTCTCCTGGCTTCAGAGGTGGATAATTGAGAATCATTAACTGCCCTTCTGTCCGGAGCGCCGAAGCCGACACTACCGGTTTTCCCAGAAGCACGGCAGTATCGGAGATCAAATATCTTGTTGCAGGATTGTCCGTGCAGTCTAGGATGACGTCGAAACTCGAAAATATATCCGGAGCCTTGTGCGGAGTGAGATGCGTTCGATATGGGACGTATTCGGGATGCGGGTTTAAGCTGCAATGCGGTTAGTTTTTGAATATTACCGTTTAAAAATGACGTACTCTCGTAGACTTTCAATCGCACTGTCCACTTTGTATTTCCCTACATTCTGAGTCCGGTGAAGGACCTGGCGATGTAAATTTGAGGGTTCGACGGTATCCCCGTCGATGATTCCGAGCTTGCCGATGCCTGCGCCGGCAAGATACATTGCCGCGGGACACCCTAACCCGCCAGCGCCAACGATAAGAACCGCTGAGTTTCGTAGTTTTAGTTGTCCTTTGGTAAACAGCATGTCAGCCACCACTGTCCCCCACGGATCTGGGAGAGGCACTCACCCTGTATTCCCACTTGCTCGACAATCATCTGTCTTCCATACCGCCTGTACTCATCCTGCAACAGCGGCCATTTCCGCCTCTTTTCCTCGTCCTTTATGTCTGAATCATCCGCCTTGACTTCCACCTCCGCATCTCCCGCCTCTTCCCCGTTCGTATCTCGCTGCTTCCCTCCCTCTTCCTCGGCCCTTATATCGCTCTCCCCCCTCTCATCCTCAATATCCCCCACCTCTCCATGCGAAGAAGAAGCGCGGGCTTCCAACTCATACAGCTGCTGCCGTAGTTGTCGAAGATGCAGCTCTGTGGTGATGATTTGACGCTTTAAATCCTGTTGCTTTGCGGCGAAGGCGTTGTCCATTTTGGGAGCGGGAATAAATGATGTCGCAGATCCGAAAAATGGATTCAGGACATCGGGGAGCGCCCTTTTGAATAGTTTTGAGGGAAGGGCGTGGTGGGGGTGGGGAGTTTGGGCTTTTTTGGTGATGGGAGCAAAAGAATGACATAGGTAGAAAATAGAGTTTCTTTGACTGCTTGTGGGTGCTTCGGCCCCGGGGAAGCCCATTCCCGCGGCGGACACCTTACTCCAGGGGCTTGACCCCCTATTCTTGGGGCCTGGCTCTCTATTTCTGGCATCAAGACTTTGTTCCAGGCCTTATTCACAGAGGGGCTTTTGTATTTCTTAGATACAAGACATTAATGGAAAATATACAGTCGCTAAGAGAACGGATATCCTGCTAAAGCAAATAAAACAAGCATTGCATGAGTAGGGACTTGGAGGAGGTCTTGATGTTTATGATACAATAGTGCTGGCGGTGAATAGCTGATGTAGTGTGTTATTTTAACTTGCCCATTAGGGGCATTCTTGCATTGAGAGGGATCGGGTCGAAAAATGAACGCACTGAGCTCTTATGCGATCCGCTTCGTAACACAGAAGAGTATTGCCAACATGTCTGGGGAATCTGGGTGGTGTGGGATAAGAAAGGGAACGTGGTTTAGTTGCCCTGTTGCGGTCTATGGCTTTTAGGAGCTGAGGAAGGGATGATCCATCAACTCTCTGGCTGTCTTCCTCTCCTCCGGAAGCCAGGTAAGCATGTCCCTAAGCAAAGCCAAAAAAAGTTGTCTCTCCTCGTCTGAATACGGGATTGTAACCTCCAATTCGCGGGCGGGTATCAAATCACTATGAAGAAATTCGCCTATTGCAGCAGGCAAATCAGTAAACGGGTTGTGTCACTTTATTTGCGTATTTACATTGCTCACCTTTATCATTAAAGAAAGGCCCCCCAAAATACTCCCTTGCGTTGCTGCAGAGCTCGCCCGCCTCATTTTGGACAGCAATAGGCCACTTACGGCGTGCCATAACATCTGACATCGCGAGTAGCTTCGCTGGAGGTGGACCAAGTAGGGCGATCATGTCTGCGAGGTGCGTTTTGGCATCATAGTGACCTCGAGCATCATGAACTTGACGAAATAGTTCAGTCCGCTCAATGACATTCCATGCCTGCAATGCACAGGGTTAGCTGCTTTCACTTTCCGGATTCGATAAGTTGCCTGCAGTTTCACAACATGTGTGGATAGTTCCGGAGAAAAAGCATACTGCCTCAAAATTTTCTGAGCCTAGTATAATTAAAGAATGAGGTTTCATACTATGGCACCAAAATTCCATATGTCAGCGCTAAAACTCCAGCCACGGCCAAGAATAACCTCCGGAGCGCGATAGTGGTCGGGCTGTATGGGATGGGTGCCAATTTCTTCCCTCTTGTTATCTGTTGGAATTCCACAATCGAGCCGTGTCGCCAACCCGAAATCGGCGATTTGGGGTATCATATTCTTTAGCTTTTCCACGTTCAGGGGCCCAAAGTCGTTGTGGCAACGATAGATAGTTCGGCCAGTAGTTGGGTCAGTTTTGTACCCCATGGCTAGGCTAGTAGTGTGTTCTTTAACAAACTTTGGGAGAATATCTCCATCCTCGAATGTCATGAGAATGTTGTCGAGCTTGAGGTCTAAAGAGACACATATATATCAGTACTGTTCCTTCTCGGAAGAGAAGGAGTAACTTGCCGGTATGAACAACCCTGCATTCCGAGTCGAGGTAATCAAGGCCAGCAAGGAGAATCAGAAGGTATGCTTTGGCAATCGGAAGGGGAAGTTTCTGGTCTGTGAAACGTTTGTGGAGAATCCACATTGGTTCCCGCATTGGTTCATATGCCAGACATAGATGGTTCCCATCTGGGCCGGTAATCTGAAAGCTTTCAAGGCATGTTCGAGTAATCCCGTGGCCACGATGCGACGGGTTTTGTCGTGCAATGAGTTGCTCCATGTCACGCTCGTCCTCGGCATCCTTGGAGCTGCGGTTGTTTATTATCTTCAGTGTTATAAAGCGTTCAGGTGCCATCGGTATCTGAATGAAAGCAAGGCACCTGTTACTACAGGCTCAAATTGTAAATATAGCCGGCATACCGGAGCAGAATACATGCCTTGTCGTGTCCCGTGCGAGCCATACACTTGACCTCATTCCCCAGCCGACTTTACCAGTAACTGATAGTGTTTGGCAAGGATCTCCCGGGCTTAGCTGGGTAGAAGTATCTGGGATTATAGCCTAGACAGGCCTCTTCATCAACTACTTCATGCTGGGGAATGGGAGATGCGGATGCAGCAAGAGGAAGCGATGCAGCTTGGGTGCGGAGGGAGAAGAACATTCGCTTTGCCACCCGCGTCATGAACCGCGTTCTAATCATGGAGCCGGCCAAAC
The DNA here is from genome assembly GCA_039700045.1 of Malbranchea zuffiana. NCBI lineage: Eukaryota > Fungi > Ascomycota > Eurotiomycetes > Onygenales > Malbrancheaceae > Malbranchea > Malbranchea zuffiana. The sequence continues at coordinate 203,678 of JARUPO010000011.1, read as the reverse complement.
GCTGCCGATTGCACTCCGGTTGGCACAGCGCAAGTTATGCGCTGATAGGAGCACTCGTGGTGCAGTTGGCTGGGAGATATTGGGTGCCGAAGCTCTGGTAGCGCGGGGGATTATCCGCCTGGGCCGAAAGAAAGCGGAAAATATGAGCGAACGGCCACAGGAGGATGCAAGACAAGCTCGCTATGGCCAATACACCGGATAAACGGAGGTTGCCGTCGAGCAGATCGAAGAGAAGAAGAAGTAACCGAGCCCGAAGCTCGCGCGAAGTCGCGCAGATGTTCTTGTTCCTAAGTCTTGGCATCGAAGAGATGATTTTGTTGAATAAGTTCAAGTGATACAAATTATTTTGTAGCTAAATATGTATGGTTCTCGGTCAGTGGCTATATTCATTAGATTCATCAGTGATTTACAGAATATCTCCATTATACCTCAGCTGCAGAAGCATGCACAGTATCACGCCTCTAACCAGTCGGTACAGTATTGGCTCACTCATATCGAGAGTACCATCCTGCCAACTTCATGTCCTTCCATCTGATCTTATCAGGGCGTATCCAGGCTCGCCAGCGATCGTATTTCTGTATGTCGGCGTCCCGGGAGGGAGGGAGTGTATTTCGATGGTGTAGCAAGCCGCAAAATTGCGAAATCCCTTTGAGCATAACTGCAACGCGCCTTTTGCATGCTCTCGTACAAGCAACGTCGAATAATGTGACGGGGCTCCGGATCCCATGCAGCACAGCAAGAAAGTCAATCTCGTCTCTTCGTAAAAGTTCATCGCTTGAATTCCGGGTTCTGGTCCATAGTCTGCGAGATGAAATTTCTCAAAGCCGCCCATCGATTCGAAGATGGCTGTGTTTCCGCTTGTCCTTCAGCGGCGCTGGTCGACGACCCCGCTCCAGTCATCTGCGCCATGTTCTTCGCAAATCGATCCCGCTCCATCCTGTCCAACTTCTCCTTTCTCTTCATCGCGCCGGGCCTGTGCTTCAAACTCTTATGCTTGATAATATTCACTTGGCTACTGATCTCAGTGGCATCTGCCTCCTCCGTGTCCGGTAGCGCGTCTGCAAGGGATCCTAGATCTGCGAGCTTCTTGGACGGACGACGTCGTTTGAGCGTCTTCTTGTTCGATTTTTCAATCTTCGACACAAACATTGAGTGCTTTATCATTCGTTTATCTTTCTTGTTTGTGTGAAATTCGGAATCGAAGAGTTCTGTCGAGGGAGTGACGGCCGCATCAGGCTGAGATGCCGGTTTTGACTTTGCCTGTCGGCTCTTCGACTTCGGACGACTGGGTGCCTAAGAATAAATATTAGCAATGAACCAACGCATCAACAGGCATAAAATTACCATTTTGTTGTCCTTTGATGGCAGAGATGTGACTTTCGACAACTGCCTACTTCTATCAATCCAAAATCTGAAGAAGTTAAGTTTGCACTGTTTGCGTTACGCTAGCCCTAATCGGTGGTTCCCGCACGGGCCAATCACGTGCTTTGTTCTGGAACCTTGGCACCGGGAACTTTTCTGCATTCGGCTAGTGGGCTACACTTCCATCATGTGATGACGACAAGCTTTCTGGGCCGCAACCTGGTTTGTTCCGTTTCTGGCGACCCGAAGTCCGCTCGTCTTCTTCTGCTTGTCATTGACTTCACATCTTCTTCTCCTCAACGTCACTGGTATTTCTATGCTTCTGGTCACCTCTAGGCAGCTGTCTAGGTCTATCCGTCGAGCTCTTCGTTCTCAAATCGTTTATATACCCTCGTCTGCAACCCCCACCACCCCGCGTGACCAACTTTCGACGCCATTTAATTCTCCGTTTTATCGCCAGTACACGATGACGAGACTTACGCCGTACGCAAAGAAGCACAAGGTGACCGTTATTGGGTCGGGGAACTGGTATACCTCCTTCTTCAGCTCCTAATAATTTGGCAGGTACTAACATGGTGTAGGGGTTCCTCGATTTCCAAAATGGTCGCCGAGAACGTGGCCGCTAACCCCGATATTTTCGAAGCCGTCGTGGATATGTGGGTGTACGAGGAGAAAGTCGAGATCCCGAAATCATCAAGACATTACAACCCGTCATCGCCTCTCTGTTCTGGCCCTCAGAACCTAACAGAGCTGATCAATACCTTCCACGAGAACGTCAAATATCTTCCCAACATCACGCTTCCAGACAATCTCCGTGCGAATCCTTCGTTGGAAGACTCGGTGAAAGATTCGACCATCCTGGTTTTCAATCTCCCGCATCAGTTCATTGGCGGAATCTGTCAGAGATTGAAGGGCCATATCTTGCCTTATGCTAGAGGAATTTCCTGCATCAAGGGCGTCGACGTGAGCGAAGAGGGTATCAGCTTGTTCTCAGAGAAGATTGGTCGGGAACTAGGCATCTACTGCGGCGCTCTATCTGGCGCCAACATTGCCTCCGAAGTTGCCAAAGAATTGTACTCCGAAACAACCATCGCCTACGACCCGCCCCGTCTGGATTCAAAGGCACCCACCCCGCAAAACATGTCTCCCGCCGCATCTTCCGTCAACGTCAACGAGATCGTGCACTTCGAACACAAGGATTCCTCCGGCAACTTCTCGAAGGTCAAGCTCCGTCCGCTCCCCTCGGAATACCCGCCTGTCGATCACGCATTTATCAAGACCCTCTTCCACCGCCCCTACTTCCACGTCCGCGTTGTACACGACGTAGCCGGCGTCTCCCTCGGTGGTGCCCTCAAAAACATCGTAGCCCTCGCAGCCGGATTCGTCGACGGACTCGGCTGGGGCGACAATGCTAAAGCCGCCGTAATGCGCGTCGGTCTGCTCGAGATGGTGAAATTCGGCACACGCTTCTTCGCAAACTCCGTCAATGCCCAGACCTTTACGGAGGAGAGCTGTGGCGTCGCTGATCTGATCACCAGCTGCAACGGGGGCAGGAATCATCGCTGTGCCAGGCTCGCGGTCGAGCGCGGTCTGACTGTTGAAGAGGTGGAGAAGCAGGAGTTGAACGGGCAGATGTTGCAGGGTACCTTGACTGCTAGGGAAGTCAATGTTTTCCTGAAGAAGCAGGGCCTTGAGGATGAGTTCCCATTGTTCACGGCTGTACACAGTGAGTGCTGAATGTCCTTTTGCCAACGTTCACATGATCTAACATTCACATAGATATCCTCGCTGGCAAGGCTAAAGTTGAAGATATCCCAAGTCTCATTGAGCGATAAAACATGAGATGGCATCTTTCCTTGCATTCATGGATACCCGTCTACAGAAAACCTCAACATATAGACCCTATTATATCCCACTTTTCTTCTGGTATTAGAAATGGGGAATGGCTTTTAGGATGATATGGTGGCCTTTTCTTTTCTTCTCCATTTTTATTTTCCTTTCTCTCGCGTGGTTGGATTTGAAAACGAGAAAACGTTTATAATATATATCTCCCTTTAATCAACCCCTTAACCCGATACTTTCTCAGGAACGGCTCTGAAGCAACCACCCATTCAATCACCGAAATATCCCAGATCTACCCTATCATTTCCCCTGCTTGCATTCTCCCCAATCTTCCTTCTCCTTACAAGGATCACACGCCGTACACCGACTACACTTCACAGCCGTTACATTCCTCCCCACATCCCTAGGACAATCATCATGCTGCCGCTCTCCCTCCTGGCCATCAAGAAGATTCCACACGTCGTGCTCCGGCGTGCAGAGGGGAGGCTTCTCGCATTTCTTGCTGCTGTATATGACGGTTTTTCAATGAGCCATATCCACGAGCCAGCGTAAAGGGTAATGTACCTGTGCAGTTCGCATTTTACGCCCGGGATCATTCGGATCGACCCTACTTGCTCGCTGGATGTCGGGGGGATGTTGTCAGTAAGACTGTGCTTGTTCCTTTTCTAATCCTCTTGACGGAGGGGTCCAACGAGACGCACATTCCGCCCAGATACACACACTCCTCATTGCTGTATAAGACACGGAAAAGTCCGTCGAAATTAGTGACCGAGTGTACGGCCGCCTTGTTGGAGCATGTTATTACAACGAGGACTGGATGGAAGATTTGTCGAGAATATTGAGTACTTACCATGATATCCTGGGCCATAGTACATGCCAGAAAGGTGGTAAGATAAATGAGAAGCATTGCTACTTGGTATAAGATTCTTGGAGCTGATGCGGCTTTCGATGAGAGATGTTGATGTTTAACAAAGTCGATACGTCCCGTCAAGGTCAGACCTTGATTCCACCCGCACAGGTTTATATCCATCTCTTCCAAAACATCGTTTATTAACAAGCGTACAAATACTTCGGGGTTCGCAGCACTGGCCGGGACAATACCAGGGATTCTGAACAAAGGATCGATGCAAAACGTTAGGCACGAGGTACAGTCCACCACGCTAGGTAAAGCCGGCTTTCTTATTTTATGGAACGACTATACTGACGTTTGAAGTCGTACATTCGCAGGATGGAACTCCCACCGGCTACTTTATGTTGCGAGAGCGGACCGGCCTTTCTCAAGCCAAGTTACGCTTCTGTCATATCCGACACGGGGAGCCTGGATATTTTGAATCTGGATGGTAACGGAATCGGATCTTGCGCGCTTGCCGCACTGTATTGCAGTACTCCGAATAGGAGGTCCCGAGTTTGCCGTTACCCGGGCGGAGAGAGGAATAGGCCGAGCAACAAGATATATTTTCCGAAACACAAGGAGAATATCTGATTGTGTGCCTATGCTTTCGAGTAACGATTCTCGTCACATAGGATTAATATGAAATCCAACGAGTTTCCTGGAATATCCGTCGTGCCCGAGCGAGGCTTTGAGATTGAAGTGATGAAATTTTCAATCCCTTTCCTGGTGAAAAGTACATATGGAGAACCTCTTTAGTCCATTAGCGTAGAATGTTGCTGAGCCAGAAAGAGACCTTCAAAACGACTGAAGCTGAATAGAAGGCGTACCGAAGAAGTGAACAGCAGCGGTGGATGCAAGAAACCCCTAGGCAGAGCGCGGACCAACGAACGACGGCAGTAGATATTCGGCAATATGCGAACACAACAAGGCTTTTTTTCCGATTGGTAAAGCACTTATTGAACTGAGAGACTCAATAGCTCTGCTTCCGCCGCATATGCATTAATTCAAGTCTGAGAAGTAGCTCTCATTGCCAGGACTTCATCTCGCCTTTCATAACGCTCTTTGGAGTCAAGCATGTTGAAAAAGGTCTGCTTTGTTCCCTTTAGAATGCGGAGGATTCGCTCTCGATTGCGCAGCTCGGGTGATTTCTCTTGCAGCTTTTCTATCTGTGCACACAAGAATTTCCAGTTGACATTGTCGCCGTTCACTCCTTCAATTTCATAGGCGACTTCATGAGGAAAACGGGTCTGCCAGTATTCTTTCGTGGCCTGCCATCCTAATGGGATGAGGGTATGACTAGCATCCAAGTATGGTAGGTGGTCGAGGATGAGATATTGGATTTCAAGGGGTATTTCCAAAAAATGTGGGTGATTCACAGTTTTGGGAGCTTGTTGACCGCGATGGCCTCTCAGTTTTGAGATCGTATTTTCGTTCAAAAGGGCCCATCTTGTTCCTCGGCGAATGAGAGCTGGAATCTCAGGAATTTCCAGCGGGTCAGCCACCGCAACCTTCCACTCTGGGATTTCAGCCCCAGCGACCTCACGCCCAATCAATTTTCTGTCCAGCAAGTCACGGCTGAGCTCGAATGGTTGCTTCTTATATCTTTCATATAAAGCAACGAGGAAGAGGTCGAGATTTGCCTCTGCGCTTCGCCCGATAATCCGACGAATCAGTGTCCAGCAGCGACCGTGAACTAGAAACCCGTGGGGGTACAGGGCTTGATTCCTGTCGTCAAAGAAGTTTGCTGGATGCAGTAGTATCGGGTCATAATCCTCTTCCAGACCTTCTTCCCATGGGGCATCCACCGTCGCAAAGCCTTTGTTCCAAGGGACGCACAGAGATGTGCGGTCGGGCCGGTCGAGGTCCATCAGCGCCAACCCAGAAAGCCGCACCTGGGGTTTCGGTGAGTTGGGCGTTTCATATTTGATAACTGTGTCCGAAAACTTGACATTAGTTTGTATACCAATAACCTAGGACTTGATTGAAGGGCAGGATTCGCATATGGCCGTTGTTATCGGGCGGCAAAAAGTCACAACTACTCACTCGCTCGATAGGCGGTTGACCGACACCTCCCCGCCCGTCGCGATACTTCTGAAGTTTGTCCCCATCATCCAAAATAATACCACCGCATGCACAGCAGTGAGGGTGTGGCCCAGTCGGCGCGGAAGCATTAGGATAGTTCTGTCTCATAAGTTTCTCGCGGGATGTGTTGACTGGGGCGGGCATGTATTGCCTGGTTTCGTCTTCTGATGTTGGCCTAGTCGGATCGTTTGCAAGATTCAGTGTCTAATTATTGGCCGTTTGTCACATGTCGCCGTCTGGGCATATCGAACCCCTTATAAAGTGCCTTATCTTCTATGACGGCATTTATGTTGGTTCCAGCTTTTACGTGAATTAGTTGTTTTCCCGGATGACAATGTTTGGCTCTTGTCGAACTTGGTTGCCCCAAGCTTTGGGCCCGGGAATGGTCAATGGTGCGAAACGGGATGTTGAAGTCGAACATTTTAACAATTGTGAGTTATATTGAGGGCTTGCATTTCAAGTTTAAAATGTCTGAAAACGGGGTATATACAGCTAACGAGGGATGAGAGCTGACGGCTATCTGACTATTTTCGACTATTGACACGGAAGTCTTCGAATTGGAAGGTCGTCTAATGCGAGCTGCCTGTTGGACATGAACTAGTGCTGCAAACTCCAAAAACGCGTAAAATAACACTTTACACCCCGTCTTGCTCCCTGGCCCAACCTGGATATCGATGGCGCTGGCGGTATCCTGGATTTTGGTTGCCTGCCGTTTATAATGAACCTTGGGGTTTAAGAACGATGGCGGTTGCAAGGCCCGTCTCGACAATGCCGACAGCTCAGATGAATCCATTTCACCGGGTAAGAAGTCCGTCTCCCCTGCCCAACAAGAAGATGCTGTGACTCATGTAGCCTTTTACGGACATGCCTAGGCCCAGAAAGAGAGCCGTACTCTTATCTCTGGGGATGGAAGTTCCGCACTCCTTCAAGGAAGGCCCTCAACCCGAACCGTCCGACGTCTTTGGCGTCGAAGAATTGGTGCGTCTGCTGGCCAGGTCTGTGGGAGTTTCTGGACAATGTCCAGAAAGTGGCTTCCGTGCCGATGGCGACCATGAGCTGCACGGAGCACAGGCCGTCGTCCTCTAGAAGCTCCCTGCCATAGGCCGTCACTTGCTCGATGGCCGAGGCTTTCTCAGCGTCGGAATTGCTGGCTGCCCTCTTGAACTCGGTATATATGCTGGTACGCTTCGTGCCCTCCCTCACGTTGTAGATTTTGCAACCTACTCACTCGCCTGCGGGAGATGGTTGCCGGGGGCTGCTCCTGTACCCAGTATATCTGTGTATCGGCGGTAAAGAAAGCGGCCTGGCGATCCATAGGGCCGCCGTCTCGGACTCGTGGTTGTTGGCATTGGCGGCATCCCATACAGCACCCCAAGGCTACCTAGGTATCGTTAGTTATCAAACTAGCCATGAGATGCACGCGTGGCAGCGGCCTGCCCTGCCCTGTGCTTCTTTGGAAGTGTCTGACCATACTTCGTTACTTGCTCAATGGCCTTCTGTCTCCTAGCCTCAGAGGTGCTGGCCCTCTTGAACTCAGCGTAGATGAGGGTATGCTTCCTTTCCTCCCTCATGTTGTAGATCTTGCAATCTACTCGTTTGTGATAAGACTAGCCATGGTGATGGTGATGAGTGTGAGGCTAATTGCAATCACTCGCTGCACCCTGGACAGTGCGAAGCTCACTCGCCAATCTGAGGAAGGTGCTCATTCCAAGCTGATTGTCTAAAATGGAAGAAGGCCCTGGGAATCAAAAAGGAGGCAAGAGGGAGTAAGAGATGGCTCAGTCCAGTCAGCGTTAGCCCAGTTCCGCCTGCATAATTCGTGAGCAGCTCAAGTCGTTCTCACTTCAGCAGACGGGATGGACAGCACTTTCCGAACGTGGTCAAGCAATGCGTCCGGGGACGAGCTTCAGGAAAGTACCTAGGCAGCTATGACGCGTGCGCGTTCTCGTCCATCAGGAAGGGCTTTACGACGAGCCCAAGGCGAGGCCGTTGCCGTGACAACGCAAATAGGTAAACAAAGAGCCATGAACGACGAAAAGAAAGGACTCCCCATACTTGATCCTCTCCAGTTAAACACATCTAAACGCCGTTCGCGGGCATTTTCAGTGGCTAGTATAATAAAATCGGGTGCTGGGAGAGCCGGCAGTGAGATTATGGCTTGCAGCGCCCGATCCCGAATTAGGAATAAGACCCGAGGATTGATGGAATTACGCTCATCGCTGTGATATCTCTAAGGGGCCTATGTCTGTTTCTTACTTTCACACCTGACCTCGGCAAAATATCGACGTCATCCACAGTGATAAGGACATAATGAAACAACTTTGGCGGCCAACGAAGAGGCTGAGTAAACCCGATCATCACAAGACAGGTACCTATTTAAGCGACGTTCTTGATGTCCTGAAGCATTCAACTGATCCGCATGGGGTTCTCTTCATCCGAGAAACCATTCAGGTGATAAACAAGAATGGTTTAGATACTCCTATGCAAGGCCCTGTGCTTAATCTAGTTGCGTCAGGCGGTTGAGCTCAGCATCAAACAAAATCCTTTCTTTGACGGGAGCAACTTTCGGCAACGCACAGAGCGACAGGGGTACTATTTATTGGGAAATCTTAAGATTTTCCAGGAGAGTATATGGCGGGCAAGCGTGAATATTTGGCTCGGGATATTCAATGTCCCCTTGTTCGGGTAAAAACTTGAGGTGGGAAGCTTAATACACCCGTATCGTGGCCCTAGCAGGGGATCTAATCCGATGAACCTTTAGGTGAGGTGCCAATCTCTTCGCAACTTACCCAATGCTAAGACGGAAGTGGAAGGACGACGTTCTCGCGATCCCCTGTGTTTACGCACAAATTACGAGTCGGTGACTGCGCTAGCGGCCCGAAACCCAAAAAGTAAAAATTTAAGCTTAATTTGGTTTGTCCAATGAAGTTCATCTCCTTCGGCTGCCGCCCCACGTCCGCCGTACAAGCATATACGAGTCATTGCAAGCTGTTGCGACTACAGCAAACGCACGGTCACCTGCTCCCGCGTCGGTGGAACACTGGGCCAGTCAACAGTAGGTCTGGCGCCGCACAGATGCTGCGGCCTGCCGACGGCTCAGTAGACGGAACTTTCAGCCACTAAGGAGAAGAAGTGAGAACGCCTCAAATAAAGGGGCAGAGGATCAAGAGATATGCTTTCGAGCATAGCACGAAGCGTTGTTGTCGGATGGACGAGCATCGACATGTATTTCCCCCCTCAGATAACCGTTGAAGCTGTCATTACATTCCGGATACTTGAAGTGCTCATCCTAACTAAGAAGTAGGGATGGGACGCTCAAGTTCATGCCGAAGGTCCCCGCCCAAGGTGCTTATTATGGGTCATCACCTCCGCGTACATTCCAGTCCAAAGAAAACCCCTTATATATTCAAAGTCATCAGGAAAAAGTATGCTCTCCCAAACAATAGTGCCAGTGCCATCAAACCACATCACTTTCACCACGCCTCTCAGCAGAGCCTCTTCATCAACAAGAAATATAACATTCCTCAGCTTCAGCGATGCAACTTCTTCAGGCTCCCAGTTCTGCATATATTCGACGTCTATTTGCTCTTCGATCAACTCTTCAACGTACAGTTCGGAGTCAGTATTGGTCAACAACGGGATGCGAAGGAAGATCTTCTCCCAGTGATCTCCAAAGTTATAGGTGGATTCGTCATCCAATTCGATATTAAAGTGGGATGGATGAATCTCGCCATTTGCTGCAGCTTGAAATTGGCTGACATATCGGTCCTGAAGCTCGGGTTTGTAGCACGTACGAAGCCAGACCGGACAGATCGCACCATTGGCGTGTGCACTAATTTCACGCTACTTCACGGTCTGACGTGGTGCAATGACCCGGTTGATCTGGGCTGGAGACGGGTGAAACCCTTCAGGATCATCAAACCCGTCCAACACAACCACACTACGGTGAACATATGGCTTCAAGAACCAATTAGCAGTCGATTCCATTGTGTGCAAGGTGTCTCTCCTCACCTCGCGTGCTAATGCACCCATATCGAGCCATCGTTTCGCCAGTGAGTTCCACTGACTTTGATCCTCGGATTCAGGCCTTGCGTACTCCCATTCCTCCTGGCATACCCATGTCAGCTCCCCAACACACCGTAGCGGTAAATAGAATACGGACCAATGCGAAGATATCAAAGGCAAGCGCGCCGTAGTACGGAAACTCTGGTCGAGGCATTGCTCCGAGGTCTTGTTTGGAGAGATCAGGACACCGATTGCGCAAATGTGTGCTGCCGGTTGAAGTGGGGGAGTTATGTCCTGTCACTTGCTAAGAAAAAGCAACTAAAATAAGGCACTTCTGCCTGGAGGATGGTGGCTTCATCGTCCTGGATTTGAGACCTTGGGGAAGCGTGCATAACGACGAGTACCCAGTAGTCACGGTATTTATTGAAAATGAGTCCAAGGCTTCTCTGGTCCAAAAGAGGGGGTCAAATAGCGAAGTCGGGTCTCTTGAAAATCTCCGTGCGCTTTGTATCCACAAGGGTCTGACCTATATCAGTCCGAGATTAAGAATGGTTTTGGTTGAGGCTCAGGGGTCAACCAGCAGAGCTTTGGAATGACGTCAGTGTCATGTGAACAGCCATTGACTTTCCTGTTGTCTTCAAGTTCCGACGACTTCCCTTGAATGCAATCACTGATATAAGGGTTCGTAGCACAGCTGCGGCCTTCCGGTGACTTGCACTTTAACTGAATAAAATATGGCCGCTAAGAAGGAAGCATACATTCTTCCCCTCAGCATCGACGGTTCGCCGGATATCCCTGGCACCTACATTTATCTCCCTCCTCCGACCTCACCGGCGTATCTTCTTCGATTCATAATCGAAGGAAACAACCCAATATGTCGTCAAGGCAGCTTGTGGATGAATATACCGCTGCCAGGAGAGCCATTTGTCAATACGAGATTCAGGGAATACCAGTAAGAATGCTGCTGGGGGTTTCTCTGTTGCAAGTGTGGAGCTGACCAACAACTTACGGACTGAAACCGGAATTTAACCAAGAGCTCAAAATCGATATCCCAATTACCTGTGCGGGCGCATTTGCCTTTTATGTGACCTATAAGCCCTTACCGGACCTCTGTGATTCGTCGTCGGCGGAGCAGTCTGTGACGAGGTCGGCAACACACTATGTCGACGTCTGCCCAGCAATTACTCTTAAGGGACAAACAATTCCTCTAGAGTCGCTATCGATATTTTCGGTTGTGTCGAAATTCATGGGCGAGTACCCGACAGATTGGAAAAAACACCTTCGCGGGATTGGCGATAGAGGGTACAATGCTGTTCACTTTACCCCCCTCATGAAGAGGGGTGCTTCGAATTCTCCGTACAGCTTGTACGACCAGTTGCAATTTGATAATCAGAATTTTCCGAATGGGGAGAATGATGTGGTAGAGCTTGTATCGTCGATGGAAGAAGATCACGGGCTTCTCGCCATAACAGATGTCGTGTGGAATCATACAGCACATAACAGCGAATGGCTTGAAGAGCACCCTGAAGCGGGCTATAGTGTCGAAACTGCTCCGTGGCTGGAATCTGCGCTGGAATTAGATGATGCTCTCCTGCAGTACGGAAACGAACTAGGCCAGCTAGGGCTACCGACGGAATTTAAGACCGAGGATGACCTACTGACAGTCATGACACACATGAAGGCCAATGTGGCTGAGAAAATCAGACTTTGGGAATACTACACTGTTGACGTTAAACGTGATGTCGCCAGTATCATCGACTCCTGGAAATCTGGGTCTGTCGAATTCCCTAAAGGTGGCTTTGGAGATGTCGGATTTGGAGGTTTAAGTCAGATTCGAGAATGGTCACTAGACGAGAAAGCATCCTTTCTCCGCGAAAAGGCTCTATTAAACGATGGTCGGATATTAGGGAGATATGACAGACGGATAGATGCAAGCATTGGCGCTGCGCTTGTTACTGCATTATATGGCCGATATGGAGGCGACGCTTCAGATCTTCGAGACGTCGAGGCGAAGACGGTAGAAATACTGGATGCGGTGAATTTACCGCTGTTTCAGGAATACGACCAGGAACTGGCGGAGACGTTCAACCAGGTTTTCAATCGTACAAAATATCTCCGCCTCGATGATCACGGTCCCAAGCTTGGTCCCGTAACGAAGGAAAGCCCGCTTATCGAGCCGTATTTCACGCGGCTACCTGTGAATGAGCGCACAAAAAAACACAATCCCAAATCTCTTGCTTTGGTGAACAACGGGTGGGTCTGGAACGCAGACGCACTGAAGGATAATGCTGGACCCGACTCCCGCGCATACCTACGAAGGGAAGTAATCGTCTGGGGAGACTGCGTCAAGCTTCGGTATGCCGATTCTCCTGAGGACAATCCATTTCTCTGGGATTTTATGGCAAGGTACACGAAACTGATGGCAAAGCATTTTGCTGGCTTCCGCATTGATAATTGCCATTCTACGCCTTTGGTCGTTGCAGAATACCTCCTGGGAGAGGCTCGAAAAGTAAGACCTAATTTGATGGTATTTGCCGAATTGTTCACTGGTTCGGAAGAAATGGACTACGTCTTTACCAAGCGTCTCGGGTTAACCGCCCTTATCCGCGAAGCCATGCAGGCATGGAGTGCTGCCGAACTGAGCCGGCTTGTTCATCGCCATGGTGGTCGACCGATTGGGAGTTTCGACGTTGACCTCCTAGGCCATACAAGTGAGAGGCAAGACGAGATGGTGGTGAAATACATCAGACAGTGTGCCGTCCCCGCCTTGTTCATGGACTGCACCCACGATAACGAGACCCCGGCGCAGAAGCGCAGTGCTAAAGACACCCTACCGAACGCAGCCCTTGTCAGCATGTGCTCATCTGCTAATGGTAGCGTGATGGGATACGATGAGATATACCCCGAGCACATTGATCTCGTTCAAGAGAGCCGCTTGTACGCATCTTACTGTTCGGATGAAGGAGCAAGTGAGCTTACCGGGCCGGGTGGCATTGGTGGTATCAAAAAATTCTTGAATCAGCTGCATACGAAGATGGCTGTTGCTGGATTCAATGAAACACATATTCATCATGAGGGAGAGTTCATTACAGTGCATAGGGTCCATCCCCGCACCAGGACCGGCTATCTACTCATATCGCGTACTGCATTTTCTGATACGGAGGCTGACCAAATCTTGGACCCGATTCACCTATCTGGGACACATGCAAAGGCGCTTGGCGCCTGGAAATTAGTGGTTGAAAGCGATCCGGAGATTAGAAAGCAGACCATGTCAGAGAAGCAATTCTTGAAAGGGTTGCCCAGCCGGGTTGAGGCCATATCCGGCATACGGATAGAACAGGAAGGAAACAATACGATAATCTACACGCCAGATAATTTTCCTGCCGGGTCCATTGCGTTGCTGGAGACATGGATACCTCAGACGGATTTATCCGATGATTTGAGCACATATATCACGAGCGGCGCTGATGAAGCATTCAAGGCAGCAGATCTTATAGATATGAACTTTGTGCTTTACCGCTGTGACGCGGAGGAAAAGGATTCCAGCGAGGGGAAGGACGGGGTATACGACATTCCCAAGTTTGGACCGCTTGTCTACGCCGGGTTACAGGGGTGGTGGAGTGTCCTGGAAGATATCGTACGACACAATGACTTAGGGCATCCTCTATGCGACAACCTACGGGATGGTAAATGGGCACTCGATTTTATAGTCGGCCGCATGCAAAGAGCGGTCTTGCAGCAAAATTACTCGCGTCTGCAGGGTGCGACGAAGTGGTTAGAGGATCGCTTTAACGCCATACGGAAGGTTCCGGCTTTTTTGATTCCGCGATACTTTGCCATTATTGTCAAGACCGCATACGATGCCGCTTGTACGAGGGCCATCCACTTGCTTGGGGATACAGTTGAGCATGGATTAAACTTTACCCACGAACTTGGAATGGTCAGCGTGCAACAGCTAGGCTATGTCAAGTCGGCTTCGTTATACCCTTCAAAGCAAGTACCTTCTCTGGCGGCTGGCTTGCCACATTTTGCTACAGATTGGGCAAGGTGCTGGGGCAGAGATGTTTTTATATCACTCCGTGGACTACTTTTGGCCACGGGTTGCTTTCAAGATGCAAAGGAGCATATCCTTGCATTTGCGAGCGTCCTAAAGCATGGGATGATTCCGAATCTTCTCTCATCGGGTAAGGCTCCACGGTATAACTCTCGGGATTCGGTTTGGTTCTTTCTGCAGGCGATTCAAGATTATACACATATGGCGCCGGATGGAAACGATCTCTTGAAGGGAAAGGTCTCGAGAAGATTCTTGCCGTATGATGATACCTGGTTTGCGTTCGACGACCCAAGAGCATATAGCTCTACCTCGACGATCGAAGATATTATTCAAGAAATTTTCCAGCGACATGCATCCGGAATTTCGTTTCGAGAATACAATGCAGGTCCGGAACTCGATATGCAAATGAAGCCAGAAGGATTCCAGGTTGATGTTCATGTTGATTGGAATACTGGGATAATATTTGGTGGAAACCAATGGAACTGCGGCACCTGGATGGATAAAATGGGCGAGAGTCCTAAAGCTGGCAACCAAGGGCACCCGGGAACTCCGAGAGATGGCGCAGCCGTCGAAATCACAGGGCTTCTTTACAGTGCACTGCGCTGGGTATCAGAATTGAAGAAAGCCGGCTGCTATTCCCATGGAGGAGTGGACATTGGATCAGGGAAGCACATTGCCTTTGATGAATGGGCGGACAAGATCAAAGAAAACTTCGAACGATGCTATTACATTCCGGAAAATCCTGATGAGAATGGTGATTATGACGTGGACTCTACACTAGTTCACCGAACAGGTATCTACAAAGACTTGTATAAGTCTGGGAAGCCATACGAGGACTACCAGTTGCGACCCAACTTCCCTATTGCTATGGTCGTGGCTCCAGATTTGTTCAATCCTGATAATGCCTTCCATGCACTGACAATCGCTGATTCCGTCCTACTTGGACCGACCGGGATGGCCACACTGGACCCGTGGGACCTGAACTATCGACCGTATTATAATAACTCGGAGGACTCGACCGACTTTGCGACATCGAAAGGGAGAAATTACCACCAGGGTCCTGAATGGCTCTGGCCCACGGGCTACTTCCTGCGAGCGTTTTTGAAGTTCGGATTCATGAAGAGTGACTCACCTGAGGGTCGAGAGGATATGGCTCAGCGGGTTGCCGTAAGGTTACAAGGTTGTAGGAAAGCTCTCCGTCAAAGTCCGTGGAAGGGTTTGACTGAATTGACCAATAAAGATGGGTCGTTTTGTGCTGATTCGGTGAGTTTACTTACGTATTTGGAAATATTTGCCCCCCATTTACGGCTTTGGCGTGAACTAATATAATGCCTTGCTCTAGTCGCCGACTCAAGCATGGTCGGCGGCGTGTCTCTTGGACCTGTACTACGATGCAACCAAGCTCGCAGCGGCTCAAGCTGAAAGCGAAGGATAAACCCCTTAGAGCTGGACGGGAAAGGATATAATGTGCTCTATCTGATAAACAAGTTAACGATCAATGAATAGCAATAACTTTTATGATTCATTTGTACTCTAGTTTTATGCCCCCTCAACCCCTGAACCCGGCTGAACCCCCTGAAATGATGTTAATCACGTGATCTATGCTGGTCGACGTCATTGCATCGTCGCTTTTTGACTTTCGCGACAATCAACACCAATCACAAAGTCACAGTTGTTAGCGCGGACAAGTGTTGTTGACCGCAAATCGAACATCTGAGGAACGAGTTCATTCCTTCTCGCCCTAAGACTTTCGGAGAAGATTACGCTCGCGTACGAGCCGCCCGGAAACTCGAGCGAGGCCCCCTTGCATGGTACCGTGTTCGACGACCCGATGACTTCCCCCTTGCTCCATGCAGCAGCAACGGTTACGAGTTCTGCTCTCTACGCGGTAGCCACTGGAGGGGAAGATGGAGATGGTGATCACAAATATCAGGATCAGACTCGTAACCAGCGTGATTTCATCACGCAGATTGTGATCAGTTCTGCGTTGGGGTTCAGCGCATTCTTCACATTTTGTGTATGTTTGGTCCCCTGTTTGAGAGCGTGAGATTACTGGGTGCGTGTTTTATACTGACTGCGCTTAGATCCTGCGGCCGAGATGGAGAGTATTGTATAATGCACGGCGCAGACTGCGGAGTGCTGCCTCGACCTTGCCAGAGCTACCAGATTCACTGTTCGGGTGGATTCCGGTTTTATACCGGATTACGGATGAGGAGCTGTTGACGTCCGCGGGCTTAGATGCATACGTTGTATGTTTCCATTGTTTATAGTGCTTAGGCAAGAAGCTGACTTCGTGGTTTTCTACCTTTAGTTCCTCTCGTTTTACAAGTACGCCATCAAATTCCTGTCGATCACGTTCTTCTTCTCCGTTGTAGTTATCCTTCCCACGCATTACACGTATACGGGGCGTTGGAGGCCAGGAGATGGAAATACCACGGAGCCTTACGCAATGGGGAGCGTCTTCCCCGCAGGTGAAGAAGAAGAGAAACCCGAGAAACCGAAAACAGACCCGATGTACCTGTGGATGTATGTCGTGTTCTCATACGTCTTTACCGGGATAGCAGTATATCTGCTCATTGATATGACGAATAAGATAATTCGGATAAGGCAACAGTGGCTGGGTGGTCAGACAACTTTGACTGATCGGACGTTTCGACTGTCAGGGATACCACCAGAGCTGAGAACGGAGGAGAAGCTGAAGGCTTTTATCGAAAATTTAGGAATTGGAAAGGTTGATACACTGATGCTGTGTCGCAATTGGAGGGACTTGGATAATTTGATGGATGAAAGGAGAAACGTGCTTCAAAAGCTAGAAGAAGCGTGGACAAAGCATGTTGGGTACAAACAGAGAAAAATCGACAATGGTCGAGCCAGCAGACGGGCTAATAATCCGACTACGGCGACGGAAGATGACGAGGAACAGGCTCGATTGTTGTTAAACGAAGAGTCGATGCGCGCCCATGTCTCGGACTACGTGGGAGAACGTCCAAAGACCCGCCTTTGGTATGGCCGGTTTAACCTGAGATTCAGGTATATCGACTCAATCGACTACTACGAGGAGAAATTGCGACAATTGGACGAAAACATTGAGGCAACCAGGGAGAAAGAGTTTCCTCCGATAGCCCTGGCTTTTGTGACTATGGAATCGACTGCGGCTTGTCAGATGGCTGTCCAAGCTATCTTGGATCCCTCTCCAATGCAACTCGTTGCTAGCCTAGCACCTCCGCCGGGGGATGTGGTCTGGAAGCGAACCTATCTCACCCGGACCCAACGGATGCTCCGGACGTGGATAATCACCTTGGTTATCGGCCTCCTCACCGTCTTTTGGTCTATTCTTTTGATTCCCTTGGCCTACTTATTGAATCAGGAAACCATTGAGAAGGTCATTCCTCAACTGGCAGATCTTTTATCACGTCATGCAGTTGTTGGATCGCTCGTTCAGACTGCCCTTCCAACTTTGATACTCTCCTTGCTGAACGTTGCCGTTCCATTTGTCTATGATTGTAAGTACCCCTTTCCCTTCCAACAGACAAGCATCCTGACACCTTCTAGGGCTGGCTAGTCGCCAGGGCATGACCTCTAGGGGAGATATGGAATTGTCCGTGATATCGAAGAATTTCTTCTTTACTTTCTTCAATCTCTTCCTCGTCTTCACGGTCTTTGCAACTGCGTCCAACTTTTACAAATTCTGGGAGAACCTCAGAGACGTATTCAAGGATACTACCACCGTCGCCTATGCCCTGGCTCGCTCCTTGGAACAGCTCGCACCATTTTACGTCAACTTAATCATTCTCCAGGGCCTGGGCCTCCTCCCCTTCCGCCTTTTAGAATTCGGCAGCGTCTTCACATACCCCTTCCGCCGCTTCAGCGCGAAAACTCCCCGCGACTACGCCGATTTAGACAGTCCCCCAACTTTTAACTACGGCTTCGCGCTCCCTCAAACGATTCTCGTCTTCATCATCTGCGTCGTCTACAGCGTCTTCCCCAGCTCGTGGCTCGTCTGCCTTTTCGGCCTCATATATTTCAACATCGGTCTCTTCATCTACAAATACCAGCTCCTCTACGCCATGGACCACCAACAACACTCCACCGGCCGCGCCTGGCCAATGATATGCAGCCGCGTCATCGTCGGACTCCTAGTCTTCCAACTCGCCATGATCGGAATCCTAGCTCTTCGCCGCGCAATCACCCGCTCGATTCTCCTCACTCCCCTCCTCGCAGCCACAGTCTGGTTCTTCTACTTCTTCTCCCGCACCTATGAACCCCTGATGAAATTCATCGCACTACGAAGTATCGATCGGGATCGCGCTGCCACTGAATCGGACGAGACGCCCACGCCTACATCGACTCTTTCTCCGCCCTCGCACTGGGCGCGTGATTCGATCCCGTTGAGACTTAGGGGGAGGGATCTCGCGCCTCGCCTGAGAAAGTATGTTAATCCGAATCTGATCATGCCGCTGGATGAGGTTTGGATCCCGGGGAAGCCGGCGGCCGGGAGTGCCCGATCAGCATTCCGAGATGGGGAGGAGATTCTGTAATCGGTAGATGATATGCGGGCGGTCTACGTTCTTTTCGGTTTTGCGTGGAAGTTGGTGGTATTGGTATTTGATTGTTTGGGTGCCGGTTCTCCTTCCATGCTATTTATTCCCCATTTACACAGGACATTCATTGGGCGGATCTGTTACTCTCTCTCTCTCTCTCTCTCTTCTATACACATTATAGGTAATTTCTTCAGGCCTTGCATTTGTACAATGGCGCTCTTTTATGCTGCATGAACCAGATACCCCCCTATCACGATCTTTGATAATTGTTTGCTATAATCAGGAGGGAATATGGAGTTTCCGAAAATACTTCCTCGTCACTAGTTCTGAGAAGAGAATGAACCGAAATTGATTTACCCATGAAACGTACAAGGACTAATCAGAACAAACTCCTATAAAAACCCCTCTAATCCGCTCTACGATTCGCCCATTCACTTCGCCTCGTTGGCAAACGTAGATGATTCAATCGTCCACGTCTGAGTCGGAGTCTGAGCCATCCCCATCTAAGCCATCTGGCATTTTATGATCAGGCAGGGATACGTCTTTCAGTATGCGAACTAGTTCTCTCTTCTCCAACTCCTCCGCTTCGACCGTTCCAGAGCAGCCCTGATCATCCGGGAACGTAAGGCCACTCTCCCACAGTTGTTCCGGTATGTCTCTGCCGAGAGCTTTCCGAGCCAGGACACGAAGTGTAGAATGCCTAAGGTAGCCGCCCGGAGTCACCCAACCTGGGAATGTGTGCGTTTCAACTGACTGAACCCATTCCAGGTTTCCCTCTGCCTTGTGCTGGAGATAGGTCATTAGAAATCGGAAGAAGAGATATCGTTTGGCCGGTCTCCTCTCAGTACAGAATTCTAACTGCTTTCCGTCGATATCCTAAAATTTTGTTAGCAAGAACGGAGATACATTCATTGAAGTATTCTGGCTTTTTATTTTTCACCTTCATCCTTTTGCCCTTGCCAATTATATCTGTGAGCTTTTCCTTCCGAGTGACAACGCACTTCCATTCGCATCCGCTGCCAACGAGCGGTACAATGGCGATATCCCCAGAATCCAACCGGCTTTCAAGGGTTTTATGGAGGAAGAGCGCTAGAAAATCAGCCACTGGCATTCATACAAGATAAAAAAAAGGGTCAATCGTACCATTCCGGACATCAGTGGCAGGCTCGACCTCCGCCCCGAAAATATACTCGAGCGATTTCTTATCCAAGGACTTCGGGACAATATGAGCAGCCGTAACGGCGCTTGCATCCGACCATCCAAGAAGACAGCACCGGACGTCCTGCGTTTCCGGACGCTCTGCAGAATAATACTCCAATGCATCTTTCCTGAATTGCTGTCTCGGAAATTTGAAAGGATTTTGCTTTGAGGTTGCAAGGGAAACTCTCCCCACAATGGCGACAGTATAGGCATCCCCGAGAGGCGCGCCAGTCCGCAGTTCATCAGACATATCTTCTTCAATGGCCCTTCGGCCTAATTTTATCGCCGTGCTTTCCTCCGTTGCCGCAAAGTCTGCTGCAATAATCACTCGATACTCTTCGCGCCAGTCGGAGAGAGAGAGACCCCTGTTTTCCCGCAGAGTCAGAACTTCGTGACTATACCGTTCGATGTAATCGATTCTGGAATCCAAGGAAAGGATTCTAGTGTCAAGAAAATTGGAAATAGATGATGGAGAGGAAGGATAAGCAGAACATTTCAGCATAGAGTTCTCTGCTTTTATCTTTATAGCAGCCAAGGTAGAACAAGTGGAATCAGGAAGAAGAGCCAGGTATCTGTTAGGAAAAAGTACGGCGGTCTCCATTTTGCTGGAAGAAAGCCAGCAGTAAACTGACAAGCAGGAAGGCTCTGGAAAAAGACTCAGGAAACAAAAAGAGCAGCTGTCAAGAGCGAAGGACAGAGAATATGGGGAGAGTCGGTTGCTCGAGGGGATCACAGGCACCTTTAAATATGCCTGTAGGAAAAGACTTTGGGAAGAATGAATGCCCGTCTATCACTTTCAACAAAAAGACGGAGAATCATCTCCTGAAACAAATCCCCTCGTTGTAATGACGAAGTTCACCCTGCTTTTCGCAAGCGGGTGGAAGGAATCGACCGAGAAAGAGCAAGGTAAAAGGGAAAAAGAAACAGCGATTTCGATCTCTTCATTCTCGAGTTCAAGTCGGAATATCTCGAAAGAACCGAAACATTGTGTGAGAAAGGTGCTTTATCCAGGTTCACAGGCAGGGAAGTAAGGAGCCTTTGTTAGCTTCTCATCGTCAAAGTGTAGGCTGCTTGCAGGGAGAATGTACCTTTCTGATGAGACGGCTGCTCGCGAATGTATTTTCTTCTCTAATCCCCCTGCAGAAATGTGCGTTTTCCAATAATTCATCAGCCTTGGTCTCAAGTTGCCGCCCTCTGACCAATTCTAAACAGAAGAAGAAACGAGTTAAATTCTATCTCCCTCTTTCTCCGCTAACTTTTTTTTATTACTTTTCACATCAAAGGAAATCTGCCGAGATAAATTTGTACTTTTGAAAGAACACAGGGACAAGAGGGTTGAAGGACGGTGGGAAAAGGTAAGAAAATTAAAGAGGAAGAGTAATAAAGGTATCGGGTGAGGGGTGAAGTTCATGAAAGAAAAAGGGCGTAAACGGCATGTGTCTTTTTATTCGCTTGATTTGCTGGCGGCGAGATTTTGGCGCTGTTTCACTGCCTGGGCGAGGTTCGCAAGGACGGACTCGGTGTCTTCCCAGCCGATGCATGCATCTGTGATACTAACACCGTATTTCAGGCCCGCCTTGCCCTCTGGCGATGTCTTTTGGTTGCCTATTGCTCATTGTCAGTACGTGTAAATGTTCGGCGGGTAATAGGCACCTACCTTCGTTGATATGGCTCTCAATCATCACACCCATGATACCATCTTCACCCGCAGAAATCTGCTCCGCAAGCACGGCAGCGACCTTGGGCTGATTCTTATGATTCTTCTCTGAGTTCCCATGGCTGCAATCAACCATCAATCTCGCGGGCAGACCCTTTTCACTCAACTTCTTCTTCGCCGCCGCCACGCTTTCCGCATCGTAATTCGGTCCCCGCTTGCCACCTCGCAAAATCACGAAGCAGTCTTCGTTACCCACTGTGCCGACGATGGCAACAACGCCGGGCTTGGTCACGCTTAAGAAGTGGTGGGGGTGTTTTACGGCGCCGATGGCGTCGACTGCGACGTCAAGGGAGCCGTCTGTGCCGTTCTTGAAACCTACGGGGAAGGATAGTCCGCTTGCGAGTTCGCGGTGGAGTTGCGACTCTGTGGTGCGGGCGCCTACTGCGCCGACGGAGAGCAGGTCCGCGAGGAACTGCGGGGAGATGGTGTCCAGCATCTCGCTGGCGATCGGCATGCCCTTGTCCGTTAGATCGACGAATAGCTGTCTCGAGACGCGCAGACCCTTGTTGATCTGGAAAGAGTTGTCGATATCCGGATCATTAATCAGCCCCTTCCACCCAACTGTTGTGCGTGGCTTTTCGAGATAAGAGCGCATGACGATGAAGAGTTCATCTTGGTATTTCTCCTTCAGCTTGAGCAGCCGGTTGCAGTAGTCCATTGCGGCTTCAGGGTCGTGGATCGAGCATGGTCCGATGATCACGAGGAGGCGGTTCTTGGGGTCTGTGCCGTTGACGATGCGTGCGGCTTCTTCTCGAGAGGCGAGGACGGTCTTTTTGGAGTTTTCGGTCTGGTAGATTTCATGTTGGAGGAGATTGGGGGGGGTGAGCGGGTTGTAGCCGGCGACTGGAGTTGTCAGTACAGTATTCTGGCGATTCGCGACGCAGGCGGGTAATATTGGACTTACTGCGCCAGTCTTCTGAATCGCATCGATTGCCGACGTTTTCATTCTTAATGAACCACTGATATCACAAAAGTCAGCATTTCCCGTTGCAAAACCAGCGGTCAAGCATAGGAGGGGCAACCCACGGTTTGCTGTGACATTTTGAACAGATTGCAGTGCTGTGGATGGAACTGAAACTCGAATTTAGGGATCGATGTCAGTCACAATGTAGCAACCAGAGAAATAGAAGAATTAGAAGAGGAAAGTCAATTGAAAATGTTGTGCAAAAGATCTGGCTGCCAGTTGCGAAATTTTTTGGGCCTGAGTCATTGGGCGGCGGTGGGCTGAACGTCATCAAAAGCTGCGAGGTCGGCGGGACAAGGTTTCCTCAGCTCAGAGAGACCGCATGTATTTGCTATGATATACGACTCGATTTAAAATATATAACCCTCTAACTGTCTGTCAACTATGAATTACTGGATGCCTCCTTTTAGACTGTTATATTTCGGCCATTGACAATTCCTTCTTCATCTCGCTCAGCTGCCGCAGCAATCGCTTTCTCTTCTTGTCAATCTTCGCAGGGAACTGCTTCAACGAAGGCAGCGTCTCAATACCGCGGCGGTCGCTGTCCAATTGGCGAGAAACCTTTTTGCATAGGTCCATTAACCCCTGTTTAATTGGCTGCAGCTGCTTCTCAAAGTCTCTCAGGTTCTCGTCGTGGGCCTGCTCCAGCTGGTCGACAATCTTGTGACATCCATGCTTGTAGGTGTCGACGACGCCCATGATGGCGTGTTCTTCGTCGACTAGGTGCCGCATAAGACGCTGCCGAGCATCAGTTAGCATCTGCAAGTCTCAGCTTGCCCAGGCTACTCACATTGCTGGTGTCCAGAAGAATATCAAGGCTAGTTTTCTGGGTTGCTCGCAACGCGCTCTGCCATTTTGAATTCACATCTGCCCTGGTACTCACGCTGAGCGATGAAGAGGAGCTTGACTCGGAAGTGATTGAGTCCAGGGTATAGTTTCCAGCCTCGGACACTTTCCCGCTACCATGTCCGTCCGACCCCTGCAAACTGGCTGTAACTTCGCGTGATAGATCGCGGCGTCGTCTCCCGGATATTCGGTGACTCTGCTGTGCGCGGAGCCGTTCCAGGAACGTGGAGTATACCTTCTTCTCCCTCCGCGGTCTGCTTCTGGTGCTCTTGCGCCCTTCAGGCCCTTTCTGTCTTTCTGCGGCGTGTAACCCGTGGACAGGGCCGTCGGAGCCATGCAACCGTTGATCGAGTTGCGACTGCGCGTTGCTTTCCCCCGAGCTGGTGGGCGTTAGCTGAGGTGTGGAATCCTCAGTAACGGAGTTATCTCCAGTAGAAGTTAGACGTGGGTTCCCCCCCCGTCTGGTGTTGCAGTTCCGTTGCGCCGGCCTCGATGGCGGGTCATATCCGGGCCGACATGTATGGCTCAGGACTCCAAGTCGCGGAATAGCTACACGCGTGCGTCCCATAAACGCTTTTGGTTGAGGACTGCCATTTTCGTCGACAGTCTGGGATTGCGAGTTGAATAACTGCCGTGGAGCCACTTCGTCCACGCTTGATATATAGCCGGAGCTGGCATCAGTCCGGCTCGCACTTCTATCATCCTGGCTGCTCTCCGCCGCTAGAGGATCAGGATCGTCTTCATCCCGCTCTTCTTCAGCCTTCGGATTCTCTCGGATACCTTCTTCATTGTCATGATTCCCTCTGCGACGGGGCATGGAATTGGGGTCGTCATGGCTCTCAGACCTTTCGTCTAGCGAGTCCGTGCTTATTACGAGGACCGCCTTGGGCAGACGTTCCTTTGCTGGGTCCAGTGGTTCTTGAACCTCTTTGCTTGCTCTTGCTTTTCCCTGCTGTTCCACTAAAACGGGGGGCTTGCAAGACTTGTTGGGTGATGCTAGCGCACGCGACGGTTTGGCAGGCCTGTCACCGTCGGTATCTCTGCTTGCTCCATCTATCCCTGGACTTGGAACCACGTTTGGAACCGGCAAAATATCACCGTTTTGATGAAGCGACTCCACACCTGTAGCTTTCTGCTCTGCGGTCTGGCGGGCAATAAACCACGAAACGTTTCGGGAAATTTGGCACTTTGATACGACATTTGATTGAGTTTTGTTGGCGTTAGCAGCCGGGTTTATGCCCTCCACGGTTTCCTTCCCGCACGGCTCCTTCGCCGCGGTGTTCGTTCCGAGAATACCAGCACTGGCCAAGGTATCGGCGAGCTTTTTGCCCAAAGTTATTCTTCTCTCTCCATCGAAGCCACTACCCCGTGCCACAGCCAACGGGCCTGTATTCGCGGAAACCTTTCTCGGTGAAGATGTGAGCAAATCAGCTGCTTCTGATGCTTCATTTTCAAAGGAACCTTTAAGGTGTCTGCCTTGGCTTTTCCCGGTTCCTGATTTCCGGGCAGACACAGCCTGTTCGCCATCTTGCCTGGGAGTATCATCCTGGCCAATATCCAGCTGGGGGATATGAAACTCTGGGAAATCACCGGCGTCACCGAGCGTTATATCGGCGGCAGCATCCTGAGAATCCAGGACATCCAGGTGATCGTTACTGCCCTGAAATGGCTCTTGTTTTCGAGGACTGTTCTCTATGGTACCCACATCGGTACTTCTGTCCACATTGCTGTTAGGTATACCTGGCCTGACTTGATCAGGGAAGCTTGATTCAATTGGATCATCAGGATCGTACAGAGAGCCATCTTCGTCGGCAACCTTAGTTAATATCTCACTTGCTCTCTGTGCTGCTGCTCGGGGCTGCCGGCCTGAAGTAAGTGTTTTGACTATGAACTTATTTTCTCGTTTAGCTATGCATTTGCTAGGCGCTGATTGCGTTTTCACCTCGGGAGTTAGAGAGAGGATCCGGATGGGCTGCTTCTTCGTGCCTGTTGATGCTGGTTGTTTTCTGGATTTCGACTGTTTAGCTGGTCCCGCGCCCAGAGGCGTCATCTTTTGACGCTTGACGCTTGTTGTCGGCTGTTTGTCGCTATCCACGCGGAGATCCTGGTCCCAGTCAACAGTTTTCTTCCTTCCAGAGGCACCGACGATCTTATGATGAGGTCGTTTGAGTTTGGAAGTGCTGTTTCCATCTGTTATGTTCGCCATCTCATCCACTTTTGTTGAATTATTCGAGCTGCGGGAATGGTTGGAAGTAGTCGAGACGCCAGTGTCGTGAGTACTGCACTTCTCCCCCTCACGAGTCCCATCCAGGTGAATTGTTTCAGGAACAGTGTTGTTAAGCGGTGTCTCTGTAAGATTCGCCCTAGAATCGTAACAACCATTTAAACCCTGTGTGTGAGTATGGACTGTTGATGGTTGGTTGTCGTCTGAAGGCTGAGGTTGAAGTTGGAGTTGAAGTGCTTGTTGGGCCAACGTCGGCAGCCCACTTCCCTTTTCGGCAACACCACCAACGTCAACATCAACCGTCGGGTATGACGCCTTCTTCTCACACCCGCTGAATTCCACCAGAACTTCTACCGGAGGAGGATGGGAATCAGCTACATACTCTCCAGGGACAGCTGCATCTAATGAAATCCTACCAGAGCAAGAATCCGCGACCAGTTCCAGGCTCTCTGTCCCACACTGGCTTTGTATGATGGCCGGCGGCTTTCGTTCGTTAGCATTAACGATATCCTGATTCCTTACCACGGCCTCCATGTCTTGGGCCAACGAGTCTAGCGGGAGCTGGTCACTTGGATTCTCCGAGCCCTGTAGGACCTCGTCTTCCGTTGGGAGTTCAATGGCGGCGGACTGTGAATGTTTTCGAGCACCGCTGCTTCGTCGCTGTCTATTGATTGATCTGGTATGGTTGGTATGAGGAGCCATCATTGCTTCTATACCGTCAACTTCCGTGAAAGAAAAGGACGTCGACACCGCATGTCGTCTGTTCCAAGGCTGCCCCGTGGTTTCAATTCTCTGATTTCGGGATAGATTGGGCTGATCCGGGCTGCGGAACGTGCCTCCTTTTAACAACTCTTCTCGCTTTTGAAGGATGGTATGTGATAGTGCGTTCGCCTTGTCGTTTTCATCAACAGCCACTTTTATCGTGCGCGCCGGCGCCGTTAATCCATTTGTAATATAACGGGCTCCCTCAGTTAAATCTATCTGCACAACCGGAGACGGAAGATTGGAGACCGCGATGCCGCGGATGAGACCAATTGGTATATCCACCGTCTGGAGTCTATCGCGCTCCAAGATAATGAAACTCAAGTACTCAGTGATCGCGAGAAGGATTTGACCGCTTTGGGCAACCGCATCCAAACCTTGCAGGCGTGCAATCCCAACGACTCCGATGGTTTTTGTTCGGTTATCAATTGCAAAAAGGAAATCGATAAACCTCCGCGTCCAGTCATCATCGACCGACATATCAGATGGGAATCGGTCCATGAGTTCACGGTTACTCCCTGTGGGCCAGAAGGAGGACGAATTATACCCGGCAAGAGTGAGCTCCCTCATGATCAAACCTGCAATAACTCTCAGCCCTCCATCCGTATCTGTGAGTACGATCGAACCGAGATTCCTAACGGATAACCAAATCAGCCATAGAAGTATGTTGGTAGGAGCAAGGCGGATACCGCATATCTTCCTCCGCAAAGATCCGCTTATTCTCATCCGAACTGCGCATGAATTCAAGCACAAACTGCCCACACTATATCACTTAGCCTGGTTCCAACAGAGGAAGGGTGACAACCGAACCCATCTCCGCGGTAAGAATGCATCTCGTTCAACAAATGATTTCAAGAAGCGATGACCACATTTTCGCGCCAGAAGGGATTTCCGCTGGCATGCCGCTGCCGCGATCGTAAATCGTTTATCTTTATTCGCTTGTGTGACGTCCGTGAGCTCTCGTAAGGATTCCTGGTCACTGCATTAGAGCCAGATCGAGGTCTTGCTTGGGATAACCACGCACAAGGAACAGATAGAACCCTCTCTCCCTTGCAATGCACGGCTTCGATCTCAGCAGGATATGAAGCATGCAATGAAACGAAGCCACGTCGAGCCTAGAGCAGTTCCCTCTATGCTGTCCATCGAAGAGGGCGAGCAAGGCCGGCAGACGAGTTGCGTCTAGCGGCGCGTGCGATTGAAGGAAGGTAGTTATGAGGTTCAAGGGGATGCTGGGCGCGTAATTCTTTAGTTAAATACGAGCCTCGTTGGGCTTGGGAAGACTCACATTAGAAGCTCGTTGTTCTTGAGATTCGTAACGGCTCTGCGAAGGTATGCCGTTAACTGAGGGATGAGGTACTCTTGGGGCAACTCTTGCGGCGTCGGGACACTTGGCCATGCCATTTCCGCTCGACGGACGAAGAGGGGTCTTCAATCGCCTTGAGGAAGCAAGAAATGACCATTGCACTTCGTGTCCGTTGACCAAAGGGCCGCTCCAGACAACTCAGGACAGTGATATCACGTGTCCAGCTCCTCGTCCCTCCGTCTTGGATCTCTGGGTTTGGTATTAACCATTCAGTGCTATTCCCCTAGGGAATTGCGAGAGAAAACAGACGTGGAGAAAGAGACCTCCCATGAAGTAGGACTTCATGCCATTAGCTGACGATCTGACCGGTACCCGGTAAGGCTCCATGTAAAGCTTGCATCAGAGAAAGGAGTGGGATATAGCAACACAAATATACAACCAAAGGGAAATTCATGATAGAGATAAGAGTTAACACATGTATAATTACACAGATTCCACCAATCTTAGCTCTTCTCCCTATGTCTAAAGCATTTGGCAAGGGTAAAAAAAGTTGATATGATCGGGGGCGGGCGAGTACAAATGAAAAAGGAAGAATGCGCTTGGAGGAGTAGAACCAAGAGTTGGGCGATTTTTGGTTTTAATTTTTCAGTCCATTTTTCCCATCAATCGCACCGGCTTATTTCTTACCAATGCGTGGTGGGACGTAAGCGATCTTTCTTGTCTTGAGCGCAGCCCACTTGTATCGCTTGACCCAGACGCTCATGGCGAAGAGAGTTCCGATCATGACGAGCGCCTTGAGACCCATCTTTTTCCGCTGGTCCATCTCGGGTTCGGCGGCCCAGTTGAGGAATTCGGTCACGTCCTTGGCCATCTGGGAGGTGGTGGCCGGGGTGCCATCCTCGTATTCGACAAGTCCGTCAAACAGAACGCGGGCCATGGCAATACCTGAAATTGCGGTATATTAGTACGGTCATGTCCATTTTCATATCGCCTCTTCAAGTTAAAAGGAGCATTATCTCACCGGTTCCTGGGAAGTAAGGGTTGAAGTTCAATCCATTCTGCACAACAGCACCCGCTGGAGGCTCGTCAGGGTATCCAGTGAGCAAGCTGTAGATGTAATCACAGCCACCGTGGCGGGCCTTGACGATCAAGCTCAAATCCGGAGGAAGGGCACCGTTGTTGGCAGCGCGAGCAGCCTCATCGTTCTTATATGGAGCAGGAATGTAATCGGAAAGCTTGCCGGGACGCTTCTCGATTTCGCCTTGGTCATTGGGTTCGGTGTCATACTCGTGCTCTTCGGCCATGGCTTTCATCTCGTCGACGGTGTGCATGGTGCCGACCATCGCACGCCATGGGACACGGCTGAGGGAGTGGCACGATGCGCAGACTTCTCGGTAGACCTGGAATCCACGGCGCAGGCTGTATCATCGGGTAAAGGTCAATTCTGTTCCAGCCAATGCCAGAGGAGAGAAAATTGTATCCTAACTCACGCTTGATGGTCAAATGTCTTGAACATTTTGGTGTGCTCCCATGGATACTCGGTTGGGTGTAATCTAGCTTGTGTTAGTGGGTATTCCTCAAATTGAAGCCAGCCGTTGCTCAACACCTACCCATGCTCGGCAGGAGTCGAGGCAAACGCTTCCGGTCCATAGAGATGGTAGTACCAGCCAGCAGCCCCAATTGTAGCAGCTGTGGCAGCCGAAGCGGTCAGAGTAAGGTAGAACGGGGATTCGGAAGTGGAGCCGGCATTGGAAGAAGAGGATCGCTGGACAGATCAGATACAATTAGCGACTTGGATATAGAACGGGGAAATCGGCAGAGAATCCCCAGATTCCCGCCCACTCCAGTATTCCCCAATTATCAAGCTATCGAGGGCGAACGCACCGTTGTGGATTGCCGGAAGGACTGTCGTGCGAATGCCTTGGACGGCAGATTGCGGAAGGCAGAGCGTGCCAACATTGTGAATGTCGTTCCCCCGCCAATGAGTAGAACAGTGACAAAGAATTGACTAGGTAGCGAAGGTGGTGGCGGGAGGAATTGGGAGAGGGGATTGCGGCGGCCGATTGAAGGTCAAATTCAATGGAGCGCAGTTGTTTTGGTGGTGGTTTTGGGCAGATGGGAGAGGTTTCGATTTCGACTTTTGGGTCAGCGGGAGGTGTGATTGGTGCTTGGCGGAGGTTACAACGCGGCATTGCTGATTGGCTGGTATTCTTTTGGGATGAGGACAAAAGAATACAGAGCAGAGAAACGGAAAGGAAGAATCGTGATATTATTATTATGGTATGGAGTACTCTCTGTCACAACTATATGGATGAGCCTGACTTGCTACCCTCCGCTTCCTCTTTGGCCTTGAACTCCTCTTCGACCCCCGTACGCAACGCCTCTATAGCTTGGTCAATCGTGCACATCTTACCCGTCGTGTGAAGAACCAAAGATAGGGCTGGCAGCCTTCGAAGAGTGCGGCCGCTAAGACCCTGTTATACGAATATCAGACCTGAAAGCAAGACAGTATGGGTTGCAAGGTGGACCTACGATACTCGCCTCCGCGACGTCGGCAAGCTTCCTTGGAGCCGACAGAGGGAACATATGATACCACAGCAGCATCTCGCCATGGGTGGGGAGCATTAAAGTGTCGGCCGGTTCAGCCACGGACTTGAGGCGCGAGTTATGGAGATCTGGATCCTCCCGAATTACGTCGAATGTCGCCCCTTCGATCAATCCGCATTGGTTGAGGTTTTGGAGGCAGCTCCGGTATATCTCGTAAATCCCCGTCTGCGAGGGCGGTGGAACGAACTGTTTGATGTCTATTCGGTCCAAGAACGCTGTATCCTGTGAACAAGGGTAAGCCTTGTACATCTGGATATGGATTGTATCCTTACCAGCGCGGTGATAAGATTGCTTGTGCAGAGTACAACAACATTAGGACGATGTCGAAGACGATCCAACGCGGTAAGGAGAGAATTGACCGCTCTCATGGCGTCCAATGGATCACTGCCATTGAGAGTCTTCTCCCGTCTGGCTGTGAGGGTCTCCACCTCGTCGATGAAGACGCATACAAGCGTGTCTGGCTCCTCGTCAAGCAAAGATTCAACCATGTTGAACATTTTCGTGACAAGTTTTCCACTCTCGCTGAAGAATTTGCTTCCTAAAGAATGTGCGTTGATCTCGATCAATTTGCTCTGCGCGAATTGTCTTCCCAGCCGGATAGCTAGTTTCTGTGCCAGAGCACGACTAAAAGCCTGTCAGCGAAGATTTCCAGTGTTTTCCATTCTTAAACTTGCCAGAGGCTTGTTTTTCCTGTGCCTGGAGGGCCATAGAGCAGGACAAGACGGTTCCAGTTAATGGTCCAGGTATTGAGTTTCTTCCAGGAGAACGTAACTGCACCAGGGTCAGCCAGAGTTATTCCAGTATGAGATACTTTGCGGGCATACGCATTCGACTGATGGCTCGCAGCAGATTTGACGGTATGGGCTTGTCAAAAAGTAGTCTTTGGAATTAGCCACAAGACAAGCCAAAGAGAGACGGCAACGTACGATTCCCAGATACCGTCTAGCTCTTTGCTAGGCAGCGAGAGAGTCACTGCTTGCGGAGAATCTTCGTCGGTTTTATCCGTCGCGTCGTGATGATAAGAAGTATCATGACGGCTCGAATGAAGCTGGTAGGCTTGTACGTCGAGATCGATTTCAGCCAGTCGATAGGCTGCGCTGTCGGATTCTCTGCCGGTGCATTCGATGACTTTCACGGATTCGAGGTAGCGAGCATGGGTACCCTCGAACTCCTCTGAATCTAATCAGCTTGAACCAGGCATATGGGCAGGAAGAAGCGCAGCCATACCGAAGGAGCTGATTTCCTGGCCCAAGTTCAAGACGGCGAAGTTCTCAACCAGCCATTTTGTAATCTCATCGCGAACCTGGCAGACATCAGATATCGACAGAACCCTAGATAGACAGTGGACTGGCCTACCACGTCTGTTCGGATTATCATATTGTCCTTCGCAGTCTTGAGGCGAACCTCGACATGAAGAGTCGCCCTGTTGACGGTCTCCGTCGACTGTCCTCCCACGCCCATCATCTTTACATTGGGATGCGTTGGTAGCCCAGTAAGATGTTTTTCAGGCTTCAAGAGGAGGAGATGTTTCAATGGAAGCTCTCTGGGAATGGGTATTCAATGAATTCTGGCATATTGGACATTGGAGGTTGCAGTGAAAAGGTGAACGACAACACTGCCGGTTGACAACGCCCAGGAAGCCCGTCCTCCTCCCAAGACAGCAAGAGGAAGCAGCAACAAAAAAAATGTATATACAACATATAATGTTACAGGAGAATGCAGCGCATCATGTAGAATCTCTCAGCTTGATGAAGTAGAAATATCCTTCTCTTCACCAGCATCAGACGAAAAGACAAGCATTTCAGCCAAACAGAAGAACTAGAAACATCAGATCTATCTGACTGTGTTAATTAACATCACTCACTCACCCGCTCCCCTGAAGATGCCAAGCTGGGTAATCCTTTGCTGCTCTAGCGGCTGTTATTTTGGCTCGCCAAACCTTCCCCGTGTCTAGGCACACTCCCAAGCACAAGACCACCTCATTTACTCCAGACTTAGGCAAAGACCAAGTCTCCCGCAACTGCATGCCAGCACCACTATTAATGGGCATGACTATCATGGTCGTCTATTCCTGAGAGCTATATCATATATTCCTAAACCGTCCAGGACGAATCCGGACGGCAATTAGCATGGCTGGCTGTTCTAAACCGTATATCTCCATGACGACAATCGACCACCGCGGAAGATAGCGCCGCCCTCGACTGCGCTGCGAGCACACCTTTGATACCGTCCTCTCGTTGACAGCCTCATAGGCGCCGGCAACATGACTGGGCGTGCAAAATCACAGCGCCCGGCCAAAAGCCCGCGGCGAGACATCCTGGCCTCACTCAAGATGGCGAACATCGAGATGACCAAGCCTGTCCTCCCTGCAGGTAATTACTGATACTACGCAGATGAAGATGGCAGTTGCTAACTAATCCCAGAATTGATGTCGACCATCTTAGACTACCTCGCGCCGCTGGACCTCATTCGAGTCGCCAAGTCGTCGAGACGGATGCAGGAAATGGTGTACGATGATACACGATGGGTCCGGTTTTTGAAGCGCATGGGATGCTGGAATGAGCTTGAGGCAAGGAAGCATGCTGAGCAAACTCGTGCGCAACCCAATGGTCGGGCTAGAGCACCAACCATCCCCGGACAAGGAACGGGACGAACGATACCGACTATCCAGGTGGAATCGAAGTCTCCGACCGGGCACGCTCACGATACCGGTGGATTTGATACCGTTGATTTTGCCGCTCCGACCCAATCGCATGATAAGGCGAGGCCGAATCCTGAATATGTCCTGACAGTGTTGAGCCGCGTCCGGTCCACGCGGGGTAGAGCCCGGCAGGAGTATGGCAAGGTCCATGCTGCTCTATACCCTTACTTTGATGATCTGATCAGGTCAGAGGCCTCCACCGATTGTCTTGTCTTCAAAACCTATCACAATCCCGAGCAACAAGCCCAGCTTCTCGCCCAGCTACAGTCGTTCGCGAAAAGTGATCAGAGCGTCGGCTGGGAAGAACGAACACAGAAACTTGACGCTGTGGTCTCGCAATTTGAAACGGCTGCGCTACGTGAGTTTAGAAGCGGCTACGAAGCCGAAGATGTCGAGGGGCTAATGCAGAAATACGCCCATGTTCTCGCGAATCTCAACGGTGGGCACGCTGCAGTGGAGCTGTTCATCCATCATAATCATATCATTACGAAAAAGCCAGATTTTGGAAGCCCAATGGACTGTATCAATTCAGCGACGGGGACGGTCTCATTAGAACAGACGCAGGCATTCTTCACACGCCTGGGCGTGGCATTTAACGAGGAGGTTTCCATTATAGATCGATGCTTCTCAAAATGCGAAGACTTCTCTACTACCTTTCTAGAAAAAGTCGGAACCGACGTATTATCGCCGTATTTCACCACATTATTCGACGAAGTCCACTCCCAAAACGTCGAATCTTACCTTCATTCGGTTTCAGGGGCCTTTCTCCAGGCTCTCAATTTCGCCAACGGTCTAAACCCTATTAAGACAGCGGGAGATGCGTTCTCCGAAGCTGCCGTCAAGATGGTCGAGAAAACCTTTGAACCGCATGTGGACTTATATCTTGCCGAAGAACTAGATCAGTTCCGCAAGAATTCCAATGCGATTGTTTCCGACTGGGATAGACAGCTATCCGAACAAGCAGCGTCAACCGAGTCATTTTTCATGGCGAACATCAATAGGCAGGCTGACAAGAAGGATTTTTTAACGTCCTTCAAAAAGGTGTTGATGGCCCCGGTGAACATTCTTCCAGGATTTTCGCGGTCAAGCGGTGCGAAGCCTGAGGAGGCGGAGAAACCGAGTTCAAATCTTGATTCCCTCGGTGCGTCCAATCCAAACAGGTCGTCTACCTTTATTGTCCCCGTTTCGACGCCGACGCCTACGGAAATGCCTACCACTGAACTAGCTGCCAAAGCGGCTATAATGAATGCAAAACTCGAAGGTATCCGCAGCCTATTCAGCATTGAAGTTGCTCTGAATCTAGTACACTCCGCCAAGTCGAGTCTTGAACGGGCAGCACAGTTCGTGAAGCTTCAAGGAGAGTTTGGAAAGGCTGCCCAGCAGCAATGTGAGGCCATTTTCGTGTCTTTACTAGATATCCTCGGACGGCGGCATGTCATTGCCGGATTTGACAAGGCAGTCGATCATCTCTCGGGATATCACCCACAACAGCATAAAGAAGAAAACTCAGGAGTAGACCCTCTAGTCACGTTTTTAGAGCTGGTCAACGTCGGCGATTTGATTCTGCAGATGATGGACGTGTTCTATGAGCAGGAGCTGATCGGAGCTAAATTAACGGACCGGAGCGATTTTCTCGATCCAGCCGTTAAAGAGAAGAAAAGATTCGAGCAGATGCTGGATGAGCGTGTGGCAGCAGGGCTTAATAAAGGCATCGACGTCCTCTTGGAAGAAGTCGAGCATATACTCGCAACTAAACAGACCACATTCGACTTCAACCCCGAACTAGCCGAGCCGGGCCAACGGACAACAGAGATCGGGCCAACTGATCCGGCGAAAGAAATCGTCCGGCTCCTTTCTTCCCATACACAGATGCTAGTTGGCAGTACCGATAAGAGCACTCTTGACGTGTTCAATCAGGAGATTGGACTTCGCCTTTTTGCTGCACTGTGCAAGCACCTCAAACGCCAGCGGATCAGCGTCGAAGGATCTATCAGGCTCATCAGGTGAGTACATTACCCTTCATGCACTACCATCACTAACTCGAACCAGCGACATGAATCACTACTTCACCTTTATCCAATCGATGAAGAACGACCAGCTCCTGCTCTATTTCACGGCCCTCCGAGAACTCTCCCAAGTCTACCTTATCGATACCTCAGACTCGAAGGAGTTGGCTGCTATTATCGCGGACACGTACCGCTTTCATGGAATTCTGCGCGCGGAAGAAGTGTATGAGTTTGCGGAGAGGAGGGCCGATTGGTACCAGGTTAAACGGGACGTGGAGAGGGCGATGTATGGTGTTGGATGTGCTTTGATGTGATGACCACCGGCCATATACAACTGTTGACGAATCGAGGCCCTGGGTAACATTTGACGAGGAAGCTTACTGAGCCGGCTCTGATTTGAAATATTAGATTTCTAGGCTAACAGGTGGATATCTATGCTTCAATCTAGATAACTGAGTCATGGACAACAGTGCTCTGATTTGTATCACCACCAAGCACGATTATGTTCAAATGTAGTCCACTAATCTCTTCCGTCAATGGACAGTTCCATCATATGTACACCGCTCTAGGTGTTATATATATAAGACAACTCCGAAATCTAAAGTCAGTGGTATCATCCAAAATCAAACCGTCCTCTCCCCCTCCCCAAACACCTTCTTAAACACCAAATCATAACTCCACCAAATCCCCTCCATCACCGCATCTCTCAACGCAACCATCCACTTCGGCGCCCGCCCCGCCTCATCCGCAACAAGCATACTCGTCGAGAACATGGCTATCATGACCGGCGCCCACATTAGAGCGAATACTACCCTCCCGATCCGCTGTCGGGTGCTTGTGGGTGTATACGGTGTTATCGAGGAGAGATAGGCGCGGTATTCGGACGGCAGGTCATGTTCGCGTGCACCTGTTATGAGTAGGTTTCTGTACCGCGGCGAGGGTTGGGGATGGTATGCTCTTCGATCGCGGTGGGAGGGGAAGAAGGTAGATGGTTTGGCTGGGGCGGAGGAAGTTCCGTTGAGTTTTGTCTTTTCGCTCGGGGAGAGAAGCGTGTGTGCACGGAAGGGTGTGGTGGAGGGCGAAGGGAATTCCGGGACGGGAGTCGAGGGTGAACTGTCTTTGGGAAAGGGGTAGCAGTCTATCGTCACGTCTATGTAGGAGCCGCCGCCGCCTTCTGTCGCGATGATGCGCGCGTAGTCTGCCAGCGTGACTTCGTAGACGACGCCGACGAGGGGTTTCTTCCATTCGGGAGTAGCATCTTGGGGTAATAATGTGGTCTTCTCATCTGTTTGTTCGCCATCCTTGCTCGAGGATGTTGTATCTCTGCTCTTCGAATCGCGGTACTTTGTCCCTGCGAAACAGGGCTCCAGGTACGGTATGCCCGGCAGATCAAATGTGAGCGAGAGATCCGGCACGTAGACGTTAACCTGCGATACGGGGACCACTTTCCGAGTCCCCCGAAACGTCGCTGCGCACATATTCGAGCCATACGCGAGATAGAGCAGTGTTTTCTCCTCCAGCGACCGCTCCGTCACGGGCTCGTGGCTCGTCCCCTGGTCCAGCAGGGCATCGACGTTGAGCGCATGGTCGTGCGCCGCGGCATGCAGACGCTCGTCTGATGTCGTAGGGATAGGAGGCAGGGGCGGCGCGTTATCAGTCTTTTTCTGGCGCTTGCGGGCGAACAGGCTCCAGAGTATCGAGCCGGGGGACCCCCCCTGTGCCTCTGCTTCGAAGCTGGCTTCGGCGGTCTCGATGGTGCTGGCGCTTGATAATTGGCCCTCTGCGGGCGATTTCTGCATGTTAGCTTGCGGCATGGTTGAAGCTGAGCGAGGGAGGGACCGCGCTTAGAGAATGACGAGCTTGGTAGGGAAGATGAGATCAGAGGGAGGGATCAGTATAAATATGAGCTGAATCCCAGTTATTTTCCCGGATGATAAATCAGCATTTTTGCTTCAGGGGCAACCAAAGACGCGACGAATCTTGTTGCCTGTGAAAGAAGCTCAGCTGTGCTTTCAGCTCGGAGCAACACTCTGTCCCTTGGTGGATGCTGGTTCTTGGGCCGGGGAGACGGTGAGCCCGAACCCGACGCTAAATGTCAGGCTGCTTAACAACAATCAAGAATCGAGACGAAGCAACGTGCAGGAGAGTCCAGTTTCGAGGGATTGCTTTACGAGCGACATTTGAGGAGAGGTGTTGGTTCAAGAAACTGGGAAATTGCAACGAATATCCGTTGATGCACTTTTATTTGTCTAGACTTCAAAACAACGGGGATATCATGATCTCAGTGTCTCCAAATTCGAACAGCTTTATCTCTCCCACCGCTCCCTACTTTCTCGCCATCAGGGCTCCAGTCGACCGCATAGACTTCGTCCTGATGGCCTGGGAGATCCATCGCTAGCTTCCCTGTTCGTACATCCCAGACTTTGAGCGTGGTGTCCTTGGACGAGGAAACGAGAAGACGAGAGTCGGCGGAGAAGCAGCACTGGTATACTGCACCGACATGGCCACGGAGAGAGGAAACAAATCTAATACGATTAGCATTGTTCAAATTTGAAAGAGATTGATGAAAACTTACTTTCCGTCTCGTGCATTCCAGAGCTTGACGTGGTTGTCAAAGCTGGCCGAAGCTATGTAAGCTCCATCGGGGCTGAATGTGACATGGTTGACTTCCTTTTGATGGCCGAGCATTCGTGCAACCGGCTTATTCGAAGACGCTGGGTCCCACAGGAACATCGTGAAATCGTCACTGGCTGAAACAAGTCGCTCCGTGATTTTGTTATTGACTGTGGCTGCCTTTTCAAATCGTTGCCGGGCGGCCTTTATTTTGTCCTCGTCTGACTCGGGAACGGCTTGGTTGTGCTCATAAAAAGCGGTGCGGATGACAAAATCAGTAGACAAGGCGAGATGGTTCACCCGATGGGTATGCGCTGTCAGAGTCTGAATCAGACTACCATCTTTTGGGTTCCATATCTTAATGGTCTTGTCATGGGAGGATGTGTATATCTGCCCCGTTCCACCCCATCGAACACACGAGACGGAACCTTTATGGCCAGTAAGCACGCTTTCAATACGCTTCGAAACCACATCCCATATCCGCACAGTCGAGTCTTTAGATGCAGATGCCAGTCTCGGCCTCCCGGGGGCCTGTAGATGGTATGGCTCCCATGCTAGTCCCATAATCCATTTTGTGTGTCCTTTCAACGGCGCGCCGAGTGCCTGGCCCGTTTTCGGATCCCATAGACGCACGGTATTGTCCATACTTCCAGTAGCAATCATTTTATCATTTGGCGACCAGCTGACCGCCAGAACCCAGCTAGTGTGTCCTTTCAACGTATGCACGGGCGTACCAGTATTGCAGTCCCATATTCTCGCTGTGGAATCTCCACTCCCGGACACCATCCGTGAAGATGATGCAGGTGAGAAAGCGGTTGCCAAGATTGCCTCACCGTGCCCCGATATCGAAGCTGAGCATCGCGATACGGCCTTGACTCGGAAAACGGCCTGGGGAGTGTACTGAAGGTGGACGATATCTTCGGAGGTTTTTACACCGGGCTTGAGCAGCGAATGGTATAGGTCTGATAATATATCAATTACACCATCCTTTTCGTCTTCTGATCTGTAGGAAAATCGATAAGGAACTCTTTCATTATCCTCCTATAAAACGGTTAGCTCCATCCGACGAATAACCCATCTAACCAGCAAATTCGAAGAAGCATACCTACATTTCCCTGTAGAGTATTCAGTAGAATTTCAAGATTCTTCACGCTAGCATCAGCTATGGGAACCGCCACGGCAGGCCCCGAAGGATCGCCCGTCGCTTGATCGAAAAATTGGACTCGTATGCTTCCCAGGTCCTCCGGAATGGATTGGATTTCTTGCTGCTGTTTAGCTCTTTCGGAAGCTTCCAATCGCTGGCGCTTGCTGGGGGGAGGTACTAGAGTCGCCATTCTTCCAGATTGACTGACAGCTAAAGAATTCCTTGACAGCAGCAAGTCTGCCCTTCAACTGCTCCGTATCTCGCGGTTGACGAAGGATGAGGGATTGAGAATAATTTTGGCGCTAAACCTAAAAAAGCCAGATAAGATTGTGGACATCACGTGTTGATAAGATAACAGCCATCTGCGCCCTGGACGACGACGACCTCAACGACACACCTAACAAGAGCATCGTTGGTGACATTGACGACGCTCTCATAGTGATCCTGGATGGTGCCAATTGATTAATTTAACATCTAGCTGACCAGGCGGATTAAGACCATGCCGTCGGTGGCATTGTCCACCTCCTATGGCAGGAGCTTCACCTCCAGTGGATGGCCAACCACAACCATAGCTGGGAGTGGGAGTGGGAGACCGAGGACTGGAAGGCCAACAACTGCCGCCACCAGTGTTACGATTCAGGACATAGTCTGTGCGATCAGTGAATCCCGAGGAATCTCGCCAACTGTCGGGCTTGCCTTTGTGAATCTTTCCACGTCGGAAGCGGTGCTCTGCCAGATCTGTGACAGCCAGACATATGCCCGGACCGTTCAAAAGTTGACAGTGTTGGACCCAACAGAGGTTCTATTCATGAAGACTGCTAGAGAACCCAAGTCGAAGCTATACTCTATCGTGGAAGAGAACCTCCCGCAGCTTCGGATAACTACCATTGACCGCCGATATTGGGCGGAGAAAACAGGTCATGAATACGTCGAACAACTAGCCTTTAAGGAAGATCTTGAGTCGATCAAGGTTTCGTTAGAAGGCAACTACTTTGCGTCATGCTGTCTTGCTGCGGTACGACAGCCATCTTCTACGATATTCATGGAGGATGGCTGACAGTTAAAGGCTCTCACGTATATTGAGCTGGAACTTGCAAAAACATTCGCCTCTCATTCTCTTCGGATCAAATATGAGCCTTCTGACGGATCTATGATGATCGATCTTGCAACCATCATTTCATTGGAGTTGATCCAGAACTTACAAAATTCAAAGTCTAAGGACTGTCTATACGGAGCACTCAACGAAACACTAACCCAGATGGGCTCGCGCCTCCTTCGCAGTAACATATTGCAGCCTTCAACCGAACCAACCAAATTGACCGGCAGATACGATGCTGTCGAGGAGCTTGGCTCACGGGAGGATATGTTTCGCGCCGTGAGAGAAGGTTCGTATGACGAATATTTCAATTCGATTGGCTAAACTATTCGCAGCTCTCAAAGGTTTTGTGGACTCCGACCGTGTGCTTACCGCAGTAAGTTCTGTCAAAATATGATTAACATCGGCTAATTGAACAGTTGACTATCATCCCAACGAAAGCAACTTTCGAGCATGCAGAACAGTCCATCAACAACGTCATCATGCTCAAGACATATGTTTCTGCCATAAAACCGATTTACGAAGCGTTAACCGGTGCCAAAAGCAATCTACTAGTGATGATTCGCAATGTAAAAACTTCTTTATCAACTCGAATTGTACTAACATTTAGTAGCTCTGTGCGCCTCCGCGATATGAAGTTATCGCATCGCTCCTCGATTCAACGCTGAATGAAGACGTTACATATCAATCGCGGCCGTTGGACCTTCGAAATCAAAGGACTTATGCTGTAAAGGTAAAGGGCCTTCAGGCCTTTCTTTCTTGTACTAATTTGTAGGCTGGTGTCAATAGTCTTCTCGACGTTGCGAGGCAAACCTATAAGGAGGCCAATAGCGACGTTTCAGAGCTCGCAGCTCGGCTTGGAGAGGCTCATAACCTCGCGCTAGATCTAAGATTCGAGACAGCGCGCAAATATTATTTCCGATTACCAGTTTCCGACGTGGAAGAAGGCAAATTGCCCGATGTTTTTATTAATGTCTTCAGACGAAAGGCGTTTCTGGAATTCCAAACGCTAGACCTGGTCAAGTTGAATCAAAAGATTACCGACTCCCATAACGAGGTGATTAACATGAGTGATCGAAGCATTCAGGAATTGATAGAGGATATCCGGGCTGAAATATCAGTGTTGTTCCGCATCAGCGAGGGAATTGCTATGCTGGACATGCTTGCTTCCTTTTCTCAGCTCGTGGCCCTGCGAGATTACGTCCGTCCTGAACTTACCGATACCCTAGCTATCAAGGCGGGGAGGCATCCCATCTGTGAGAAAATACATTCCAACAAGTATGTTCCTAACGACGCATACGCAACGCAACAGTCCCGGTTTCAAATCGTCACGGGGTGCAATATGAGTGGCAAAAGTACTTATATACGATCGCTGGCCTTGATGACTGTGATGGCGCAGATTGGCAGTTTTGTCCCTGCTCAATACGCCTCGTTTCCCATTGTCAACCAGCTATTCGCGCGGGTATCGGCGGATGACAATGTCGAAACAAATATCTCGACATTCTCAGCTGAGATGCGAGAAATGGCGTTTATTCTTCGCAATATCGGACCGAAAAGCATGATCATCGTGGACGAGCTCGGCCGTGGGACGAGCACTGTTGATGGGCTCGCAATTGCCGTTGCCATAGCGGAAGCTCTGGTCGATAGTCACGCCCTCGTCTGGTTTGCAACCCACTTTCATGACCTATCTCGAATTCTCGAACAACGGAACGGGGTTGTGAATTTACATCTTGCAGTGGAAATGGCCGACCCCAGATCTAAAATGACAATGCTCTACAAGATCGCAGACGGATACGTCCAGGAGCGACACTACGGCTTGGCTCTCGCAAGATTCCTATCATTCCCTCCCGAACTACTAGACGTCGCTCAACAGGTGTCGGAGAAACTGAGCCTAAAAAACGCTAACCAGAGGAAAAACAGCAGAGCAGTTGCCGTCGCGAAACGCAGGCAACTTCTCCTCGCGCTACGTGAACAGCTCCTTCAAGCTCGAGATGGGATGATGGAAGGCGAGGAGCTCCGGAAATGGCTGAAGAAATTGCAGGACGAATTCACGCTTCGGATGGCTGCTTTTGATGCCGAGATTGCCATGGCCTCTGATGAGCAGTTAGAGGAGGAAATAGATACTGGCCACGACGACGACAGGAAAATCGACGACAGTGAGATAAGCGAGGAAATCACTCAGCAATCTACGATGCTGGACGATGTCCCTTCATCGCTTGATGATATTACGGACGTGACTAGCCCCATTGCACCGCGGGAATTTATGGCGAGTCGCAGGAGGACGAGGAGTGTGTCCAATGTGCCGGATTCCATGGATATATCTGAATAACTTCGAGGTCGATGCATGGGGTCAACCCATTGTAGGGCTAATTATGTGTTGAGTTGATATGTTGTCATTCGGAGCCAGCGCTCTGTAGGTTTAAGGATGATGTGTCAGGACTGGGCGAGCTTAACTAACCCGCAGAGTGAAAGTTCCCATCTATTGTTATATTAAGAATATGGAGCGACGATATGGAGTCAGCTACTCTGAGAATTTAAGATTTCCACTAGAATTAGAGCGATGTTCGATGAATGATCCCCAAGTTTGATAGTCCCAACACCTTTCGCTCGAGCATTTTTCGCTAAGATAATCGCCTTGAGAGAAAGAGAAGAGCATCCAATCAGCCAAAATGATACAGCAGTTGCCCCTTTCCTTTCCCCTTTTTGCCTTTACCCCTCTGGCCCGTCTCGTCTGTACTCCTGCCTGCGCCCGCACTCTCCGCCGGCGTGGGACTGTCACCCCATACCGAGGGCTTGGGTTTCGATCGATCTTCCCATCGGACGGTGCCCCGCGTTAGGCCTGCCATAAGAGTATTCGGCTTCGGCGCAGCGGGTAGCGATGGGAATGCCTCGGAGCTACTACCTATTATGCCGGAACGGGGTGTCGGGAGACCGCGTGATACTGGGCGGCTGGGTGTGGGAGAGCGGTTGGTTGGCGTGTTTGATATCGGAGTTGTGCCCCAGATGGCGGTTGTGCGTTTGGGCTGGGTATTTGCGTTCCCTCTGGATGTGGAGGGGGGAGGAAGTGAAGGGAAGGCGCTCGATGCGGTGCCGCCGAGGAGACCTGGGAGCCGGGACCCCCGGCCACGGGATGATTGTGCGGTGGATGATTTGAGACGGAGGACACGGGTGCCGCCGAGGCCGCTGAGGGAGTTTGAGGTTGGAAGGGTGCCGCTGGGGCCGGGGAGTGCTGGATAGTCCTCATTAATGGCGCGCCAGTCGTTCCAGGCGGAGAGGAGAGAGGTGCGCTTGGATTCGTCCTCGTAGAGCTGGGCGAGTTCTTTGATCAACTTGCCTAGTTGTTCGGATGAGGTGTCGAAGAGGGAGAAGAAGGATTCAATGA
Source organism: Malbranchea zuffiana (assembly GCA_039700045.1). Taxonomy (NCBI): domain Eukaryota; kingdom Fungi; phylum Ascomycota; class Eurotiomycetes; order Onygenales; family Malbrancheaceae; genus Malbranchea; species Malbranchea zuffiana. The sequence continues at coordinate 160,335 of JARUPO010000011.1, read as the reverse complement.
GGTCGTTGGCGTCGATTTTTGATGCACGGTACGAGGAGACTTTGCTGCGGAAATCGTTGATTTTGAGATCATCGTTTCGTAAGAGGGTGGCTGCCCTATCCATAACAGCTGCATGGGCGATGCGGCGGGCCTGTTCTTGAGGTGTAGATGGGGCTGCGGAGTCGTTGAGGTTGAGATTCTCGATGGGAGGAGGGCTGTTCGCAGCTGGAGCAGGTTGTGGTTGGCGAGCCGCAGGAGCTGCAGGCTGAGGTTGCTGGGCCTGGCTAGAAGTGAGCTGACCACCGAACGTCCTGGTAGAAACAGACTGCGCGCTCTGGATCGCCATTTGGCGCTGGTAGGCAATCTCGTCTCGTCGCAACGGCTGTGCGCTGGACGGTGGAATGGGTTCTAAATTCGGGTTCCGCCCCACGCCCTGTCCCCTGCCTTCTCGCCGCCCTCTCGGTTGCTGGTAGGGCGCTCGGTAGTCAAACGACGATATATCGACAACCCTCGCATCCCTTCGCACGTCCTTGGAAAGCCCTGAAGGGTGAGATTCAAGCTGATGCGCTTTCAAATCCATTTGTGATTCAAACACCACAAACTTCTTTTCCAGGCATTCCTTGTCGAGACAGATGAAGTGGTCCTTGTTGAAATGTTCTTCGAGCGCATTATAATCGACATAATATTGAGGTTTACTGCCTCCACTTCTGCGATCGCAAATATGGCATCGTTCGTGCTTGTCCCTGCAATGTGCGTAGAGCTCGTCGTCTCCGTAGAACCTCTGTCGGCAAAATCCACACTCTGGATGTCCCTTGAATCCGCTCTGGTCAAGAGCTCCTGGGGTATCGTCTCCGTGACGCTCATGTTGTCGAAGCTGAGCCATTGAGAACAGTTCATGTTCGTGCGTAAATACCTTCTTATTCCTCGTGCAGAGATCACTGGCTACCGTTAGATTGTATCCGAGAAATGCTGTCAATATACTCACCACATAACCTTCCCATGCTTGCTCTTGACATGGCGATGTAGATCAGGCCACCCCAGACAAGCAACGTCGCAATTCCTATCGGGACAATTATACCGCAGCAACAGCACCGTATCCTCAAATATATCCTGCGTTTCATACTTGATTCCCAGGTTGTCGTCCGTCCTCACAAAGTCAGAGTCTTTGAAATCCTCAAATCTCTTCGTCCGATCATTCGTAAAGCCGACAAAGCTCCACTCCGTCTATACCAGAAGCCCAGTTAGCACACGCTCCACCCCAAGTCAACCAGAGACACATACCCGACAATGAGCACAGGCCTTCGTCTTATACAAAGCCCTCAGCCGCAACGCACAAATATGGCACGTCCGATGATTACACGGCGCAACAGAGACATGCTCGACCCTCGATGCACAAATGAAGCAAACCTCACTACCATCCGCGTCCTCCTCCGAGTCCTCCCCCACAATCTTCCCCTTCCCCTTCCCTTCGCCCTCCGAACCCATGGCATCTCCGGTCAGGCGAACACCGGAGGTGCCGACGCCTCTAAGATTACGATCCGGTGGTTCGCCGCCTCCATCTTCCCCGCCTGTTGTACCAGCTGCAGCAGTCGTGTTGCTCCATGGTTGTTGTCCTCCTCGTCCTTGATGTCCTCTGTCGCCTCGTTGACCTCTTCTGGCACCCCGGCTGCCTCCGCCTCGGGGTCCTCCTCTGCCTCCGCGATGTGGTTGACGCTGTGTGTCCATGGTGGAGGTCGAATGTCCGCCTCCCCGTCTTCGGTTCCCCTGGGATCGCTGCGGCGACGAAGGGGGGTTACTTGGGGTGTTGTCCGCCATATTGAGAGACGCTTGCTGATGAAAGTAGAAACGGATAAAAACACAACAATTAATGAATTATCCACGGAATGAGCCTTAGAGCTTCAATGCCACGCAGACGGAGTGAGGATGGAGATGTGAAGAGTGAAGTCAAGATGAGACTTGATGATGGCCTGTAATTAATGTGTAATTTTGAGCCGCTAGATGTGTAATAATACAGTCCCTCGTAAATTACCGGGATTATATAATTCCGGGCATCGAGTCATCGTGACTCATCAACACCTCGTCATTGGACATTCATCGATTCAGATGGAGGAATATCAAAAGAGTCACTAGTAAAACACCTTCTCCTGCCAAATCGGCGGCTTCATGCCTATTTTATCCCAGACCACCTTGTTCTGCTCATCAAGATGCGCCTCTTCGTTCGTGATCGGCGTCACATCCTTCGTCAGCTCGACCTCCTGCTCGCTCACACCTCCAGGGTCTCGCGGGATCCAAAGCAACGGCGTCGGACTCGTCACTTCTGGCGGATAATAGGCATCGCCAGCGATTTCGTCATCGTAGATGATCCCCGGGTCCTGCCGTACTTTTTTCCGCAGCGACTCGTAGTCTGCGTAGCCGCTGGGACGCAGAAACCAGTCTGCGAGTCTTTGGATCTTATTCCCTAGTCTGAATCGCGAAGCGGGCGATTCTGTGTGTGGTTTGGTGGTTGTTGTTGTTGTTGTTGTCGTCTCTTCGTGCTTCATGTCGGTTTCTTTGTAGATGCTGTCGTCGCTGCGTTCGCTCGCGCTCCCCAGGAGCTCTGTTTCCTCGTCCTCTTTTTGGTCGAGGGTTCGAGGTAAGGCGGACAACAACGGGCTTAAAGCGTCATTTAGTGAAATATGCGCGAGTGCGGTCAACACGGTGAACATCACCATGAGAACTACTTGCACGATGGCTGCCCGGATCGCAAACAACCCAATGAGGCAGATCTCGGCCAAGTAAATTCCAGTCAATACCTGCTGAAGTGCTCTGGGGTATATCAAGCCCTTGGTGTCGACCAGCGAATCATATACAAAGAATAGATTATATCGATAAGCTTGGTACACGAGGAAGAGCCCGAAAGAGGCGAATCCGAGAATGAGGGGTGCAATGCAGGAGTACGTGATGGCTACTCTTATTAGCTACCCGTGATATAGAAGTCGCGATTTTTACTCACCAATGACCACCATGTTGGTAAATACTGGAAAGACTGTTCCCCATCTTAGCCCGTTCAGGTTTGCCCACCGCTTGTATAGTTTTCTTGGAGTCTTGTCGAATATTATCCGCAACAGCTTGAATATCAAGAAGCCGACGACCTGAACAACTGTCCCGAAGCTTAATACCAATCCTTGGAATAAGAAGTAGGAAATATAGAAATTCGACGCCTTTGGAAGGTTTTGCGCAAGCAAGTCCTTAGCCGAGAGCGGATTCTTTATGATCTGGCTTGTAGCCGCGGACGCGGCGGATGTGATGGTTGTCACCAGAAACACCTGCACGACCTGAAAGACAAAGTGCGCGTTCTGTGTGAATAATTCGACTCTCGCTTCCGATACTGCGCCGGATTGCCGAGCACAACCTGAAAATATTAGCCCACAGATATAGAAGATTAGGAGCCATAGTGCCTACATCTTAGTATTATAGGGACCAAAGCCATCAACAACGCCATGCCAGCGGCTGGGAGTAGTCCGCTGATGACCCCCTTAATGACACTAGGGAGCTCATTAATGAATTTAAGGAAGGGCAAAATGTTTGTCAGAGAGGTGATATTGGAGATCATTCCCACAAACGCCGAAGGGATAGACCAAAAAATGATCAGGACTGTAATAAAGCCTTGAATCACGAATTTCCGGATAATCCTCTGCCACCAGCTGTATTTCAAAGCTGGCCAGATTACTTGATCGGGCGTCACACCGATATATCGCGGCGTCATTCGAAATGGGTGATGATGGGATAGGGTTTGAAATGCTATCTGGGCGTCTGTTTGAGTCTGGAATTCAATGAAGACAGCTGGTATGAGCTTGGCCTTCCCGTCCCGGTGTTGCCTCTGCATCGTATCGACCTCGGAAATAACAGACGCGAGCTCTGAGCGAAGATGTTCGATTGTATCAATTTGTTCGCCAAATAGGTACATAGATTGATGGGTGGGGCGTCTGATCATCGTGGCCCATGGAGCCGTTTGTGGGCTTTCACTAGGGTTGGCACACGGAGAGGCCTCTTGATCGGTCTTTTGAAGCTTCATAGCCTTTAGTCTAGCCATGTTAGCAGCCTTGATGTAGGTTGTTTCAGCGGCTTCCAGCTTATACGCCAACTTGTCCCTCTTTTGCACCAGCTTTTTAAGCTCCGAACACTCGGTGGTGATCCAAATCCGTTTAACCGAATCGCCAAATACTTTTGCCAGCTTCTCCTTGCTGAGATAGGATTGTGGAACCGCCATAAACAGAACGGTGCGTGAGGATATACGGTTAGAATAGAGCGGAGATAGGAGATATGCTTGCCGCAAGCTAGCGTAGAGGATACTTTCGCGGGTAACGGTGATGAAAACGAGAGCTGCGTTAAGTCAGTATCATAATATGGGTTTGTCTAACGGTTGCTACATACTGAAAAATATCCAGGCTACCACAACATGGGCGTAGTATCGAGACTTTTGCGTAACATTGCTAAAGCTGAGAAGGTCAAGCTGGCCATTTCCAGCGCCCCCAGTGGCATGCACCGGGAATAAGATGGGCCATGTTATGACACATCCAACCGCGCATAATATTGACATAACCTTCAGGAAGCGAATGAAGAAGTAGCCGTCCAACGATGCATGGCGGAGAATATGGCTATCTGGCAGTCGCCAGAAATCACCAAACCAGTTAAGAAACCCCGAAGGGAGCTGTGGGCTCCGTTCACTGTAATTTGTTAGGGCAATTCGCACCGTCAAGATACAGCAAGCTTACTGGTCATGGATATGGCCCAAGTGCGACTTGGGCGCATAGAACCTATGCTGAGTCCTCCGGCAAATGACGAACAGCGAGAACCAAATCACGGCCAGGATGAAAGCCGGAACGAAGGTCGTGAGAAGAGCTGCGCCGGACGTCGAAGCGGACAGCCCAACACTGCTCAAGGTATCTGAGCCGCGGGTTCGGTTATCTCCCCTGGCAGACCCGATGTTCGGATCATTGCTCTGGTTCTATAGCCGGAGACCGAGTATTAGCATCGCTAATGGGGATAATGATGGTACAGGTGTACCAACCAGTATACTTCTACCGATCAGCTCGAATGTGTTCAATTCTGGAAGTTCCATTCTGATCATTGTCGAGCTTGCAAGCTGAACTGTCTCTTCTCAACCATCCGACATTCTCCTTCCCGATGCCCTTGACAAGACAAGAGACACAAAAGCGAAAGGAGACGACCAAGTGCGCCTGCAAAATCAAGTTTCAAAAACCGGCGCAAAGCCAGGTGAGAAGCCGCCCTTCTTATCGATTCTCAGCCTTTTCCGCCCGAGCTTGATGAGCTATCACATTCAAAGAAGCTATCTGCCGAATCCCTGTCTTGTGGGAAGAAGAAACGTCCGAACGGGACCAATCCCAAAGCTCTTCAGGAGCGATCGTGCCTGGCCGGCCAACCAGATTCCCGCGATCGCGACCAGATCGCCAGAAGGGAATTTTCTGCATCGAGGAAAGAGAGGCCATGGCGTTCTACCGTTGTGGGCCGTGGCGTTGTGTGATCCGTGGTGCTGTGTGATTCTGGACTCGATTTGCGGGACGCGCTGAAACATTGCTTTGCCCGCATGAGAGGGGTATTTCCTCGAGCGTTATCGGACTCCCTTCAGGGCGGTTAACTGAACGGTGGGCCTCGCGTGTTGCGAGTCAGTTAACGGTGCAACGCGTTGTGAAGGATTTCGTTGTGCCGCGTTTTGATCGGCGCCGTCGATGATTCCACAAACTAACGAGTTCACTAAACTAACGTTAAGTTACGGAGTACTCCGTAACCGACCACCAAATGTGTCGCCAATTCAAAGACTTGTCCCGCTGTTTTCTGGTCCTTCATCGTGAAAAACTTGTATTTCGATGTTGTGCGACGTGTGAATGCAGATGTCGAACCTTGTGGTGCTTAGACCTTACTCGACATGAGAACAACAGGGACCACCAGAAGCGAACACGCCAGTTGATGTCAAGATTTAAACGATGAAAAGTCCGCGAAGTTGGCTGTCATATCCCCCCTGGTCCTTAGGGTCTTGCAGAAACTTTGCAGTTTCGCCTATCCTCCGTATTCCCGTCCATTTCTCTTGCAGGCTTCAGGCTGAAGATCCGTCATTCGGCTGAAAACGTGGTCCATGATCGGGACCGCGTTGGAAGAGCTTTCAAGGATTGCAGATGTTGACGAGATGAGCTTCCCGATGCCGACTTAGCTATATATGACGGCATAAATGTACTGCATGATATGGGCTTCGATGTAATAAGGCGGGATATACTTCTCGATCACCATCTCCCAGTAATCATTCATGGGAATAACAGATCGTGCGCGATAATATTCCCAGTACTCCGGCCAGAACCCAGCCATACTCCAGTCGAGAATGACGATTGAAAAGTCCGGCTTGACGAGAATGTTGCCTGGGTGCAGGTCGCCATGTGTGAAAACGATCTCATGGCCCTTCAGGTCTCGGACGGTTTGTCGCCGGATATACTCATTGACATGAGCCAATAATTTAAGATTCACCCGCCGGCTGGGGTCTGGTTTGTACCGATTCTCCATAGCCTGGACTATTCCTTCGTTAAAGGTTGATTCGGACTCGTATGGACCGTATTCGAGCTCTTTGCCGCCCCATGCCCAGCTGAAAATCGGGTCGAGACACGGAGAACGATTGGCACCGCCGATACGTGAACCCTTGATGGCACGCATCTGGGTCACGGCGTCTTTCAGTTGGGAAATAACCTTGAGTTGTTCTTCCTCTGAGAGCTTATCCCATAAATATCCCAATCCCTCGCCCTCCTCGTCCGACATCACAATGTACCCCGTGTCATCAATGACATAAGCGCTAATCAGGCGTGGGATCGGAATAGTTGTCGACTTGGAAATGAGATGCATTGCTTCAGCTTCCGCGAGCTTCACCTGAGGCCCCCATTTGACCAGCATCCCAGAATCGATCGGAACTATAGCCGCGCCCCCTTTTCCTTGATAGAGGGTCGGCATGTTTTCTATGTCTTTCGGGTCCAGCATGATATCGGGGGGCCCAATGATGTCGGACCAGATAAGTAGAGGCTTTTCCTCCTCGCCATCCTCTTTCTTCTCCTTGGGTGGTGGTGTATGAGGAGGTTCGATTGGCTCCAGTGCTTCTTTGAAGGCGTCAGTTCCAGCGACCTGCTGTTCGGCGTCTTGCTTACGGCCCTTTTCTCCCGCGCGCTTGAGGTCTGAAAAGCGATCGCACTCTGATAGAGACTCGCCGGTACCCCCATACTCTGAAGGGACTTCAATTCCGAGATAATCAGCGACCGTTGTGCGACTCTCTAAAATAGTTGTTTTTCGTAGGATATCGGCAGGGAGCGGCAGCTCCGCAAATTCTTTATAAGGGGGTTGGATTATCAGGAGCTTCGCAAGTAGCCCTGGGTAATGTGCGATGAACCCAGGGATGAGTTCTTGAAGCGCATGTTTAATCCGGTCCCGAAGCCCTGGGTACGGTTTCATGTTTGTCCGCGGGGAAAAGAGCCGGCAGTCAAGGACGAATGCCGCTTGCAAGCTGTCAGAGTTGATGAAATCAGTGAAGAGAGTGTTTGCTAGGCATTCCATCATCATGATAACGATTTTCTCGATCTTAAGTGTTGACTGGAGGTGTTCAACAGAATGGCTGTATCGTCGGAGCTCCTTTTCATCAAGGATAACCCACACGACATTGAGCCCACGGGCGCGAGTCATGTAAACAAACTCGGATACCTCCGGGACAACGCAAAACAGCGGGTTAAGATGAGAGAATCGCTTTCTCCATAGCAAGGTCTCAATCAGCGCCAGACGGGCTCTCTCGGCAACCTCAAAGGGCAGCACGGACGATCTAATGAGGTACTGTAATGCATGAATGAGCTATTGAAGCTCCAGGCTCTTGACATAGGCTCAATACCTTTGTGAGGATTGCTTTGATGTGTTCCGGTTTCCCTTTGATGAGGTCGACTCCCCAAGCTTCGGAATGGCCCGCATCTCCAACGACGGCTGGGAGTTGATCGAGGAGTCGTGGCAGGAGGGAGGACGTCGACTCTTCCATCATGAGAAAAGTGCTTGGGGGGAATTGAAATACGTCAACACAGACAAGCAGAACTTGCCTGAGATGAATCTTCTGAATACTACACCGCAAAAGAGGGCCTCTTGGAATATCCGGTCTCCGTCCACAACCGGCAATACGGTTTCCTACTGGGAATTCATCATCCCAAAAGAGCCAGATAGAAAGGTGAGTTAACACCAGCTACCACCTAGTGCTGCCCCCAGCGTGGTTGGCCCATGGAGTGTGAATTGCGCGTCGCCATGTCAAGGGCGGGGAAGCGGATGGACGAATCGTATTCGTGGAGGCCGAGGAGAGCCCCGGGCTGAGCCCTGTTGAATCCTGTCAGTTCAAAAGACAGGCAGCAGGAAATCCCAGTCTCAGAGGAATTAACCTCCACCGACAGGTGACGTCCAGGTGTCTTGAAAAGAAGAGATGAGGTTGCATGACCTTGTCCGGAGCAGGATGGTTTGCTGAAGTAAGCTTCCGTGGGCAAAGTTTCCACAACAAGCCCGTGTAGCTCAGTGGTAGTAGCGCATCACTCGTAAATCGATATGATGAGGTCCTTGGTTCAAATCCAAGTTCGGGCATTTCAACGAACATCGAATTTCTTTTTTTTCTCCCCAGCAGATCTCCTGGATTGCTCTCGTACAACCTGGCAACAAGCGACAACTGACGCAAATATTTTACTTCGATGCCAGTTACTCCACACAAGCGTTGGGAATGACAGCTGCATCAGGACCGCTACACACGTTTTCGATCACTGCCAGGTCGATTTTGAACTACAGCCTCCTCGTCGAACGAGAGGGGTGACTCTCTATTCAATTACCAATCGTCTGACAGCATGGTGCCAACTAACTCGCTCTGGTGCAAGACAATTTTCGTCCTCAGACCAATATAATTCATCTCACGATTCGACGCCTCTCTGCGCCGCTAGGAAGTTGATTCGACCCCGAGTCTTCGGATGACGACACGTTTGGCGCCAAGTCTGAGGGAAACTTCCCGTCGAAGGCATGGGAGATGCCATGTTTTCCAGCCACCAGCCTTGCCGCGAGGGGTCATAGCTTCATTGTTCGCTTCCGATAAATGTAGACTTCCATATGTCCTTCGGCTCTTTGTCTGCCTCTCTCGAGCGCCCGTGAGAAGTGCCTGCACTGGAGAGATTTAGAACTGCAAAGCTGCCTTTCAACGTAGTATATTTTGATCAAGGCCATACTCACTTTGGACAACCACTGCTTCTTTTTTGTCTTGACGACACCAGACGGCTGGAAAACTCCACAGACCGTGGACGCTGTAGATCCCTGTTGAAACACTCTTTTCCACGGTTGGGGTCCTTCATTAGACGGGAAGCTCGAACTATCATCACTGTCGCGTGAGCAACGGATGTACGAGTAAAACAGCACAACTCAAGATCCTAGACACGCTCAATCAATCAATCTTCGATACCGACGCCTGGATGTTAATCAATTGGCACAATGGGTCTGGGAAACAATGAGGCGTAAGAATGCTTATGAACGATCTCTCTCTTTCCTCCAGAACCTTTCTGTGGTCCATCGTATGGCATGTCCAAGCCCGAGGGGTTGCACCGCAGAGCTTGGGCACATTGGACGCTCCATTGAGAGCTTCACACAGTGGTCGCGTTTTCCTGTGGCGATCAATTCGTCGCAACTCAAGGGAATCACCGACATGCAGCATCGAGGCTGTGCGAGACGACAGGGCCACTTGAAGAGGAAGTCAGATCGTTGACAAGGTAGTTATCCAGAGCATTTCATGCCCCCCCAGAGTTCATCGTTTGAATTCCGACGGACTTTGCGGGACATGAGGTCGAAAACCGTGGTCGCCCGCTCCCGGGCTAGCGACGGCCATCCTCATTGGAATAGCGGACCGAGTGTTGTAGTTATCGGCTGAAGCATGAGGGCGTTCGCGGGTTGGAGGACGATAGTTTCTTCTAGTCGTCGTGGGCTTCATGACGTCTCCCTCAACTCACCACTGACACACAACGACGGCAAACCAAAGACTTGCCAGTATCTTTCTTCCTCTTCATAATCAATGCTTGCCCTCATTTTTGAGCGTCGTTGGCTTCTTCCTGTTGCTCGCTGAGGTTTTCTCCACTTGAACTGCTTCACGCGCTTTCTTCTCGCTCAGATCCTGGACGATGATCCGACCGTTGGCCGGGTTCTACAATGGAACCGATGCGTGCTAAATTCCAATGCCAGTACCCCGGTTGCAATCGATCGTACATCAGAAGTGAACACCTTAATAGACATGCTTTAATCCGTATGCTCTGCTGTCCCCCGCCCCCACAGCTCGTCATCGCCGTGCTAAACCCCTGATAGACAAAAAGGCCGCCTTCCTCTGCTACCTCTGCCAAAGACCATTTACGCGCAAGTGAGATGAACCAGCCTATTCTCAATTGACACAGAAACTAATCTAGAATTTATCTTTAGCGACCTCTTGAACGCTCATTTGCGCCGCCATGAAAAGCGCGGGCACGGTACAAGCACGACCACGCAGCCTCCTCCGGCGAGCGCAGTCTCGAGTCCGCCCTCCAACCCATCCCCTCCTGCTCAGAGCATTCCCCACGAGTCAGCACAGATGAATTCTCCTCCAGATGTGAAGTCGCCTGTAAGAGATTGGCAATATGTTGCTTCGCGATTTAACGACCCTCCTCCCGCCCCCGCAGCTGCTTCTGGCCTGACGCTCGCGCCCATCGCGTCGATGAACCAGTTTTCGGCGCCAATAACGCTTCCTCCGCCTCCGAATGAAGCTGCAATTCTATACCAAAATTCTTCTCCGAATGATGCCGTATCGCAGCATTCAGCTTCGTCCGGAAACACCCTTCCCCAGCATATACCTCCTCAGGCTATCCCCGCGGCGCCTGGGTTGGAGGACGATCATACCTGGCTGTTCAACGGTGCTAGCTTGTTTGATTTGCCTCCAGATGAGTATCTTCATCTCCATTTCGGAGGAGGCCTTGGCCCGACTTCACCGGTATGAAACATAACCACTTATGGAGCTGGGGGCAGTCTGGGTCTTAACTCTATACAGGACCTTTTCAACCAAAGCGTGGAACCCCAACCTACTCAATTTGATGCTCCTCAGTATACGATCGGCGACCATGATAGGCTGATGGCGGATTGTCCTGTGAGTATGGTGCACTCCGTGGTTCAATATCTAGCGTCTGACTTGTTCTCCAGAGCCTCTTGACCAGCCCTCTAAAACATCCAGCACAAGTGAACCACGTCCTTCATTTGGCATTAGACTATTGCGATACGTACATACAGCTTTTCCACCGACCGACTTTTGAATTCTCCTCGTACCCCTCGTTATTACTTCTTGCACTCTGCAGTCTGGGATCCTTTTTAAATCCTTCGCCCGGTTTTGAAGGCATTGGAAAGGCACTACACAAACATATATGGAAGTCCGCCGTAGAGGTATGTCGCTGTTTACATCTTCTTTGGCTGGATCTTGGGGCTAACGCATGAACCTCGGCTGACTGCAATAGAAAGCTCTTGTCAGCCCGCGAGTGGAGATGTGGTTTCTGCAAACTTTGTACGTATTGCATGTACTGAGGCCTGGGATATCTACTGACTAAGTAGGGTGCTTATTGAGCATATCTGCACTTATACCATGACTCGCCAAGAGCATGAGATGGCTGAAATAGTGCATAGCATGATTGTGACGGTACGACTGCAGAAGCGTTCTTTCTATCGTCCTTCGTACGAACTAACGAGCTTAGTTGGCACGGCGGAATAACCTAATGACGGAAGGCTATCGTACCGAAGGTGGTTACCGGCAATCATTAGACGTTAAATGGAGGGAATGGGCTCAGCGAGAGTCTGTTATCAGGTATATTCCCTCTGCTTGTGTTTGCACTGGAAAGTCGCTAACTAGGAGTAGGATTGCCCATACTATCTTTGCTAATGACGTGCAATATATGGTCTACTTCTCGCATCACGCCTTACTATCCGTGGGAATGATGAAACTCCCACTACCCAGCCCCCCTGGCGTGTGGGAAGCATCAACTGCGAGCGAATGGGAGGCCCAAATGCGACAGATGAAACGGTCAGCTCGGTCACGATATTACAGTCTCGATGCAGCAGTGGAATCGATAATGTCCATGAAAGACCCCGACCATAAGCGTGAATTCCTACAGTGTTTCAACGTTTCCAATCCCCTCTCCCTGAACCTCCTCATCCACGGCCTGGTGTCCGCCATCGGTGACGCAAAGTATCGTTCGGTGGTTTCCTCCAGCACACCCGCGACCCAGGGCGTGAAGATGGCCGACTTTGACAATGCGCTGCACCACTGGCGAGGATGCTTCGATCGGCTTTCTGATTCCGACAAAAAGTCCAACGTCTCCTGGTCTGCCCTGGTTATGTACCATTTCTCAGCCGTGCTGCTCCGGAACAGCCTTCCGGATATTCAAATGGCAGCCGGCAGCGCCTATTCTTCTGGGCGCGCGGTCACCCCGCAAGGAGCACAGGCTGCGTATAATCGGCTCATCTCTACCGATCCCGTCAGCCATGACTCCTATCTCCACGGACTAGGAGTGGTCGCACTGTGCTTCCAAGAACCCGATAGCCAGAATTCCATGGGCGGCGCAACAGTCGACACCTTCCCATCTCACCCTCGTCCATTATGGCAAACATACTGCGCTTTTCTCGGCCTTCTCGTCCTTTGGGCCCGCACTATCGGTCTCGAACATCGAGAAGCGCGCCAGGAGCGCCATGCGGGCTCATCATTACATGGCCTGCCGCACCAACTCATTCCGAGCACCGCGACTCCTATCCTTTCGACAATGTATGATCGGGAGGTAGCGCGGTCCAGGGCGACGGAAGAGGATGTGCAGACGTTAAAGCATGAATTGCATCGCTTGATCACGCTTGTGTGTGAGCGATTGACCGCGCGATCGTGGGAGATATGTAGGTTGACCCTATTTCCAGATGTAGAAGACATAATTAACTTTTCTGTCGTATAGCCTACGAAGCTGCGCGTATTCTAACGTCACTCGGAACACGAGAAGGCGCCAGTCGCCATTCCATGAAATCATCTCATTAGTAGATCCTTTTCCCTTTTGCCGTTTATTCCCCTGTGATAACATCAGTTTTCTTCCCGTGCGGTATCTATATGTACAAGGGGCGTTGGAGGCGAGGGTTCCTGCATTGAGGAAAAGCAATCGAGGCTGCTTTGAGAATTTATATACCCGCTTGTATTGTGTATATAAGCTGTCGTTTTTGGAAAGATGGGCTTTTCTTTCTTTATTCCTTTTTATATCCCGCCAACAATGAATATCCTCAAGCTCGTCACGTTATCCAGTGCCGTTTCCTATTTGGGTAGCGAGCTGACATAACCGGGTCTGTGGAAAGGATCTCCATTCTTTCTCATGGGCAGAGTCAACCCTTTACACACACCACCTTGAGGTTGAGATATGGTCGGGCCCATGGATCTCTGATGGTTGATTTTAATGTGAGTGTTAGTGTGAAAGTTGATGAGGGGAACTGTTGAGTCGATGTTAATATCTCCTCAGTGCCGCTTGACGTTCTATGGAAGTGGAAACCACTACACCAAAAGGAAATCGTTAGTTAGTAGGTGTTCGGAGTGAGTCCCTGGACTCAGTGATTCAACACGTTCTCTGCGCAGCCCTGAGCCGAGATGAGAGAGCAAATGTTCTCCGTGCCCAACTCCAAAGACAAGTCCGGCGGTTTGTCCTGCCTGCCCTGAACAAGCCTTTTTCTGCGGGAACCCTATTGGAGATAAGACTCTGCAACGTTGATCTGGTCCCCCGCGTTTACCACGGACGAGGAGCGTGGCTGACAGGGCCGGGAAAGCTTAACTCGCCCGTGTTGGGTTGCAACTGTTCTCTGATTATTCTCGCTTCGGCCGGAAAGTTTCTCTTCATCAGTGCTTGTTCAATCTGGATTTCAAAGCAAGCCTGGAGAAGTGTAACCATGCGTCCAACGACCCTCTGTGGGTTGCTTGAGAGACTCACGAGCGGCCGCACAACGCACGATGATAGCTGATGGAGAGGAGTCGACTTGACTCTTCCTCGTGTTTGATACCGTTGGACAGCTTTGATGTGGAGAACCTCAGAACGGCAGGTCCTTTCTGGAAAATGCGGGGCCCCGGAATTAAGATCGGTCGATGCTCAGGGGCTCACCCTTGTTCGACCGAAACATGGCCAGGAGTTCGAGAGGTTCGACTGTTTCCTCGGGAATCATCCTTGCATTCTGCAGCACCTCGGTCTATCCGGAATCGTGGCTCTGGATTATGCCCAGGCCAACGAGATTCCGTCAATATTGCTATCTTCTATCCTACTTCCCTTGTGTTCGGAAGGGAGCAATACCCCGCATTTCCTGACGGAATCGTTCCTTGGGTAAATTGAAGTGCCTGCCGATCATCTGCTAGCTCATTTTCAACTCCCGATCGGCATGCCGTGGCCCGAATGTTGATGATGCAACATTCCAGGATGAGCATGCGGTACTCCGCATTCCGGGAACAAGCATCATGCGACGGCTCCGCTCTGCTGAGCAATTATTCGGGGTTCTGGGATCACCATCTGGGGAGAGACGTCTTTAATTGGCCAATTGTGCTGCGAATGTCTATCTTCACCGGGTTCTGCATTCCGTTGCGTTTCGATCACGCATTCCCCGGTCGTTTTAGCATATCAGATTCCGCTATGGAGTACCTTGGAGTCGATATGATTGACCTTTGTATTGGGATGTTCGGCTACAGACGGTGTTGCTTGTTTCCGCCCTGTCAATCACCAAACTCTCCTGAGATACCAGGGATAACAAACTGGTATATAGATGGCGATGGCTGCCCCAGATTCTTCCGGCAATCGAGTGTCACGAACATTTCCACCCTGGACAGCCAGATCGAGTTCACTTTAAAATGAAGGCGTTGATTTCCACCCTCCTATTTGGAGCCGCGGCGGCTCTGGTAGCCCCGCGAGAGGCTTCTACCTTCAATGCGGACATGCTTAGCGACGATGCGAAGGCCCGATGGAGCGAGATCAAAAAAGAATTGCCAGATGCCAAGTTGTCCGACTTCTTCACCAAGCCGAAGCCTGCAAAGAAACGGCCCGATACCCACTGGGACCATATCATCCGTGGATCAGACGCGGAGACCAGCTTCGTGGCGAGCGGAGAGTCTCAAGAAAAGCAGGACATAGGAGAGTATGGTCTCAGGGTCAAATCGGTTGATCCTAGCAAACTTGGTGTGGACAAAGGGGTGAAGCAGTACAGTGGATATCTTGATGACAACACATCAGACAAGCATCTCTTTTTCTGTGAGCAGTCTTCCTCGAGAGGGTGTAATCAGCGCTAATTGTTATAGGGTTCTTCGAGTCCAGAAATGATCCAAAGAACGATCCAGTTGTGCTCTGGCTCAACGGTGGACCTGGATGCTCATCCCTCACTGGCCTTTTTATGGAACTTGGACCGTCGACGGTCGACAAAAACATTAAGCTCGTACGGAATGACCATTCCTGGAACAATAACGCCTCGGTGATCTTCCTTGACCAGCCAGTCAACACAGGATTTTCCTACAGTAGCAAATCCGTCAGCAACACCGCCGCAGCGTCCAAGGATGTCTATGCATTCCTCTCCCTGTTCTTCAAGCAGTTCCCCGAATACGCAAAACAAGACTTTCACATTGCCGGAGAGTCCTATGCAGGCCACTACATCCCACAATTCGCCAATGACATCCTTGCTCAGGGTGGAAACATCAATCTCAAGAGTATTGCCATCGGCAACGGCCTAACCGACCCCAAGACCCAATACGCTGGCTATCGTCCCATGGGCTGTGGACAAGGTGGATATCCCGCCGTCCTCTCAAACTCAACCTGCCAACAGATGGACCGCGCTCTCACCGCCTGCCAGCAACAAACCCAGTCCTGCTACGACACCAAAAACGTCCGTACCTGCGTCAATGCTGCCAGCTTCTGCAACCAAAACTTCCTCACTCCCTATCAGCGTACGGGCCGCAACGTCTACGACATCCGCACTGGATGCGAGGATCAGGAGAACCTCTGCTACTCTGTCATGGGCTACATTGGCCGCTGGCTCAACCAGAAGTCAGTCATCGACGCCGTGGGCGCAGAAGTCAGCAGCTTCGAATCCTGCAATAATGCAGTGAACAGCGCGTTTTTCAATGCAGGCGACTGGTCGCTGCCCTTCCACCGTCTCGTACCGGGCTTGATCGCGAAGATCCCGGTCCTCATCTACGCCGGCGATGCTGATTACATTTGCAACTGGGTGGGCAATAAGATGTGGGTTGAGGCTCTGGACTGGCCTGGCAAAGCGGAGTTTTCGCCTAAGCCTCTGAGCGACTTGAAGCTTGGGGGAAGTGGGAAGGTTATTGGTAAGGTCAAGGCGCATGAGAACTTTGCGTTTTTGAAGTTGAACCAGGCGGGACATATGGCGCCGTATGATCAGCCGGAGGCCTCGCTGGACTTTTTCAACAGGTGGATCCGTGGAAGTTTGACAAAGTAACTGCCTGATGCTTCGTGGTTCACTGTATATACGGGTTAAGTATTATACTTGGCGAAGAAATAAGAAGACCAAGTCAGATGGAAATTTAGCATGCTAAAAAGCATGTCTTCAATCATAAATCGCGTTAAGCGCAGCCATAAGTTCCAGCCCGAAAATGTGAACCCTGGGCCTCACGGTAGAAACATCATATCCACCAGCCCACCTTACCACAAAATTTCTCACCCAAGCCTCGTCTCCTTGTCCTTGATAGGGAAATCCGACCCTGTACAACGCCCTGATCAGCACGCTAACATACTCGTAAGAGGTAACGAAGTGGCTCACCCGTCGTCGACTTGTACTGCTTCCTCACAAAGTCGGAAATTTGCTCATCCTTCGCTTGCTCCATCGCACTCTCATTATCCTGCTTTCCCTGGCCCAGGAACCGTTCTTGGACGAAGTCGATTCCTAGATACCTCTGTTAGCGAGTCTGCACAAAAGCGACACAGCAGGGAGAGAGATGAGGGGAAATACCCTTGTCA
Organism: Malbranchea zuffiana; assembly: GCA_039700045.1. NCBI lineage: Eukaryota > Fungi > Ascomycota > Eurotiomycetes > Onygenales > Malbrancheaceae > Malbranchea > Malbranchea zuffiana. The sequence goes on along the minus strand of JARUPO010000011.1, from coordinate 143,299 downwards.
AGCATATCTTCATTCTTCTCGGACTCCTTGCCGCCGCCGGCTGCAGAGTTGAACTTGTTGCTTATGCCGGAGAACATGCCGCCTCCTTGGGATTGGTTCTGGCCGCTCTGGGTTTGGTCCTGGCTCTGGCCCTGCTTGTCGCCGGTGAATTTATTGACGAAGTCCATTGTGAGATTGATGCAATGAGTTCAGAGGAGAATGAATGTTGTTAGATGTGAGGACTTGAGACGGGTGCTCTCCTCTTGTCTTTTGTAGTCCATCTTGAATGGACAGGTATGGAGATCAACGAGGTGAATGACGCCGCTGTGCCCACGCGCAAGCCACATCTTGCTCGAATAGGTAATAAGAGGCAAAGTCCGTTCGATCTGCGATGATCTCGATCATTGAGTTTCTCCCGAGCTACCAATGGCTGTGGGAGAATGGCATTGACTTTCGATCGAGTGGATGTTGGTTGAGGCGCAAGCAAGAAGTCCAGACGTCCAAAGGAGGGGACCTCGGGAGGGCAGGGATGATGTCATATCTAGTTAAACTGAGCTAGCCTAATAGGGCTAGTCCGTGATTAATCATCCGGAACCCTAAAACAGCACCAGTGTTATCAAAATCCAGAAATCGCGACCTCAAGACAACAGAATCCAACATCAACCAGTCTGATATCAAATTTTCCAGTCTCACTCTGATTTGTTGAGGCTTTCAGTGATATATTCTAGATTTACGGGAAGACTGTGAAGCTGAGAATCTGGATTCTACCTTGTTGCAGGTCTTACATCCGAATCTTCTTAATCGACTTCAAGTTATTTTCATGATCATGGGTTTTGTTTCGTGACCCTTCACCCACTAGACATCAATTGACGCTGCCAAAGGCATGGTTTCAAGGTACTTCTCCATGAGAGCAGCTGCTCTGCCGACGGTATCAACAACCACATGCTGCCACATAAGCGTTTTCAACGAGAAATCCGTCCCTAGCTTGGGCGCCTCGCTTCTTGATTTGTGGCGTTCTGCGTTCAGATCGGGCTCCAGATGCTCAAGAACGGCGTTGATCACGTCCTCTTCGCCCCGACGCCCGTCGTCGCTCCCGTGAGCTCGAAAGCATAATGCTTGTGTTCGGCGAATATCGCCAGCGCTAGTTGGTCCATGTCCACCACCATCATTACACGGCGATGCTCAATGTTATCAGGGCAATCGCGCTCATCTTGGACGCGCACTGATGCTCCGAGTTTCTTATAGTCTTCGTAAGTTCCGTCGAGACTATTTCCCGAAATCACAATGGGCGGCTCCGTGTTGCCTGAGCAAATCAGGTTCTCCGCCGTTGTCTCTGTGAGCTGCCACCGTATCTGTGGTCCTGATATAGCGGGATTTCCGCCGGCCGGATCTTGTTCATCGAGCTCTGAGTGTGTGCTAGGTAATAGTTGGTGTGATATCTTACGATCATGTTAGGACCGTTCATCGTTCCAATGCTGGAAGGGTTACTTACCCGACCCACAGAATCTCTTCTCCATGATTAGAATTGGAGCTGACATCTGTGCCCAGTAACGCCGGAGAGAAAAATAACTAATGTAAGGCGGGATCGCAGCGAGGCCTTTGGAACTTAGCCTTGTGGTCCGCTCTAGTACTCTACGACCCGATTAATTATGGGTATTGACTGGCATTCCGTGGTGAAGGTCACCTCTTTAGTCTTCCATCTGAACTGAATTTAATGGCTAACATCTTCAACCAGGAGCAGCTGAGCTCCCCGAGCCAATTTTGAATTGAATCTAAGTCCTCTTTGCAGCGTTTTCGCCCTGCTGCACAAACAAACATCGGGTTGTGCTGATCATAATCCTCAGACATCAAATGATCTCTGACAAGGAGACTAAGCTCGAGGTTTAACTCGGTGCCGACGATGTGGTTGCGTCGATAAAAACGCTTGTACTTTAAAATGACATAGCTTTAAACGACCAAACGAATCATCACCTGCGAAAAATTCGACGGGTCCCAAATCTCGGGAGTTCCAGCCAGACTTTTCCGCTGCGACGGCAGTTCTTGGGAGAATTAAACGTGCCCGCGTGGCTCTGCACATCTGCGGGTATCCATAGGGTGATTCCGTTCAGCTGAAACTTCCATGAAACCTGGCCGTCTGCTTGGCCGACGGAGATGCGGTTCGGCAAACTTGAGTCGGAGTCCGAGTCATCGGGCGTCTCAGGTGCACGTTTGACATTCGGACGAGGATGAGGTTTCATATGCATCATCAGCTCCTGCCATCCGAGTTTTCCGAGGAGCGAGTGGCGGCTTTCGCCAGTTTTGCTCAACCCTACTGACTCGAAGCTCTTGTTTTCCTAGGTTAACTTGCGACAAGCTGATTTCGCGCTGACGATGAGGTTTACCCGGTTGTGATTCGTACAGCACAGCTGTTTTGGAGGTATCTTTCTGGAATCTAGTTATACTCGATACCCGGCAATCCAACTTAGCCTACGAGCTGATTGCACGGCTCCCGCGGCACCGTCTTTTGAACCAGACCTTGCTTTTTCCAAACGACTCGTGTCGGAAGCATTTCCGACGTATTACCGTCAATGATCGGGTTCTATGGGTCATGCGACAGTCCCTACTCCGCCGACGGCATGTCTGCGGCGGCTAAGCTGGGCTGTGACCGGCAGTTGCTTGCAGGAGGTGTATGCACGTCTGCTGCTTGGGGGTCACATATATCCGTAGTTTCGGACCACTAACCTCAGGTGCAGGCAAGTTTACAGTCCGTATGAATGAAAGGGCAATTTTTTCCCGCCCATGGCAGCTGGCTCAAGCGCGAGGGAGGATAATCTAAGGCGCGTTGTGTAACCTCCCATTTGAAACGCTCTCACCTACCATCCCGGGATCAGGCGCGAATGTTCCACCATATGTTTGGGGATGATTGAATATTCTAAGAGCCTACTTCTCTCATTTATCAATTACGAGGCAGGGCTTCGAGGCTTTCCTCCCATGCGTATCACTAGTCCTGGTGTCGGCATATGAGGCTCTGCTGCGTACATTCCCGGCATTCGGGCTATTCTAAGCCGGCGTCGGATCATTGATTCTCCGTCCTCCGACTCTCTTTCCAGCGCAGTTGTCGACGCGACATCGCTCGCATATCATCAACTTTCTGCTTCGCTGGGCAATGCTCGGGCTGCTGAAATTGTATGTCAAGGGCGAAAGGTATTATCCAAGCTACAATGCAGTATTGGATGGCAGCCGACTCATGGTGTACCCGGCTGTGCATATGTATCAAATCGGTCGCAAAGACTCAATTCTCGGGGGAATCCCATACGATTTCGTCTGGTTTCTTCACTGCGCCCTTCATGATGTTTCAATGGTTTTGCCTCGTGAGGCAAGAAGGAAGATGCCATGCTCTTCATCGGGGACGAAAATGTTCAGGGTGAGAATCCTCAACATTCCAAATCTCTGCGCACGAATTTGTCAAGCAGATCGGTCAAAACAAATTCGGTGGAGTGATCTACGGCAAGACGGGAACTACGTGGGTAGTTATCCCCGCCGTCAAGTGCCATGTCTAGCGGCGAAGCCTGCCTTGCTCGAATGCCCAAGGGCTGTGAATGTTGTGTTTCTGCCTCTCGAGGCTGTTCGGCGCCAAAAATACCGATGCTATATTACGGAGTCAGTTCAACTCTGGCGATATTGCTAGCACTCTAGACAAAACAACGTCGGACCCGACGTCTGGCGCTAGAGATTCCCCAATCCCCAGTTTTGCTTATTTGTCAGGGACCTCAGAGGAGCAAAATGTCTGCTACCCGATTCAAAGACTAGGATTCAATCTCGAGTCAAGGAATTTCGAGATTTCCGAGGTCGACATTTGTCGATGCGGTGATCCTTTCGTGTTTGAAAAATGAACATGCTCAGGCCCCCGAATTCTGCGCGACTTTCGAGCAGCTTTCTAGCGTAAAATAGAACTAATATCGGGTTTTTAGGCTGAAGGGGAGTGATGCCTCTGGCGAGGATTTTTGATCTCACGAGACACAAGTGAGTGAAGCCGAGGGAAACCCCGAGAATTCGTCTTTCTTACTGGTGGAGACACTTTCTTCTGGAAGGTCCTTCCCGCCCTGTGAAAGCCAATGTCTCGTATCGGAGGACAGCTTGATAGTATGGCACTTTTGACGGCATCATACGAATGAGTGTTTGAAGACGATGCTGATCAGGAACGATTTCCCACCCCATCATGGGAATTTGATGTCTATATAAGCCACGACATCTTCGTCGGAAAGTTCTTGATTTTGCCGACTCTTGACTGGGCCTTCTGCAAGGGATTCAATCTCATATCTCGACTACGGAGCTTTTGACGGACGCCAGCTGCGCATTCCACCGAAAGCAAGATGCATCTCGCCACGACGTCGGGTCTGCTGCTGTGTCTGGCAGCGGCTGTAGCAGGCACAACCTGCGAACCCTATCATCAAACAAAGCGCCAATCAGACACATGGTCAATCCGAGCCTACGAAAAACTCCATTGCGAAGATGTAATCGGCACAATAGACATCAAGACCAAAAAAGGGAAGACCCGTACGCCAAATAGATGTTACCCCATCACCTGGAAGAAGAAGGTCGGCTCGCTGCACGGCTTCGACCAGGCTGACTATACCGTGGCCTGGTTTACGGATTCAAAGTGTAGCAAGGAACACAGGGTTCCGCGCTATCGTCCCGAGAAAGATGACGGCCATCCAACTTATTACGAGCCGACGAAGCAAAAAGCCGTGAAATCGTTCATGTATACCTACCCCGATGCTCCTCCGTACGACGGGACCTGGCCGCGGCGAGCGTTCTGCTCCAGAAGTTCCGGTCAACCTACTACCGCAGCTGACAAGAAACATTCTCGAGAAGTCTGCAAGAAAGTCTTGGCTGCGTGCAAGCGCAATCCGCACTGCCCGTCTGCTTCCAAATTCTACTCGGGCGACGACAGGTCCATCTGCTTCCTTACAAACTTACAAATGCAAAAGGATTTCGATCGGTTCTGTAACCGTCGCAGGGGCTTTGCTTGTCGTCGCATCATTGGAATTTCAGCGGGTCACGGCATGGACACCAGCAGCGTGCTCTGTGGTAGCAAGAAGACGACTAGGCCTGGCTTTAAGAAGCCGTCGTATGGGCCGCTCAAGAATCTGAAGAACAAGACGTCTTTGAAGAAGGGTGGCAGCGGGCGGAAGGGAAGAAAAGGGGGAAAGAAGAAGACTGGGGGTAGAAGCAAGAAGAGTTCAGGGCGGAGGAGTTAGGGTTCTGCCATTGTGAGTGCTATCCTAGTAATGAATCTACAGTGGCTCTTCCGTCCTTCCAGTCATTATATTAATGTTAACTAACGATTCCTTTTTGCAGGCTTGATGTTTTAAGGGGACATTTATGTGCTACGGAATGCTAAATGCTATGAATATTCTGTCCTCCCTTGTCTTTTATTCAAGAAATGCTTGATAATTCCTTACGACCCTAGTTGATGATTAATGATTGGGCTTAGGTGTATATATGTACAGACCAAATGATTGAAATAATTTTGCCTATATATTGATAACTGCTTTTGCCCCTGGCAATTTTCTGGGGAAACCGTAACATCCTACTCCCAGCTTTCTGAGCACTTGGAATAGCTGCGGGCCCAACGTTCCTCCATAATATTGAGCTTGATCTGCTAATCGCGGCTTTCATGAGTTTAGTGCAGCAAGAGTATCTTGGGGCTGAATGGTCTGTATAGATGACTGTTGGTTGTTTAGCAATTTTGACTACTTGACGGACATTCTGCAACGTCCAAGCAAGGCATGGTGCTCTCCAGTCTTGACTTGTAGACTTGATACGTGGTGTAATCTTCGGAAAACACAATATGGTACAGGCGATTACAAGCTGTGGGTCAACCAGTTAGCCACATTCATCTCACTTGCAATAAGGGGGGAGAATTACCTCGTTTTTTTTGTGGCTGCGATCTCCGAAAATCTAGTATAAGTTGACGAAGTCGACGATCTCCTGGGCTTGTAGCCAGGGGTAATACAAACCGCCGACTTCAAATCTCGCTACGTGCTCATCGATGCGGTCTCCATCTCGAAGAAGTTCGATTGCCCAATTCATCTGGCGGACTTGGAAATCCACCCGCCCCCTTTTTTCGAACCGGTCCATTCCGAAGAAAGGTACAAACGACCGTTGAAAAGCGAGTAACAAGCCCTGTAAAACTCGTCCTGGTACGTGGACTCTGGTGGATGAAGTGATGGGACAAACGATATGCCATATTGGTCAACTCTTAGACCGGCAGGCTTGATACAGCTGATGGTGGAGAAGCTCAGGTCTTCAACAGTTCGGAAGCGATCCGTGGGGAATCCCGGCATATCGAGAGACAGGAGGTATTCCGTATATCTAAACAAGAGTGAGATATGGCGCATCAAAAGTTCAACGAAAAGGAACCGAGAGCCGTTAGTGCTGAGTGAGATATACTATATCTTTGGGATTAGGGAGGTTGGGATCTATCAGTCCAGTGTTCCATCAATCCCCAAGATCCTTACCTGCAATGTTGAGGAGTAGATCAACTTGCCATTCTTCTCAAGTTCCGCCTGAAGCCATCTCTTGTGGGAGGAGATATTCAGATCTAGATTCAAGATCTAAGTCCTCTTTCAAGCAGCTACCTGCGTCAGCACTTGTCAAAGTAAGAGCCTGAATCTAATTGCAATATTTCTCAGATACTCATCTCCTTTTGTGCTTCATGATTATCTGGGTCTCATTATTGCATCCAGACATTCCCCGGATTAGGTGCTTGTCAGGTTCCTTCCCGTCCCCTGCCTTCCAAATCGTGAGCCTGGGATACCTAGGTAGTCAGTCTTTGCCACATCTACTAGTTCCACCTCCAGTCAGCGCGAACGTGACCAGTTTGAGCACATTCCATGAAAAGGAAAATCCCAAAAGCCCAGTGCTTCCATCATGTAAATTCTTCCAGCTTGTATCAAGTCAGACACAGTGATTCTAGCCTTTCCTGCCGTAGGATTTAGTGGCTTTGACCCAACTGGAAAGCCTGATGATGCTCAGAGCTATACGTTGTAGATTACAGTTGCCCTAGATGGGCAAATGGCCGCCTGATTTCAATCCAGCTGTACTCATTCCTCAAGTCGTCCATCTCCCTGTTGTGACGTGCCCTCTGGAAATAGTGATCAGTCGCAATTGCTGCAGTGACCTCGAGACTGTCGGTGTTCTAGTAGGGTGAAGCCGCGGAATTCTGGGTGGGCCTTTCACGTCATATGGCAGCGAGTGCGTCGGTACAGGTCACTTCAGGCGGGTTTGAGGTCCTTGCATAGCTGCAGTTCAAGCTTTGTATGCAGGTTACCATGTCCATTCGCGGAGAATCCTTGGATAGACTGGCAAGAGTCAGCTATTGACATATTCTTTTGGGTCTGACAGGGAATCAATGTAGGTTATTTCCGCAGTGAAGTATCCATCTGGGTTCCCGGATAGGGTGGTTGTGGCATTTGCTGGGAGTTTGAATACTCGCACGGAGAGATGTTGATAAGTGTATATTCATGGCCTTGGCCACTTCATCCATCGTGGAGGCAGAGGGCGGGTAGCCTTTTTTTTGACTCATAGGATCCGGGGTAGGCGAAGGGTCACCGTACGAGGCATAATGAACTGATGGTGAATGCGGGCTTGGAAGCTCTCTGATAGAAACCAACAAGGCTGGTGCTGCATTCGCATTCACTTCAACCCATCCGTGAAGGAGAAGAGAATGAGTGCAGACTTCGCATATGGCATCTGTAGCCAGGAAGTACATCAGGCAAACCCTGCGTACATGGACATTGCATAGTCAGCTCTCCGATGTAAATGACTGCAGAGCAGCTTCCATTGTCCATTGTATGAAAATTTTCCACGACAGCTATCGCAGGATGGTTTCAAGTTCGGGAAGTAAGAAGGCTTCCTGGCTGTAGCTAAGTTAATTCCGCTTGCTAAAGAGACGACGAACATGCTCAAGGGACTAGCCAGCCGAGTCAGCATGAAGCAGCGATGATTTGTAGCAATAGTCAACAGTTATAAGTTAAGCCGGCTAACATTGAGAGGATCCCAGTTCAAGGGACTGAGGCCCCAGGTGATATAAGGACGGAGGTCGAAACGAATTCACTAGCACAGAGTAAATATTCACTGCCAAGGCTTCAGGGGGGTTGTTGCAAGGACGCTGACTAAGAAGCACATCCCAAGCTCCTGACGTCATCCGAATTCGAACATCAACAACCATCAGACATCCATCTGTCTGCCATTTCTCTTTCTCTCGATGGGACATCCGACATCCCGCCCTTTGGCAAGTTACGAAGACCCTCAGGACACTTGCATCCCGCATAATATAGTTACATCCTCCCGTCATCCGACGCATGGTTGGCTGGTCTAGACGAGGTCGCTGACAAAACAGCTTAAATAATCGAAGAGGACTGGACCTGGCGGGAGTTGGCTCCGGCTCGATATACGAGAGAGATGACCTGAGGGGTATACGATTCGGATGCTCAGCTCGAGGGTATATTTGAGCTTGAAATGCCCCCTTCTTCGACCCCTTTCAAGGGCTGTATCAGCATATCACATCCACAGAACCCAGCGAATACCGCTTACTATCACCAGCCAGCGGCCTAAAACCATGTCTTCTTCAGCGGATATTCCGTCCGCTCCTCCGCTCTCCCACATTCTGGAGACCATTCTCTACGTCCGTGACTTGCCAACTGCCATCAAGTTCTACAAAGACGCATTCGAGATCGAGCCATTCTTGACTCTGGTAGGCAAGACCAATTCCAGCCCATCAACCTAGCCTACTAACGACGTGATGATCTAGGATATTATGGCCGGTTTCTCCATTGGCGCTACCACCCTTCTCCTTTTCAAACTTGGTGCCACGGACACGGATCGCAGCAGCGAACGGGGCGTCGTTCCCAGACATGGCCCGACCAATGCCCTCGTCTCGTCTCTCACGTCCAATGCCAACGAGGGAACAAACCTCCGTCAGCACTTTTGCTTTGCGGTTGAGAACCCTGATGCTGTTCAGCAGTGGGATGAGCGGTTGCAGAAACTGGGTGTGAAGGTTATTGCGAGGATGGAGTGGCCGCGCGGTGGGAAGAGTGTTTATTTCGAGGATCCCGATGGACATGTTGGTGAGATTGGGTCCAGGGGGATTTGGGCGCATTATCCGTTGGCATAGCTGTATGCCTAGGTTTGAGTCCCAAATTATTTAGATGGCCGATGGTTGACTTGGCTTCTTATGATGAGGATATTTTGATGAATGACAATAGTTTGCAGCAAACCCATACTTGGATTGATTGAATATTATTTGCATTCAACATGTCATCTTCCTCCCCGATTTCATTGACAGCTACCATGTAAGAACCTCTGTTAGCAAATATCATCCCTGTTCTAATGAATCCCAGCCTAACCAAAGTCCAATGCTCTCCTGGAAGATGCAGATGCGGTCTAAGCAAGATATATTCAACAATGCCTCTTCGCGGAACGTCAAATCAAACAACGCGGGTTCTCATGGTTATAGTCAAACACATTGAGAAGAGCCCAGACATGGATGACAGCGCTTAGGACGACAAAAACGTGGAAGATCTGGTGTGATGCTCCGCAGATGTCAAACTTCTCAGGCATCCACGACTCTGGGAAATGGGTCTAATTGTTGGTTAGTACAGTGCTTAGTTTGAAGGGAGGGTGCTGATGCCACTCACAGCATAGAAGATTGTCCCAGTAATAAGTACCAGACCCTCGAGCAGGTAGTAGCCCAGGCCCGCCTGCTGCGTCCACTGGGCGTACGGAAAGATGATGGCGGCGTGGATCATGGGCGCGAGTGCTGAGAAGCCGGTTGCAACAAACGTGGAGATCCGTAATGTTCTCCATTTAGCGCTCTGGAACCGGGGGCTCACCACAACAATTGCTGTCAGGAGCCCCAATAGCCCAATCTACAACAAGAGAGGATTCAATATGCCATAAAAGAGAAGAGAGAGGGAAGAGGGAAGATACCATGGTCCAATACAGCTTCTGCAAGCCCGGCTCGCAGTAAAAGCCAAGGTATATTCCCGAAATGAATGACCCGAGGGTCTGGAAAACAATGGCAACATAATCTAAGCGGGCCCAGAGATTCATGCAAGGCTCTGAATGGCAGAGGAGCGTATGATATATGGAAGATATTCCAAAACAAAGCACAGAGGTGCACAGATAAACATGGAATGCCAACTGGTCGGCCCAGGACGCGGTTGGGTAGCGGGCACGGAAATATAGGTGGAAGAGACCATTTCCAAGGACGGCAATTCCAGCTGGTACAAGGTGAGAATAGATGTTGACCGTCTCGTTGTGAAGATATCGTAAGCTCTCGAGGCACAGCCCAACCGATCCAGTGACAGGACGGTAGCCGGTGAGGATAAAAGAGTTGTGGGCATACCACGACGGCACCTCAGTCGCTGTCAAGAGCTGATATTTGGCCCTTGGTTGCTTATCGGCGGCTGCGGGTTTATACGTGGTCGTAGGAGCAATATCATCCCGCTCACCGTCGCTTTGGGCGGGGGACAGGCGCTGGTACAGAGCCATCCGACGAGATATTCCGAAGCCGACCAAACGAAAGGACAACACAACGACAAGGAGAAGACGAAGAAGAAAAGAAGAAGAAGAAGAGAGGACGAGTCGCAATCTCCATCCTGCCCTTGATCCTCAAGAATTTGTTTTTATAAGAAGAGACATCGTGGTCGGTTCTCAGCCTTCATATGCCCGACAAGTGGCTTCGTGGATGCAGGAGATGCAGACTCATCACACGTTTCAACGTGATGAGCGCGCACTCAATTGGCCACGGCCCATGTTGCCAGGAATGTAGCCGCCCGACATCTTCCCGCCAGTGGGGGATGTGGCGGCGGTGATTTGCTCGAGCTTCACCACTAATTTAGCCGCCGAGGAAACGATGCACCTGCGAGGTTTTGGCCCCATTGAATCATCATAATGTGAACGAGCGCTTACGGCTCCAAAGAGGATATTAAGAAAAGCCATTAGTGCCAATCTGTGTACGGAGTGCGTTACTTCTCCTTACACGATGCCGCTTTTCCCTTTCTCTCCCCGTTCTCTGGACAAATGCTCTTGTCGCATGGGTTCCGCCACATTGCCGCCGCAAACTTCGACTTCCTAGTTTTTGAGAGTAACTGGCAGTTAACGTGATTAACTCGCCATGGCCTCCCGGAGCGACTATACTGTGGGATGGATTTGTGCCCTGCCGATAGAGATGGCAGCGGCCACCGCTATCCTCGACCAGCGTCACCCCGACTTGCCGGCAGATCTGAGTGTGAATGATACAAATGCCTACGTTTTGGGAACCCTCGCTGGCCATCATATTGTGATCACCTGTTTGCCGTTTGGTGTATATGGTACCACATCAGCTACTACCGTCGCCGTTCAGATGCTCGCCAGCTTCCCATCCATCCGGTTCAGCTTAATGGTGGGCATCGGGGGAGGAGTGCCCGGTACCAAAGAAGATGTCCGCCTGGGCGATATCGTCGTCAGTAGGCCCACCCCGGGTCGTCCTGGAATCCTCCAGTACGATTTTGGCAAGAAGATCGCTGGAGACCAGTTCAGCAGCACAGGCAGTTTGAATAAACCTTCTGCCCTGCTGCTCACCGCGGCTGGAAAGGTTGAGACTAATAATATTCTGGGGGAGAGTCAAATTCCCCGATATATCTCCAAGATCACGCATAAAGACCCCGTCTTTGCACACCCAGGCCCCGATGCAGACCTGCTGTTCGAAGCAGACTATGACCATGCCGCCAGCGAGCGGGAGACCTGCGACCACTGCGATCCAGACAGAATCGTCCGAGCCCGCCAACCACGAACAACGCAGGCCCCTAAAGTCCATTACGGTCTGATTGCGTCGGGCAACCAGGTGATGCGCCACGGCCCAACTCGAGACAAGTTGGCACGCGAGCATGGCATCCTTTGTTTTGAGATGGAGGCGGCCGGGTTGATGGACATCGCCCAATGCCTGGTTATCCGGGGAATCAGCGATTATTCAGATTCACACAAGAACAAGCGTTGGCAAGGCTATGCCGCTGCTGTCGCCGCCGCCTATGCAAATGAAATTCTATCCTTAATCCCCACGGCGTTGCCGATAGCGCCACACCTGGCTTCAATCACAGACCCAAGTGTCGCCACGATTCTTGACGCCTTACTCTTGACTAGGCCGGAGGTAGATCGGAGTTCTCTTATAGCTCTCAAAGGACGGAGAGTAGATGGTACCTGCGAATGGCTTCTCCGGCATCCTCGCTATCAGGAGTGGTTGGCAGGGGACAATCCACCACTCCTCTGGATTTCGGGCGGACCCGGCAAGGGGAAGACAATGCTGTCCATCTATATATCGGAATTGCAGTCGATAATCCAATCGGACAACGGCATTCTTCTATACTATTTCTGCAGCAGCCGCGACAAACGGCGGAACTCAGCTGTTACCCTCTTGAGAGGTATATTGCACCAGTGGCTCAGCTCTAATCCTCACCTCACTCAGCATATTCAGAACTACTTTGACGGGCCTGAAACAACAAAATATACAATTTCCAGCTTCGTATGCTTGTGGAAACTGTTCCTTATTATTCTTCGCCAGTCTGGATGTTCCGAGGTGGTGTGTGTCTTGGATGGCCTGGATGAATGCGAGGAGGAGTCTCTCAAACAGCTTCTCGATTCACTTGGAGACTACTTCTCTGACTTGGAGGAGAAACCTAAAACACGTCTAAAGTTTATTCTTACCTCTCGTCCTCAGCCAGCCTTTATCGAGGCTAAGCTACGTCGATTCCGCCGAATTAAACTCGATGATGATTCAGATGTGGAAGTTGGGAGGGACGTTGAGAGATATATTTCAACCAAGATTGCTGAGCTCGCCGCAGAAGGAATTCATTCACAAGACAGACTCGTACAGATTCAGCAAGCATTGCTAGCGGGTGCTGATGGAACTTTCCTCTGGGTTGGTTTTGTTGCGGATGAACTCAAAGGAAGAAGCTGGCTGAGGGTCAACAGCATTCTTCGGAGTGTTCCCAAGGGCCTCGTGGGCATCTATCAGCGGCTGTTGCAGCAAGTTGAAGACAAGCACAAGCTACTCCCTATTCTTCAATGGGTGGTGCTTGCTGCCCGGCCCATGTCAGTGGAGGAGCTGGCAGTGGCGTCGGGGATCCAGGCGACGGATTATCAAACGCCAACAGAAATACTCGAGGATCAGCTAGCATCGTTCGGGCTATTGGTGAAAATCGAACAAGGTGTGGTCAATCTTGTCCATGAGTCCGCGAGAGAATATTTTCAAAGCAGCCAGGTCAATAGTGCTGAAGGTATCAACATATTTTACATGAATCACACCACCCATCGGAAGCTCGTGCGGACTTGCCTGGCCATCATTGAACGTAACTTCAAATCCCGGGGCAGTATCAGCAATGCGCCTGACCCAAACAACTCCTTCTTGACCTATGCCAGTCTTTACTGGCCAGAGCATTTCCGATACGCCTTTGATACTGTTGAGTCTCGGTCGGATTTTTCGGGCCAGTTCTTCCGCACCGAGTCCCCAGTTCGGGAGGATTGGTGGAGGTTCTATTGGGAGCGGGAGCAACACGGCGGTGCTCCACCCTCGTTCACTCTACTACACCTTGCTGCATATTTTGGCAATGTGGCCTGGGCTAAGATATTGCTTACTGGTAGCTCACCCTCCCATCATGCTATCAATTTCCGCCGTCCTGCGTCCCGACGAGATAGCTATGGCCGGACACCGCTCTTCTGGGCCGCCGCGAGAGGCCACCGGGACGTGGTTGAGTTGCTACTTGACCATGGCGCGCAAATACATGCTAAAGACCGGAGCAAGCTGACTGCACTCCATGTCGCTGTCACTGGACTGCACAAGGAGGTTGTGTCTCTGCTACTGGATCGAACTGCCCGGCTTGAGGACAAAGGCAGCTATGGCGATACTCCACTGGTTCGAGCCATCCAGACTGGTGACCAGGGTCTGGTGAAGCTGCTCCTCGAACGCGGAGCCCGGGTAGATGGGTTACCTATACCGCCAGGGAACCCACCCTTGCTGGGCTCCCTGGCTCCAGTGGAAGATCGTGCAATAGAGCTGCTAGAGCTTCAAGACCAGCTTTTTGCAGTGCGATACGAAAATCAATCGCGACTAGTCAACCTCACGCTGCAAATCTTGTCAGTTTCACTCCGAGTGCAACCTATCTTCAAACTAGTTGCACTGTACATGAGACACTGGTCAATCGGCCGCTGGGAGGTATTGCAAGACCTGGTCAAGAACAATGAGTCAGCCAGACTGCGAGATTGGGCCGAGTCATTCATTGCGTTTGGCGACCAGCTAATTGATGCTCGGGACCCAAGGAAGCTGGACGCCATTGTGAAGCTCTCGGTCCGGGTGTTTGAAGTGGTCTCGACTCCAGATCTGGAAGCTCTTCTAGTCATTGGAGTCTTGGTGGGCACATCGCTTATTTTAGGCTCGGTCCGGCAGCGATGGCGAGAAGGCGTGGAGATATCAGCCAGAACATTCGCGCAATTCTGTACCCTGGCGTATCGAAGAGGCGCCAGTGAGGCACTTGACTATGGAGTTCGGGAGTTCTTGGTCGACCTTGATGTCGCCATTCGGGCTAGGAGAAGGGTGGAGACGGTGGACCGGGTGGGAGTGATGTTCAGCACATACCTCGGTGTCCTTGCTGGCCAGGATAGACGTCCCATTGAGTACGTGTCGACTGTGATAACCGAGTATTTCGAAGGCTATATTGGTGGGCCTTGGGAAGAACAGCTGCGCGAAGATGCCAGTCGAGCGTATGCCAATGAGCTTGGTGCCATTAATGAGTCTCAAGACCTCTCGAGGCTGCGTCTTCTTTTCACCTCCGTGTTTCTAATTGCTCAGATCGCCAGCGAGAAGGGACTGAGCTGGTTCCTCAACCTGATTCCCGCTGCACACCAGATCCTCTATCAAACCAACAACCGCAGTCCGCGCCACGGATGGTTGATCAGTGAGGGAACCCCGAAAATATTGACTGTCTTGATTTCTGCTCAGAAGCACGACGCCTTTCGAAAGCGGGCGTTCAAGGCCTTTGTGGAGTGCCTAATTATTGGCAAGCAAAATGGTCTGATACTGTCCAAGGGGGTGCGGGCTTCAGTGAAACCAAATCTTTACTCTGTTGATGGCGTCGACGAAATGCTGAATGAAATATGACTGAATGACTTTATTTTTCTTTATGTATAGTTTCATGACTTGAGCGTTTTTATATACCTATGGATGTGTTTATGAGCATAAGGAGGAGTTGGTTTATAGCCTGTGGGTAATCTCATTAATTCATTATATTTATTCCCATTGGTTTCAAATCAAGTTCGTCTTCTTCGGCTCTACAATTCTAGTATTAATTCTCGCTCCGGTCCCTTCTCTTGCCGCGCAGCAGCAGGCCCATGATATACACTCGATAATGCCAGGCTCCCCATATCAGCAGGGTGGCCGCCGTTAAGGGGATGGTGATGCTCCAGTACACCCAAAAATTGTTAGACATAACCAGAGTAATTGAGTGGCTGTTCCCCTCTTCCTCTGCGGCGTCGAAGAAATTCATGCCGAAAATACTCTGTTGGGCGTACATGATCAATACTAGTAGATAGGTTTCTTGAGTTTAGGCGACCTGAACTCACTGATACAAACATCCCTGGAAGATAAATCAAGCTCACAATGGCGATCACTTTCATCATGGAGCTATCTGCAATGGCACTTTTGCCATGGTGTTGGGAGATAAGATTGAATGCCTATAACAGGGAGAAAGGTACATGGTTAGAATGTAGCCTTCCGACAAATACGGAAAAACTTACGAGGTTGATCTCATTTTGCAAACGCGCATTGAGTGACCAAGAGCGCATTTTCAGCGCTTGCAGCTCGTCTAGCATGAATGAAAATTGGCGTCGTTCCCACTCAAAGGATGGTGGGCCTGTCGGCGGCACGTTGTCGTCGTCGCTTCGAAAATAATACTGGGACCGAGCATGTTCGTCAATGATCCTTGGTGTGGTCTGGATGGCTACATCTAGCGTCTCTGTGGAATGGATGATGTGCCTTGCAAGGTCATGTAGCTGAGCGAAGTTGAAGCCTGCGGTTGCGCCTGCGGGCGAATCTCGGGACTGATAACCATATATGGTGAGCTCGTTGTCTCAAGCGAAATGCATGTCCACTGCTTATGAGAAGACAATAGGAATTCTTTCGAGGGTGAGCCTCACCTTCTCGATTTCGCGTACAGCGTCTCGCAGCGACCAGTGAGAGACGTCATACAGCCTCATGGCTTCGCGCATAAAGACCGCGTGCAAGGTATACGGGGTGCGCTTTTCTAGCGGGGGAAGCAGGGCTGGGAGGCGTGTCTTTAGGTCTTCTGAACAGTCGAGCAGGCAGACAAGATGTTGACGAGTGCTTAGATTCCAACGGATAAATATTGTCACCTGCTTCCAGGAATATTTATACCCCTTGCAGGTCCTAGAGTCGCTGTCCATGGCAGGGGCAACATTTTTGATCTTGAAGCACGACCATGAATCTGTCCATAATAGTGAGAAGGCGGACAGACAGGTTGCCCCTGAATGGGGTGGTTTGCACCATACCATAATATTCTACCGAACGATCTCTACCTTCCTGAAAGGCACAGCGGAAACAGCCATTTAGATCCTTCAGCAAGACGGGTTTAAACTCGTCAGGGAAGAGGTCAGCCTGCAGCAGATACATACAACCTGTCAAAGCTTCTGATGAGGTGATCCTGTTTGCTCCCAGTTAGGTTTGGAGTAATAAGCCGGGACAGTGGACATCTTACATCAATCGTGACCTGTATGTACTTTGAGCCTCCTGATACAGCACTTCATGTACTGTCCGGCGTCTCTGCTGCCAAACGCCATTTTCTAATGATTTCATCAGCAGCAGATAAGAAACAACAAAGTTTTCAATACATACCCTCTTCATCTACCACCTCCAGCCGCCCGGCGGCTAAATCACACCTGCAGGTCGTAGGATGGTGTGCAGAGCGTGTACTGTAATCCAATTTTAAGCCTGGAGAAATAGCCATGCCCATATAATTACCCGAGCAAGTGCAATAAACAACTTGAATGCTTGAAGATCTTGTTGAAGTATCGCGAAAGATCCGAGTCAATTACCCCCTTGCGCGAGAGATGATGGATTCGAGCTGCGGCAGGCCCCACGAGCCTAGCTCAACACCCGGTCGGGCGGTTAACTGCAGGTGGCTTACGGGTAACTAAACAAGCCACATCATCAAACTGGTCATTTATTTGTCCTCATAAGTTTGGTTTGCAGCAAAGCTGTAGTTCTTGGGCTGATTCAACAATAAGCAGGCTTATCACTCGTTTCAGGCCGATGAGCGCGCACTCAATTGGCCGCGACGATCAGTTCCCCCTGGCGCCAGGAATTAACCGCCCAACATCTTCCCGCCAGTGGAGGATGTTGTGACGGTAATAGGCTGGAGTATTTAGCCGCCGAAGAAAAGCACGGCGAGCTGAGCTTTTTGTTAAAGGGACAAAGGAATCCTGCCACCTGCAAACTTAGCAAACTCAGCTGCCTGAGAGGGTGAAAGTGACTTCCGTGCCTGAGTAAGCCCCCCGGGAGCTCCAGTGGTGCCAAGGTTGCGGGCTCCATCATTTCTTGGCCCCTTTACTCAGGGGCTCAAGTCCCCGGGGCCCCTGCACCGTCGACCCCGCTGCCCAACCATCAACGCCGGGACCCTTGCCCCAGAGCCTCACCATCAACCCTCAATCTCAGTGCATTGCTGTTGAGAGTGGTGGCAAAGGCGGTAAAATATGGGGCAATTGAGTGCATTGTGCCTTTTACGAGGGTTGCGAGGTTTTGGCCCGGTTGAATTGGCATTACATGAATGCGTGCCCTGCACCAAAGAAGATGTTCGCCTGGGCGATATTGCCGTCAGTAAGCCGACCCAAGGCTACCCCGGAGTGCTCCAGTACGATTTCAGTTAACAGATTGGCAGGGGCCAGTTCAGCTGCAAAGGTTGAGACCTAACATATTCCGGGGAATGTTTGGCTCCCACCTGCTTCTTCTTGATCACAAGATCTCATTTCCAGCGCCAGAGCAAAGGAGTTCTTCCTAGTGTCGGAGTTAAGACACGAAACAAGGGATTAGACGGGGCTTATGGCTGCGGTTACAGGGGAAGAAGGTGTTGAGGCAGGCGGTGTAAGGGCAAGCAGGCCCCTCGAATACTACTTTCTCCCATTATTCCAGTCTTCTCCCTGGATTTGAAATCAAAACAAACGGGCGGGGAGATGCGGTCCATTTCAGACATGGAGCATATGCATGCAGTGGTAACAGGCTCAACTGTTATTGCATGTGTGTGGGGGTTCCCCTTTCTGGGGATGAATGTTAAGTGCAGCAAGATACCCTTGGAAGTGCAGCCAAGTTGAGTGATCTGACCCCCCTGGTTTGCAGTGGTTGCAGACAGAGAACAGTCCCAAGGGGACGGTTCACAGAAGCACCATACAGCCAATGAGAATATCAGAACTGCCCCCGTGGAGAAGTGCATTCTGAGCTGCTGTTGAAGGCTAGTTGAAGATGTGAAAATCAACAGCAGTGCCAGTTAGAGAGTGCTGTTGTTGATGAATGATGCAATTTGATGCAATTCATGAAGAGCTCTGCTGAAATATAAAGCCTCCTGAGACCTGCTGCTGCCTCTCTTCAATTCCTCTGATAGCAAGTCAAGAATGAGTCACATAAGTTCTTGGTTGTCTCCTAAATTTTGTTTCAGGGGTTGACTACCGCTGTCGATGCCCTCCACCATTTCGAGTAAATGAACTTATGTATGGTTCAGCTGCTCATGGTATTGAGTGCAGCTGCATCTCTCCAATTATCAGGGGTTTGGCAGCAACTTCTCATCGGTTCTGCAGATGAGCAGGTGGAATGACTTTAGTGTCTCTAATGAAGCAGCCGCTCGAGGAGTTGTTCTTGACAGCCAGACTATCAGAGATGTATTCCTCATCTTGCCTGCTGTCTCTTCGCGCCGTCTGAGTCGTGATGAAGACCTTACGAGTGATATCGCTCTGCTTCAACCACGATGGTCATTTGGGGCTGAGTGCGTCTGCGGTGCTGTGGTGGCCGGTCCCCGACCCTTCTGCACTCAGGGTCACTATCAACGTGTGGTCTCGACTCTCGTATCTATCGCAAAAGCAATAAAAAGGAGCCAAGGTCTCCAGACGGATTCCAAGACCGAGTTATGATCCTTGATCCTCTGTGCGAGAGGGGGAATATCTGGATATTGGTGAGTTGAACAAGGGCATCCTTATCCATGAATTCAGCTCCTGCAATGTAACCTCAATCTTCTGTCAATGCGAGCTGATGGGAAAGAGGTTTCTTCTGAAGCAGTTGCTAACCTCCACACTGTTACTAGAGTTGCCTGGCACCGACTTCGAATATAAAAGAGGCCACATTCCCGCCAGCAGGAGGACAAGACAGAGCCAGCGCTACTTAGCCTACCGAACTCCAAAGCAACACAGCAACACAAACGCATCCCTTCTCTCCCAAAGCAATCTTCTCAAGAACATCGATCAATATGAAGCCAGCAACCGTGATCAGCTTCGTGGCCGTCACCGCCTTGAACCTCGCCGGCCTCGTCTCGTCTGCCGTTTCCCCGAACATGTCCAAGGCCGTCTGCGGCGACCTGGGCGTTATGAAAACCACCGACCTCCCCAAGAACGTCGATCCAAACGCCGTGAGACTATGCGCAGGCCACCCCGCCGGTGATGCTCCAAAGAAGGACGATGTTCAAACGAATGCCTGCTGGCACGGCGAGCCGTTGGGTTGCTCCAAGGGGTACTGCTGGAAGTCATGTGGCCAGCAGAATTCCGGCCATTGGTGCTGGACTGCTAGAAACAACGGGTTTGGAGACTGGATCCGATGCAACACGGTAAACGACTGTAGCATGTCTGATGGCTGTGGAGTCGGGGACTGCAAGGACTGCGGCTGCAGCTGCTGAGTGGGCTTGAACCTTAGAAAAGGCTATGCGAGCATCTGGAGGCGGTGGGGGCGAAGTCGTGGGAGGGTTTTGGGGTGATACGGGAAGGAGAAGTTCTCAAGACAAGGGGTTTCTGGCTTGCAAGCGGCGAATATGGAAGAAATGTCCAGGGAGAAAGCGCATGTTGGAGAGGTGGAAATGATTTTATCATCATGTCTGGTGTATGTTTCTGTCAAACCAGCTAGTTAGCCAATCAATCTGATCCCTTCTCTCCGAAGATGAGTGTAGTAGTAACAGATTTGTATACTTGAAGAGCAGAGAAGTTACAGGGTGCAGCTTGGAGCTAGCTAGCATCATAGAGAGCCACTGAGGAAAACATGCAGCCGCGAGCAATGTGAAGTTTGGTTTGCAGCAAACATGTAGTTGGTTCAATTGATATTCGTACCAAGCAAACCTTCCCATTGTCAAACCAAACATCATGATTGTGAAGCTCCCCCTTGATGAACTCTACCATTCGATGAACGCCAAATCCTTCCACCACCTTCAACATTCAAACCTCCACAACATGGCCAATGAAGAAGCTATTCGTTTAGCAATTGAAGATTTGAGATCGCAAGAAGCTCCTAATTATGCTGAGACTGCAAAAAAGTTCAATATCAACCGAATCACGTTGTGGCGTCGTGCTCAAGGCAAAGCGGTCTCAAATGCAGAGGCAACCTCAAATCACCGCAAAAAGCTTACAGATTCTCAAGAAGCAGTCCTTCTACAGCATATAAGTTATCTTACAGACCGCGGCCTTGCTCCTACGCCCCAAATTGTACGAAATCTCGTGCGTGAGATCACAAAATCTGACGTTGGAATCAATTGGATTGCCCGGTTCTGCGCGCGCCATGAAGACAAGCTGAAAAGCACTTATCTACGAGCAATTGACCAAACACGAAGGATTGCAGATAACTCTTCCTACTATGAGGACTACTATAAGCGCGTTAGTTTTTTTTTTTTTTTTGCGTTGATTTGACTGCTTGAGGCACTTTGAATGCTGATTTCTACCCTCTACTGCTAGTTGGCCGCGATCATCGAGAAATACAACATTGAGCCATCAAATATATACAACTGTGATGAAAAAGGCTTTATAATTGGGCTTGGTCAGGTTAAGAAACGAATAGTTACAGTTGAGGCCTTGAAATCGCGAAAAATTGCAGCTATTCAGTCTGGAAGTCGGGAATTCATCTCCCTGATTGCATGCATCAGTGCAGATGGAACCCGGATACCTCCAGCACTGATTTTTAAGGGACAAGGTGACCTACAGGACACCTGGCTTGATGACTTTCATCCTGAGGAAGAAACTGCGTATTTTGCCTCATCCCCAAATGGTTGGAGCAGTGATGCCTTTGGCCTACAGTGGTTGGAAAATATCTTTGACCGCCATACAAAGGCAAAGGCTGGCCGTGGAAGAAGGCTTCTTATACTGGATGGGCATTCCTCCCATATAAATATTGAATTTGTCAAGGCTGCAGATGACAGGCGAGTCCTACTGGCGATCCTTTCTCCTCATTCAACGCACCGTTTACAGCCCCTAGATGTGGCAGTCTTTGGGCCTCTTTCAACAGCATATTCCAGGCAGGCTGAGATGATTATTCGGAGTTTTGCGGGCCTAACAAAACGGGATTTCTGGAATCTCTTCCAGGCTGCTTGGGATGAGGCAGTAAATGCTGCAAATATTGAGGCAGCCTTTGCCTGTACTGGGATTCATCCACTGGATCCAGAGAGAGTATTAAAGCGATTCCAAAAGCGACCAATTACACCTCCAGAGCATGCTCTCAGGCCTGGAACTCCTACAACTGCTCAAGGATTGCGACGAGAGATTAAAAAGCTGCAGCTTCAGCAGCCCCTTCTCAACACTGGTATAAAGACAGTTATTCATGCTAGTGAGAGACTTGTGATGGAAAAGGAACTGCTTGTCCATACAAATCGCCAATTAAGTGAAGCTCTAGGGCTTGAACAGAAGCGCCGGAAGCGTGGAAAGCCAATGGGTCTATTTGATAAGGAGAGGCCTGGTCAAGCACAGTTCTTCTCACCAAGTAAGATCTCTGCTGCTCGTCAACGTGTGATTGAATTAGAGACTGAGAAGCAGGATAAGTCTGCAAAATCCGAAGAATTAAAGCTTCAACGTACGATTATGAAAGACGAGAAGGCTCGGGAGCTTGAGGAACGAAAGGCTGCCCGATTAGAAGCCCGCCAACGCAAGCAGGAAGAGAATAAGCGCCTAGCGGAAGAGCGGAAGCTGAAGGCAGCGGAGCGGAAGAGACAGGCTGAGGAGCGGAAGTTAAAGGCTGCTGAGGAGCGGAAGTTGAAGGCAGAGGCACGGAATAGGCCTCAGGCCCCTAAGGGTAGGAAGCGGAAGGCCCCTGAGCAGCCACCCCAGCCCCGGAAGAAGAAATCTACTACTAAATCACACTCCCTAGACCCTATACAACCTTCCTTATTAGGAAATCTCACGGATTCAAGCTCTAATTCTCTATCTAACACTCCCTTACTTCCTTTCCTAGCAAAATCCCGATCCAACCGCTCTGGCCGAGTTATCAAGCCCAACAATCGCTATTTTTCCTAGCCATACTAATTTCTATGTAATAGAGAACACATTCTTTTAATATCTAATAGCTAATTTAATTATCTTCAGTGGTTGTTTTTTAATCGTTGAATTCGTAGGGAGTAGAGATTTGAGATGGGGTGTTCATCGAGTGGTAGAGTTCATCGAGTGGTGAGGCACGTTACTGCTTATGTCAGCAGCGTTGACAATTCAATATCCGAGAGAAGGAGGTGGGGTTGGTGTTTGGATGAGGGTATCGCGTCCGCCGGTCTGATGCCTGAATCTGAGAGTGTTGAAGAGAACAATCATAGCGAAGTTTTACGTGATGTGTCGAAGAACCAACAGATCCATCATGAGTTCACGTAGTTCAGGAAGGCAGGGTCGTGGAATCCGTGGTCATGGAATACGTAGTCGAGGAATGCGGGGTCAAGGAGTGCAGGGTCAAGGAATGCGGGATCCCAAGGCGCGCTATCCGATAGTGATTCGCCGTGGTCATGGTTGTAGGTTTGGTTTGTTGTGAAATCGAAGCCTGTATGAGTATTTTGTTGGCTGTTGATTGCTAAATATGAATAAGCACTGTAATCCACTTAAAAGAACCTGTCAAGTACATACTGCTTCTGGCAGAATTTGCGACTTCAACGGTAGTATCACCAAGCGGGGGAATTGGGGTGGACTGTTGTGTATTGTTCTGGGAGCTTGATCTGTGGGATTGCTTGGGTTCGCGTCGAGCTTCGTGGCCCCATTGTTTGTATAGTGCCCTGTTTCCAACGGACGGTTCGGATACTGTTCAGTTTGATTGTCCTCAGGCCTGCACCCTGTGTTGAGAGATGACTGGTTTTGTATCAAGGGGTCGTCAGACAGACGAGTCACAGCTGGCCCCGGCCCTGAACTTATTGTCAAAAGCCAAATTTGAGTAATCCAAGGTCTACTTACCGGCAAGGGGGGAGTGGGAAGAATCATCGTTTTCAACTCCCAGTAGCTGCGGAGGACAGCGCTGCAGAATCAGAACTCGCCCAAAAATAATCATGGCTCGGCAAAACTTACAAATTGGGTGTTGGGCACAGCCAACGGTCTTGGGGGAGCAATTTCATGCTGGTCCAATGCTGAGCTTGTGCCACCGGATGTAAACGTAGAGTCCCCGCCCGACGGGAGAGGCACGCGAGAACGAGCAGACGGGCCAGACGCCTCGGGAATGAGTACTGTAGACCTCCAGCGATGTTCCCTAATCTGTCCCGGCTGCATTGTAGCAGTTCGGGCGACCCCATCGTTGTTGTGCTGTGGATGAGTGACAAAATCGATGATTTGTTCGCCGGGCTGAGCCGCCGTGTAAGCTTCTTGGTGTGATCTTGTTAATGGCCGGGAGTTTAATGGATTCGTTCTCTGCGTAATAGAACCCATCAGAATCTTTGATAACATACGAAGTAGTTCAGGCGTCTTACATTTTGAGGGCCTGATAGGGCAAAGGCTTCTCCACGTCGCATGGTACTTTCCTCATGATTCGCAGGCCTTTTCCGTTTCGCAGGCCTTTTCTGTCTCGCAGGGTGAAATTCGTGCGGCTCCTGCGTCCTCTGATTTGGAGCTTCGGTTTGATTTCGACCATAGGAAGGATGAATTGCACCTGATATTTTCTGTTAGCAGGGACCGAAAGGCATAACTTCTATTCCCAACCTCCAATTTGGTTTAATACACAGATATCGTGGATGAAAATGTTGTCGAGAGCCTTTGTGATGTGTCTAATGACCCAACAGCAGGCCTGATGAGGACTGATCGGATTCTTTGGGTCGTCGTTGATAGTGGAGTTTGCTTCGCGCTTGATCCCACGGTCCACAAGCCACCTAACACACTTGGTACGCACCTCTCCTTTCAATGGAAGATCCTTTTCCCATCTATTGGAAGCAAATTAGGCGTGCGTTTTTAATGCGGGAGGACACTAACATCTCTGCACCAATTTCAGGAAGGCAAGCAACAGACCCCTCATCCTCAAGGTTGTGCACCAGCAGGTCAGGTATCTGAATCCGGTGCACTTGACATGGCAGAATCCGACTGATCGGATCAGTCAATGTGGTTACAGGGATCATCTCCAGTTCTTGTCAGCGGGGTCATTGAACAATTTCTCATTCCGTCAGAATGATCTTGTTCTGATAATTGATGAGGCACAGTTGTCGTATTCTCACGCTGATTTCTGGCTACAGTTTGTTAGGAAACAGTCCCTAAACACCATCGGGCCCTATATTGCTCTCTTTACAACAATTCTAGAGACTGAAAGCTTGTCGCCTATTACGCTTGAAACCTATCAGAGGGTGTCTCTCACACCGCAGCCAGATGGCCCACATGGCTTCTCTTTGTGCTTTAGCCGCGAAGAGTTTGACGACACGTGTGACCGTCGCACGAGGGGGCAATTCACCATGGGCGACGACCTCAAAGACTACATCTGTCAGCTAACCAACGGACACCCTGGTTTTACGTCTGCTTTGCTCGACGCAATAATTGACTTCAAGGTCTGTCGTTTTCAACATTTGGTAGTACCATGCTGACATCCCCCATAGGACTGTAGGGAGGTCATCCGCGTTGGAGGGTGTGTCAACCTCGACACAGTACACGAGCTTACTGAAGATGATAGAGCTCTCCTCTTGGAGATTCAATCGCGCATCAGGCGTGCATTACTGTAACAAGCAGTACTAGCAAACAACGGCTTATACCCCGACCTTTCTACTGCTCTGATTAAGGCTGTAAAAGAGAATGGTATATTGGCCGCGCAACCAACCAGTATTCTTGGTGTGGATTCTGCCTACGAGTTGGGATATCTCCATGGGGAAGTTTTCGACCGTCTGTTCACCCTGTATTCTTTCCCAACGCCTTTACACCAAAAGTAAGTAAGTTCAAAGGGCTGAGGTATTTTCTTACTGACACAAACTGCTAAGGTACACGGCTGCCCTTCTGAATGTAAATGAAGATGAAGGGGTCCAAAACAAAAACATCCAAAAGTTCTGCTCTAAAGCAATCAGCAACTTTAGCCCGACGAAACTACACGGCCATACAAAGAAGAAATAAACTCCGTCTGGCAGAGGCACAATATCAAGACGAGCTCTAGAGAACGCTGTATCTCGCCACCGGAGGAAAATGCAGGGTACATTCGGAATTTAGTTATACTATCAAGGGCAAGGTGGACTTTTTTCTCCATAATCGCACATGGGGGATCGAAATTTTGAGCGAGGGAGACCGGCTGCAAGAGCTTCTCAACCGATTTAAGCCAGTTGGTAAACATGGCGCCTGGAAGTCGGTAGAGGACTGGATTTTCATCTCTCAGAACCGTCCGCGAAGGGTGTTTATGGTAAGTTGTGAGCTTGAGTCCAAGCTTGACATGCGACTTACACTGACTTTGTAGATGACTCGCGTTTCTTCATTGTTGTTCTAAACCTGGATCTTGAGAAATATAAGATTCTGGACGGGAAGCATCAGGTAGTTGTGGACTGGATGAAGCTCTTTCACTTCTAGACTTGGGAATCAAAGATTGAACTTCTACTATTCATTACTGATTTGTTATCAAGCTCTTCTGGATTTAACAACTTCTCCTACTCAGTCAAAGAGAGACCTGCGAACAGACTATTTTACTCCCGTTTACTATAGACATACTACTCTATAGATACTGAATGGTTGTGGTAGGATATCAGAGGAAATTTCCCATAAGTACAATCCTAACATACTAAAGGTCAAGACATGGTGCATACAGACGCTCATAGCCCTTCCTGCAATTTCTTGCATATCCCTTCAACATCCACACCCATCTCCCCCTCCCCCTCCCCCTTCTCATCCCGCGCATCCAACCCCTTACTCAAAAGAAACTTGAGCCTCCAAGGCGTGCGCACCGTCTCATGTTTCGCGACAGCATACAATAATCCCCTCCCTGACCCATCGCGCACTCTCCAATCCACACCCGCAGCATCAAACATGTTCAAAACATCCACATCAACCCGCTCCGATTCCTCATCATCAGCGGGAGTTCGTTTGCTACGTCCCGGTGGCGGGTATTGCCTGTCTATCCACTTGGCTCTTTCGCCGTCGTCGTCAAGGTACATCCACACGCAGGTCTGCCCATCACGGTTCCGCGCATTGATATCCACGCCCCGGTCGAGAAATAATTTGAACAAACGCCGCTGCTCGTTCGAAAACGGTGCCTGTCGATCAGATAGCCCCTGCGCTAGATAGTGCAATGCTGTGTTCCCGCGCCCATCAATGGCAGAAGGGTCAGCGCCAGCGGAAAGTAAATCTTCGATGCAAGTATCGGGCTGTATGAGAGGGTAGAGCGGGCTTTTGCTACTGCACGGGTTCTGGGACGCGAAGAGGCGGCGGAGAGCTATATGCAGGGGAAAGTTACCAGAATTGTCCGGCTGGGAGAGAAGGGCCGGGTACGTGGTGGAGAAGTATTGGAGGGATTTGCGTATTATGCCCGGGCGAGATTTGGTTGATGGGGACGGTGAAAAGGGGAATCCATCCCACATGTTCCCGTCCTGGGCTTCGAGCAGGTGGTGTAGTGCATTTTTCCCTGCGTTGTCTCGCGCAAGGGGGTTGGCGCCGCGTGAGAGAAGGAACTGTACGAGACTCGTGCTGTGTGTGGTTGTTGAATATGCGTTCGGCAACTCGAAGAAAGGGAACGGGTTTCGAGGGCCAGGAGAAGTCAGACCGAGATCACGAAGGGCGCCATCCATTGCTGCGTCCGCACCGAGGGAGCTACGGCAGGCGGAGAGGAGAAGGGTGCGGCCCTGGGGACCCAAATGCTCTGTGTCTA
Source organism: Malbranchea zuffiana (assembly GCA_039700045.1). Taxonomy (NCBI): domain Eukaryota; kingdom Fungi; phylum Ascomycota; class Eurotiomycetes; order Onygenales; family Malbrancheaceae; genus Malbranchea; species Malbranchea zuffiana. The sequence continues at coordinate 116,001 of JARUPO010000011.1, read as the reverse complement.
GGTCAGGCATTTCGAGCAGAGGTTGGACAAACCCGCCGTCTTCCAGGAGGGCATGGAACACACTTCGTGGGCCCTGATTGGAATGTTCGAATATCGCGTAGGGATCTGCACCGAACCGGAGGAGGGTGGTGATTTGCGCATACTGTGCTTCACGGCCTTCATACTGGGTTCGCTGGATTCGGGCCCAGGGTCCTGGGGGTTGAGATGCGGCAGCGTGATACAACGGGTACCATTTACAGCTTCCATCCTCGTCGTCTATGTTTCCGGGCCGGGGGGCACGCCGTCCATTCGGATCAACGCCAGGTGTAGAGAGGATTGCTTTGAGTGCTTCCAAACTTCCACCACGAAGAGCACTAAACACCTCTGAACCTGTCAAAGTGGCGCCGGCTGACAGCAAGAGCCGGAAAGTACTCACATCGCCAGCTTCCAAGGCCAAGTCCAAGCAACGTTTTCCCCAAGGACCAATGGAGTTGACGTCGGCGCCGTGCTCAACAAGCGTGCGCACAGCTTGTTCCGCAAAGGGCTGTTTGCTTTCCAGCGCAACATGCAAGGGCGTCATGTTCCAACACATCCGCGACTCAATATCTGCATGTGCTTGCTCGATCAGGTACGGCAGGGCTTGCGCAACGTGCCACCAGTGCCTCCCCCTCGCAAGCTGATGAATGACTGATTGGCCTTTATCCGACCAGCCACTACTGTCGTACCAACGGCCTATATCTCTCTTGTTCACATCGACATGAAGCTTCTCCACCAGCACACGAACCATGTCCATGCTTGGAAGCTCTCGCAGACACGCTACGTGCAGCAATGGTTCAGGCTGCTTTAAGTGACCTGGGAATCTGCCCACTCCGAGTCCCGGCTTCGATGGGTCACCAGCCGCGTGCCATCCTCGGACTTTGGGCTTGTTCTTGTCGCCGTCGCCGTCATCACTGTCGTCGTCAGTCTCGTCATCGTCGTACTCATCCTCGTCGTCATCATTCTCATCGTCGCCGCCGGCTCCATTTCGAAATTTGGCGTGCATGACGAGCGTGCCAATTCTTTCAAGCAGCGAAGTGAATCCGTATCGTGTGAGATAATGGAGATTCGATTCCTCGCTGTCGGATACTAGTAAGCAGTCGTCGCCTTTTAAAAAGTCCGCGCCGCGATGGAACATTTCCTCCACAAGATTGTACTCGCGGATGCGGAGGAAGTAGGCCAGGGTGTCGCGATTGGGACTACCCGCCTCGATCTCGTCAAGGCGCCGGCGATTCTCTGCTTCGTGAGGATTTGAAATTGGTAGTTTGATTGGCGCTGGGTAATCTGGGTTAGTCCTCGAAGTAGATGGATCAAGCTTTTCTAGGGCCTGCTGCAGACAGCGCGCTGTATAGTAGAGATCTTTACGCTGCTGAACCCGTAAGAATGCACCGTGCAGCTGCTGAAATACAACCGTGGCCTCCATCCTATTTTTCAGGTTGGCTGCAACGAGGGCTTCTAGGATTTCTTCTAACCGCACGGTATCATGGCAAGACCTCAGCTCCTCGCTATCATACCGCATAGACCAATCCATAATCTTCCGTCCCATGTCAGAAACAAACGGTCTCCTCGTGTCCCCCAGCCTGACTCCCGCATCCTCTGGGGTGTAATCGTATATCTTATGGGAAAGACTACTCTCACCAAGCATAACAATTTCCTTCTTCATCAGCTTCGCAAAATTATTCCACAGCCCTCGTTCTTCCTCGTACTCAATTATCGAACTCAACATCTCCTCGCTCAGAACAGGATTGGCGCCCGCGTCCAGAAGCATAGCGACAGTTTCGTACCGGCCCGAACGGACAGCATGGTGCAAGGGAGTGCGACCATCTTTGTCGTTCACGTCGAGGTGCGATGGTGGGATATTGGGGATCAGCATGCCCACGATATTACTCTGTCTTGCGCGGGCTGCAATATGGAGTGGGCTCATTCCATCGACAGTCGTGAGAGCCGCATCAGCACCCAACGCAAGCAGTTCATGCACCGTGAGCTCCGCGAGTGTACAGGCGAGGTGCAGAGGCGTGATTCCCGCGAGGTCCTGGGCATTGACATTCTTGCTCTGGGATAGACAGCGCCTCACCTTATGTCGTATAGAGTCTGGAACCGGCGGATCGAAGGCTTTCTGGCAGAGAGCGTGGATTGGGGTCCGGCCAGCGTAGTTAGGTTGATCGATATCGAGCCCTTGGTTTGAAAGAAACTTGAAATCATTGCTATCTGGCCCTCGGGACAGGGCTGCATGGTACAAGCTGTTTCCTTCGTAGTCAACTACCCGAGGATCCATTCCGAGTTCCGTGACGAGATATGCCGGTGCTCGCTCATCTGGATGATGAGCGAGCAGAACCGTATGCAGTAAAGTGTGTCCCTTGGTATTTCTAGCATCAACTTGTGCGCCCACGGCAATGGCTTGTTGCATGTCTGCGAGTTTGCACTCTTTCGCTATCAACAAGAGCCATGTGTCGCCATTGCCATCGCGTGTCTCGGTATCGACGCCAGCATCCAGGAAGATGGGCGCAACTCTCCTAATCGCCTCTTGCTTGGAGAGAAGGTGCAAGGGGGTCTGACCATCATTGTTCCTCAACTTGGGATTTGCCCCTTGTTTCAAGACATTTACCACCAGGTCTTCCAAGGCTGAGTTAACACGGAAGTTCGCGGCTCGCGCGACATGGTGCAAAGCAGTGTTTCCGTCATCGTCGACGACATTGAGGTTAGAGATGTCTTTTAATAGCTGTATTGCACCATGAAAGTCGTCTTTTTTAATTCTGGCGAAGAGTCTTCTTTCCACATCATTCAAGTTGTAATTGCGGATGTTCCAGGTATCATCCAAGGTCGACATGGCTATTGCAAATGTTAGAACGTGTACAGGTCATTACTTACGGCAATTAAGCACCTAGAAGGCATTAGCATGTCACTTACTGCACGGAGTAATTGTCAATATATTCCGTCAGCGCCGTCCTCAACTCGAATAGTAGCCTGAAGTCCGCTGAGCTCGCGAAATCTCCGTCGCGCTCGCCACGAGGTTCAGCACTCCGCTCAGTGTAAATCGCAGAAGAGGAATTCCAATCAATCTGGAATTGAACTGACTTATTGAACAGAAGTTGGTTTTCAAAGCTCTGGCTTGTTAAACAGATGTCCAAACAGCTTGTGACCGTGAGTCAAACCGACATGATTCAACTGACAGCGCAGCCGGGGCGTGGGAACTTGACCCCCCAAGCTCGGCGTGGCAAGGAACGATAGTCTGACATGGTATGTCCCGGATCAATACTACAGTATCATGAGAGGCCCCAAATGGTGAACAACAAAGTGGGTGCGCCTGGGAAATTCTGGAAGTCTACTCGGATTTCTTATTTTTCCGGCTGTTCAGGGGCAGCTCATCGGTGGCTTCTCATCCGACTTACAGAGATACTCTATTAATTGGAGATGACAGCGACAATGCGTGTCAACTACGGAGTATTATTTATATACATGGATAGCACTCCTCATGACCACTTGTCTAATTTGCACTTTAGACGTCTGGCAGACACTCGAGAGGCTCGGATTGCCTCTAGATGATTTCTGGGCCTCTCCCAAGAGAAATAGTCCTTCAAGGCCTTTCGAAGCAGATCCTCAATGTCAGAGTATTTGCCTTTATTCTTCTTGACGGTTCCAGCAAAGTCTAGCGTCTGCCACGGATTCGCCCCTCTGTGAGCCGGGCCCGCTGTCTTGGTCACCACCTCGATAGCGGGAGAGCCAGGCAACTTGGAAATCGCCTGAGCAAGCCCTCCACCTTTTTTCATCCGAAACTTGTCCAGGTCCTGCTCTCTCAGCTTCACAAGAGTTTCAATCGCTTCCTTGGCCTTATCTGCCAGCTTTTCGGCGTCTCTGCGGACGTCCGCATCCGCCCCCGGCATATTTTCGATGGCGTCACTTATCGCTGTGCCAACCTTTTTGAGCGCATCGTAGTAGTCCTTGGCGTCTTTGTACACCAGGCCTGACCTGCTGTTGCCGGTGTAAGGAGTCTTCTGGACGGCGCCCTGAAACTGGAGCACGTTCAGCTTGAGGATTTTGTCGAGGGTATCTACTTTTTCGAGCTGGTTTTTGATTGCTGGATCGTCCAATGCTGGCCTATTGGTTTCTGTTTCACCCTCCATGGGGGCCCAGATATAGTCAAGGAACTGGTGAATGTTACACCTTTCAGGCTCGCAGTCGGGAGCGATTTTCCGATCTGCTTTGTCGTCCACAAGGAGCCCTTCAAGCAAATAACCGTAGTAATAGTAGACGCTGTGATTTATTGTCAGTCGAGTGCAAGAGACAGGCACCGCAAAATTCCTGAAAGTACATACCGTTCCATTGATCCACGCGGACCATATGCGGCAATCGATGCCCAGAAGCATGATGCAAGGAGGACAAGCGACAACTTCATTGTCGCGGTTGAGAAGGAAACTCGTGCTTCCGTGTTCTTCGGGTGGTGGTGAACGAGAGTGCGGAGTTGGGAATGTTCAAGAGGAGGAAGAGAGACTACATATCCGATGAATGGGACTGCAACTCTTGCCCGTGAACAATGGTACTATCCAGGGGAGGAAGCGGTCGGCATCAGATGGGACCAATTCCCGCGTGCTCGCAATCTCCTCGAGTCCCAGTCGAAACATCGTCTGTTGCCTCTTGTCGTCCTTGCAGCACCCCATGTCTGGCATGCATGAGTTTTAGTCTCGGACTTGAGAATGATAGACTCGAGCCTCAGCTCCCGATACAAGTCCTGTATCAAGTAGTATGCTCTATCGTACTCCTGGTCAGAGAGTGGAGGCGGCCGGGGCGGCCCGCGTGTCACCAGTGGGTCTGATTGGACGATCATTTGGGCCTCTCCCGGTAAAGATGGGTCCGCTAGTACAATACGGTAACATCGTGACATAAAAGATATAGGCGACAATACGGAGTATTGAGATGGGATCCAAGAAGAAGCTGTCCCCACTCGAATTGGGTTTCATTGAAGATGTGATAATATCTCCGGTATTCTTGAGCTGGGTTGGCATCTGATGAGGCCCTTGTCTGTGACCTTCACAGGTAGTAGTGTACTACTAGTGCTCCGTACGAGAGGGAAGTCGACGTTGAGCCCAGACCCACGCCAGGATTGGTTAAGGTAGCTTGGCATTGCTTGGCACTTTTCCACCTCTTCTCGCTCCAAAGAGGGAATTTTCACCTCCCAGCAGCGAACGGCCTGCGACACCCCACGACAGACTCAATCAGTACACGTCCAACCGTTCTGAACAACCCGCTGGACAATAATCTTGGCCAGCGGGAACGTTGAAGTTTTGTTTTCTGCTATTTTTCACCCAGTGGCAAGGTCACATGCACGTGCGAGAGACGATACTCCGAGTCGCAGGACGAGTCTGCGAAGCAATCAAGAGCAAGCATTTTACGCTTCAAGAGAGTGGGTGAGACCTGATGAAACTTATCTCCGCTAGCGTTTTGACTGCAGGGGATATCGAAAGCTGAGGGTGATGCTTGCAGTAGTGACACTGGACAACATGCATCTGGAGCTGACAAGAGATATCCCGACTCGGGATGTCTCGCCGGACTATACCCCTGGACCAGGTTCTTTGTCTAGCTGGAAGTGAGGTTACTTCTTGGTGGCGGGAGCAAGTGGAAACGAGTAATGTCCGGTGCTTTCCTGACGTTTCATCCTCACCGTCCTGCGTCTTCTTGCCAGCGGGAGGCGGGGGGTGAGGGGACGAGGGATGGAGGCGTGGATGGGCCGCTTCGGGCATGGGAAGAAAATCAAGTCATCTCCGTGCTGCTTCTTTTCCTACAAAGCTCAGTCTGACGCTGTGTTTGGCGGCCTCCTGTCTTTTTTTTTCCCATTCATCTCCCTGGCCATTTTGATCTTGGTTGAAGTTACGATTCACCCGCTGCCAATATGGCCATCTTCTCAATGGTCAGGCTGGTATCAGGACTCGCGCTGCTTACAGCCAGTCTGGTTCAGGCCACGGACGTGGACAAAATCTTTGCAACCGAGCTTCGTGATACTCCAGACACAGTGTACTCGGATCTTCTGCCTTGCCCTGCTCGATGTTCCGGTGCACCAGAGTCGTGGTATATTTACTCTTCTGTCAATCGTCTCGCCGTCTGCGACCAGCCCCTCCTGCTGGATTTCTCCATCTATACCCCACTCAATGATTCCAATGCTCAGGTCATCATTCGAGCCTGTACCGCAGGTGAAGCGGACACTGCGAAGAACGCCTTGGTTCCAGATAGCAGCTCCTTCAGCATCAACACCAACGTCACTGAAACCTCTTTGTTTTTTCCGGCTCCGTCCGCTACGAGCTTTGTCAAGCCCCCCAAGGAGGCCAAGATATCTCTGAGACTCTCATCTACTGGACCAGATGGCTCTTCCGACGACAGGAAGGCGCTTGCTGTTATCCTGCGCGAAGTGCAGCAGCACATGGAGGACAACTCGGCCGGCAAAAAAAATCTGCTCTTCGGCTATTACAAGGGGAATACGGTTGGCGCGTTTACGGGTGCTGCACTCGACCATAAGAAAACGATTGCGTCCGTCTTTAACCAGTTCGAGAACCAAGTCAAGTCCCATGGCACGGCTAGCATGCTGGCTCAGCTCTGTGGTGGTGAACGCAACTCTGAGCATATTATGGGCGTTGCTGTGGCCACCACTGGGAATTTCAACTACGTGCAACAAGCGGTCGTATCCTGGAATGATGGGAAATGCGCCGACGCTGGCGCAGATGGGACTACCCAGAAATCGGATGTTCACATTTCTGAGAGTCCTGTTGCGTTGAATCTTATCCGTGCCCGGGACCTTAGCACCCGTGCTGAGTGTACGATAATAAAGGTCGATGGTGGAGATTCGTGTGCCTCGTTGGCGGCCCGGTGTGGGATCAGTGGAGCGGACTTTATCAAATATAATCCAGCCAAAGATTTATGCTCCACCCTTGTGGTCGGGCAGCCTGTCTGTTGCACAGCCGGGACTCTTCCAGATATCAGGCCCAAACCCAATCCTGATGGTTCCTGTGCATTTTACACGGTGGAGTCCGGCGACACTTGCTCGTTTATTGCCGCAAATAATGGTCTGACCATCGAAGAACTCGAAGAATTCAACAACAAGACTACGTGGGGATGGAACGGGTGCAAATCTCTTGGACTCGGAGTTAACATCTGCCTCAGCGAAGGTGACCCTCCAATGCCAGCGCCCATGGCCAACGCTGTATGCGGACCGACTAAACCTGGTTCTAAACCACCCACCGGCGATAAAACACTTAGTGACCTTAATCCCTGCCCTTTGAACGTCTGTTGTAATATCTGGGGCCAGTGCGGGATTACGAAGGACTTTTGCATTGAAAAGAAAGGTCCAAGTGGTAATCCAGGCACTTCGCCTCCAGGGACGAATGGCTGCGTGCAAAACTGTGGCATGGATATTGTGAACGACGACAAAGGGCCCTCCTCGTTTGGCAAGATTGGGTATTATGAATCGTTCAACTGGGATCGCAAATGTCTCCATATGAGGGCCGAGTTCTCGAATACCCAGGACTACACGCATATGCACTGGGCCTTTGCCGGTGTCTCAGATGATATGGGAGTATACATCAACGATACCTATAAGCAGTGGGCAGGCTTCAAGTTGCTTGGTATTAAACGTATCGTCGCTTTCGGCGGTTGGGGTTACTCGACTGAACCTGCCACATACGACAAATTGCGGCAAGCCATGATGCCAGCAAATCGTGAGACATTTGCTACGAAGGTTGCGGATTTCGTAGAAGAGCACGGCTTGGATGGCGTGGACTTTGACTGGGAATACCCAGGGGTACGTTTTTATATTGACTCTTTCTTCTTTCTCCCTTTGCTTCTAGGAGATAGCACGGTACAATGGCTAATATGTATGTTTCGAATGCAGGCGCCTGATATTCCAGGAATCCCTGCAGGTCTCCCATCGGACGGTTTGAATTATTTGAGATTCCTCACCGTTCTCAAGTCAAAACTGGCCAAGGGCAAGACTCTCTCGATTGCTGCGCCGGCATCCTTCTGGTACCTGAAGGCATTCCCGATCAAAGACATGGCCAAATTAGTGGATTACATCGTCTACATGACTTATGATCTCCATGGTAATTATCCCCGGCCGGCTCTGTCTCTAATAGGTGGTCAATGGCCTTGATGCTAACATTCCTCACTCCAGGCCAATGGGACTACGGCAATCAGTGGGCGTCGGAGGGATGCCCGGCTGGGAACTGTCTTCGCAGCCACAGTATGTCTCGCACTCCTTGCACTGCTTGCATATTTGTGCTAAGCTACGTTATTGCGGAACGAGCTAGCTAACAGCTGACCTTCTAGTCAACATGACCGAAACCTTACTGTCCCTGGCCATGAGTATGTCCCTATTCTGTGGATTGGATTTCCTTGGTACTAATGTTGTGTTTTGTAGTTACCAAAGCTGGGGTCAATACGAATAAGATCTTCGTTGGGCTTTCGAGCTACGGTCGCTCCTTTAAAATGGAGGATCCGGAGTGCGCTGGCCCCGATTGTACATTCGTAGGGCCCGACTCCGCGGCCGCAAAGGGCTTCTGTACAGACACCGCAGGGTACATCTCCAACGCAGAGATAACAGATATTATTATCCAAGCAGAGGGCGTTGCTTATTTTGAGGATAAAGAATCCGAGTCTGACATGATAACTTATGGCGAAAATCGTATGTGCTTTTGACCACTCCTCAGTCAGTCGATGATTCCGATGCGCTTGCTAACCTGTGGAATGCACCTTTGTAGAGGCAGAGTGGGTGGCGTACATGAGCGAGGAAAGAAAAGCTTCGCGAATCGAAAAGTGGAAGGGGATGAACTTTGCAGGGACCCTGGATTGGGCTGTTGATCTTCAGTCCTTTTCTACTTCTGACGAAGACGGCCCAGTAGACCCAGACGACGAGGACTTGCCGGATCTCGAACCCCTAGCCCCCTGTGACGATAAGTACACTACCCTGGAAAAGCTCGAGAGCGATTCAAGCAAAATTCCAGAGCACTGTGTACACATTTACACGCTTGAAGTGCTGAATATCTTGCTGAAAGAGGGTCTGGACAATTACACCAGAATCATGGAAGATGGCTACGAAGGGAAGTTTGACACTTATGCCAAAGCTGTTGTGAAGAGTGCGGGATCCCAGGTCACAAACTTTACATACAGTACGGGAAACAAATATTTTGATTGCATTGTGTCGGAGACCGCCGTCTGTTGCGATGCTTGCAATGATCCTTTTAGTATGGGGTCGTGCAAGTACTGTGACGACGGAGAATGTTACGGAGAGGCGCCAAATGGTAGAAAGTACCAGCTTCTGCGCTTCAAGAACCAGTCGGAACCGTGCCCACCGGACTACTCGCTTCGGGGTTCAGAAGAACACCGTGAGAGTGTATATTGGACGTTGAGAAATAACAAAAAGGAACAGTTCTACACGGATTTGCTGGGGGAAGTCGGTATTGAGGAGGAGGACATCAAATTCACTGACGTCCGTCGAGCGGTGTGCAACTTGCAAGACAGGGAATGCCGTGGTATAAATGGTGACTTCAACTTCCCGCAGCCACACAACTATGACAAGGAGGACGTCGGAAACCCGCAGGAGACGATAGAAAAGGGTCTAAGCAACATCAAAGACCTGCCGTCCCAGATTCATGATGTTCTTAACGAGTTGCGAGGACACTCCTTTTTCGGCGAGAGTGCTGACGTGGTCGACGCAGTCGCCATGCCCATCTTCATGGTCCTCGAGGCCATGGAGAACATGGAGAAAGTCGTCGAAATAGCCGAAGAGATCGAGGAACAACAGCGTAAGAGTATCATTCTCGCCTTCCTCAGCGCCCTCCTCTTCATCATCCCCGTCGCGGGCGAAATCATCGGCTCAATCGCTGCTCTGGCCAACGTCGGCCGGATCATTGCCCTCCTGGGAGCAGCAGGGAATGTGGCGTTCGAGGTATACAACATCGTTGACGACCCGGCGAATGCGTTCCTTGCGATTGTGGATATCATCCTCACGCCGCTGGCGTTGTTGGATGTGGCCAAGGTGGCCAAGGCGGCGAATATCAAACGCCAGATGAAGCCGTCTGATATCGCGAAGCTGGGCGGCAGTATGAAGACCCGGATGGACTCTATCAATAAGCTTACTGCGATGTGTAAGTTGTAGCTGGTTTAGGATGGGTGGCTGGAGAACCTGAGTGTCGAGAGATAGTGATTGGATTCAGAATGGATGACTACATTACAACGAAGACTATCGGTGTCTTTGATTCTTAGAGAAATGTTCAGGCATAGACATGTCTATGAGTTCAGCAATATTTTACTGCCGTGCAGCCAAAACAATTTTCTTCCAGTTTTCAGCTCACTCTTCTTCTTCTTCTTCTTCTTCTCCGCCTGCTCTGCCTCTGGCTACTACTCTGTTCTTTGAATAGCGCCATTCCGCGGCATCTCAGGGGCACAAAACAACAAACTGTCCCCATCGGTCAGTGGCACGTTCCTTCTGCTTTGCGCCGTCGAAACTGGAGGGCATTCTATTTCTCGGAATACTCATTTGCTCATCCGACGTGACCATATCTTAGCAGTCTTCCTCTGACCCGGCATCGGTCTACTACTCTGTATTAGGAAAATGCATATGATGTTGGAGATGGAAAGCCGTCAACAACCCCATGTTCACGAACTATTTTTTTAGCTTACTGATATCCCGGCCCAAAATTACAGCCGTCGAACTTAAATAACTCTTCGTCGAAGCCAAGGGTTGGACGCCAGATTAGCTCGCAGCTGAACGGCGCCTTTCAACGCAATCCCTGCAGCCATGGCTTGTTGACAGGAGTTTTACTGGCCAGTCAACATTGTTCCTGCATCGGAGAAGCAGGAACCGCCAAACACCCTTGTCCCGAATGCATAGTACACTGAAATATCGACCACGAGTAGCCTGTGTCACTGCGCCTGGTCTCGATCTTCAGCCCGTGGTTCTCCCCTGCGGCCGTAAGTCGGCGGAGATGAGCTTCATAAAGATATCCCCCACTTTTCTCGAATATCGTGCACATCCATGTGTGGAGAGAGGGGATCTAACGGTCGGCGCAGCCAATCAGTCCTCCGGCGGAGGAGAGGCGGCAACCCGAGGAGCGAGGATCCTTGTGCCTTCGCCGTTGTTCGACATCTTCCCTGCAGTTTTTTCTAACTAGATTCACCTGGAGATTCTGAATATCTATCAGGTCTGGTGACAGGAAGTGGCGACGCTTCAAAAGTCCGATATGCGAGCAACAGGGAGTTCGGCAATTCTTCCCTTACCTCCCCCATATGGGATGTGGCGGGATGATACTCTGCATTGGAGCTTGCAACCATCTACGGACGAACAGTGTTCTAACTGGAGTACGGTGGCAATGATGCCCGCTCTATTTGCACGGAGATTCGGTTGCCCCTCCGGCGGGGCACTTCTCCCCATGCCGGGTCCAGGGGCAGGATCTCGCTATCAAAGGGGGAGCGAGGGGCAAGCGAAATTGGTTCGGCACCGCACTGTTATTCTGACCGAGGGGGGTGGTTATTGGATTTCAAATTATTGGCTCCAGGTCGGTTAGCCCAGGTGTCTGCTGGATACTACCCTGACAGCTGTTCAAGGCGAAAGTCGCGCAACGGCCGAGTTTTTGCCTCTTCATCTCGATGCGGCGAGATCCCCTGGTCATTAACAGAGACGCGCGTGGGTTTCTTTCTCGCAAGCAGATAACGGCTGGCTGCTGGGGACATCGATAGTGCTGTCTGGCTTGAGCCCAGTATCTCCGATATACCGACGCTGAAGCGGCTCAATGGCATATATAAGATGGTACCCCAGTATCAGCTTCGTTCCGAGAAGATATTGGTCGAACATCCAAACCACCGTCGGCCGTCATGAGGTTTTCCAAGAGTATCTTGTTGCTTCTGAGCACCATTGAATTATGTGCCGCAGTTCCCAGGATCCGCCTCAATCCCAGGGGTCCCACGCCAAACAATCCTCACGACGAGAATGCGACACCTTATTGTTCCTGGTGGCACGATTACGATGAAGCCACGCCATGCGATCAATTGCTTGAGGAGAACTTCATCACTTTGGAACAGTTCCGGAGATGGGTAAGTGGTGGTTCATCCAAAGACGGAGTATAGACTGTCAACTGACTTGGAAACTATATAGAATCCCTCCATCTCGGAAACATGCGAAGGACTGACCGTGGGCCGTTCTTACTGTGTGGAAGCCGCTTCCGAGCCGGAGCCAACAGTGACGCCCACACCCACGCCCACGTCCACGCCCACGCCAACCAGTCCTGGCAATGGTGAATCTATATCACCTTGAACATGTTCGAAGAACAGTTTATACTGACCTGATCTCATATTTTCAGGCATCGAGACACCGCAGCCAACCCAGCCAGGCATTGTTGGCAACTGTGATAAGTTTCATCTGGTCGAGCAAGGAGAGAGTTGTGCTGGCATTGCGAGTGCGAACGGTATAACACTTGCACAGTTCCTGGAATGGAACCCCAAGGCCGGCGATAACTGCGCAGGCCTTTGGTCGGAGGCTTATGCCTGTGTTTCCATCATCGGCCATGAGCCAGCCACGCCTACAACAACCTCAACAACGACCACTAAGCCTACCAATGGGTGAGAACATAAGATCTTTCCACGTTTTACCCCAGTATGCATTGACTGACTGGGATAACCATAGCATCGAAACACCCCAGCCGACACAGCCAAACATGGTTGACAACTGTGACAAATTTCACTTTGTGGAAATAGGTGAAGACTGCAGTGCCATCACGACTAAAAATGGTATCAGCCTGGAACAGTTCGTCAAATGGAATCCCAAGGTTGGCGCGAATTGCGCTGGCCTGTGGGCGGAGACCTACGCTTGTGTTTCAATTATCGGCCATGAACCAACGCCCACCGATCCTGACAACGGCATCGAAACACCTAAGCCCACGCAGCCTGATATGGTCAAGAACTGCGACGCGTTTTACCTCGTCAAGGCCGGCGACTCGTGCGCCACCATCGCCTCAGACCACCGTATCTCCCTCGCAGATTTCCTAAAATGGAACCCCAAAGCCGGCAGCAACTGCGCAGGTCTCTGGGTCGATACCTATGCCTGTGTATCGATCATAGGAGTTGATCCCACCCCGACGAGTCCCGGCAACGGGATCAAAACTCCAACACCCACCCAGCCAAATATGGTGGACAACTGCAACAAATTCTACCTTGTGGTGGAGGGCGACTCGTGCGCCTCCATTTCTGACAAGCATGGCATTCCCGTGTCAAAATTCTTGACCTGGAACCCCAAGGCTGGCAGTGACTGCTCGGGCCTGTGGTCCAACACCTATGCCTGCGTATCAGTTATCGGATACACGCCGCCCAAGCCGACGCCCACGAGCCCTGGCAACGGGATCCAAACCCCAACTCCAACCCAGCCGGGTATGGTGAAAAATTGCAACAAATTCCACTTCGTTAAGAAGGGAGAGGACTGCCCTGCAATCCAAAAGAAGTATAATGTAACGTTGGCGCAGTTGGCGAAATGGAATACCGGGATCAAGTCTGACTGCACGGGGATGTGGGCCGAGAATTATCTCTGTGTTGGTGTGTTGTGATTTTTCGATCCAGGACTCGATAGACAACGGCATGTGGAGCGCAATGATCTACTTGTATCAATATAGCATCATATAACTGAGATCCTGATGTTTAAACTACTACCTGGTTCGCGTAACTGCAAGAGATCAAGGTCTTGCTGGACTTGAGTCCTGTGCCACCACTGTGCAGGCAAGTGAAAGAGTCATAAGCATACACACTGTTTATTGACAATAGTATTGCTGGAGGTGCACAGAAAATATTTATATATAGTCTATGAGTCTGATCAGAATGCATCGATAGAGTATAAGTTCCGCACACCGAAAGAGGAAATGCCCGGGGCCCAACCTCGGCCCGAAAACGCCAAGGCCCCAACAATACGCTAGCTTGTAAACGGACTAGTGGATAATTTCCCGGTCATACATTTTTCCGTACCCTAGGGCTTCCCAATTAGGTAGGTAACTTCCTCATCTTCCGCCCACAGGAGTACGGAATATCACTTCCACATCTATTCAATATCAGTACCTTTCACCATTTGAGAGTTGATTCAAGATGGCTCAATGCTTTCGTGCATGAAGCTTTTTAATCAGCTGGCAGTGCATAATCCCATGGCTAGCCACTCTTCTCCATTGCCTGTTGGCAAGGAACCATTCCCTCATCACCATCATCAAGCATCATTGGAAGAGATGCTTGATAGCACTTCGCTCTCTGCAACTCAACAGGCACAGGCACAGGATGCTCTAAGTGCGCTTCTTAATTACTGTGAGCCATTACAGAACACCAAGCCCTACAAGAAAGTCACACTTGTCCGTCTGACATATGAGCAGTGCCGCGCAGTCGACCTATTTCTCCACCATTTCTTTACCTATCTCGATACCCTTTATATTTCCAGTGGTAATAATACCATACAGCCAGCATCCTTTGAGAGAGGGCTAGCCAGATGTGCCGGATTCAGCTCCCAGTCTTCAGCTGCTCAGAAGCGGGAGGCAGAGAATATTATGGATTCCTTTGCCGAATAATTCTTTGACAATTTTTTCCTTCCAAGTACGTGGAATCTGGCTATTATTCATACTTTTGAAATGCAGCCTGAGTGCTGTCTGGTTGTCCGGACCCCATGCTTACCTCTTCTCTCCAGTGAAAGCAGCGGGGTCCAAGGCTTCTGAGACTTCTACAGCAAGTCTATCAAGTCTACCAGCCCCTGCCATTGATAATGGCACACTGACTGCCTCTTTCGAGGCCACTATCGTTGTGTGGTTACACGTCAATTTGATGTGACGGAAGCTGTGGAGCGAGCAGATCATGATTCTGAGCCAAAGGATGACGATGGGTATCTGTTGGCTGGTCCATTCACCCGATTAGAAGTTGCGCACATCATACCGCGTTCAATAATGTCATTCAAGGCCGGCGAGCCTGAACTGGTGAGTTGGATAAACCCTATATTGTCAGATTATTTTCTGATGCCGGTATTAGAATGCTTCGAAAAAGCCGCTCTCTCAACCCTGCATATGCTCGACCTCAGTGTGATTCACATTATTCAAGGCTCCAATATTGACAGTCCAAGCAATGCTATAAGCCTTTCAGCCGATTTGCATGCATTGTTTGGCCTATTCAAATTAACATTTGAAGCCACTGGCCCCATATCTTCCACTGACCACACCTACACTATGAACTCATCAAATGCTCTTATCCAGAGTGCCTACAATCTCCCTGCAACACGGACACTGCTCCTCTCATCAAATTACATGGTTGACATGCCGTCTGCAAAGCTACTCGCGCTCCATTGCACTATTGCTGGTATTCTGGAAACCAGTGCTGCAGGGCCATACATTGACTGCATACTCCGCGACATGGAAGAGGTGTGGATTCGCAGTGATGGTTCAGCTGAACTTGGAAGGATTGTTGGGTTGAAGCTAGGGGGTTGGTTCGATGGTGTGGCTGCTTAGCTGGGCTGCGGTTCGGCTATGGTGAGGGCATTTTACTATTCGATAACTCTGCCAACGATGTCTCTCAATCGGATGGTGCGGCCTTCAAATTTGAAGCTCCACCGCTTTTTCTTTAACTTTTGCCTTCTCTCCCTGGCAACTTGGATCAGATGCTCTGTGGCTATCATATCGTCAGAGAGCGTTGGAGACTGATCGTATATGCAAAGTATCTTTCTCTATTGGTAGAAAACCGCAGTCGCGCATCTCCCCGAAGGTCCCTTGTGGGCAGATTCGGCATGGCTGGACATCCTGATGCTTTGACCAACACGGACGACTTGGCGATTCCAGGCTGGAAACACTCGAAAGGACCTGATTACTGTCCGAAGTGCCGGGGTAGCCTCCAAATTGGGGGTGGATCGCATGCCCCGTTCGTGGCTGTAGCTACCTCTAGTCTAGCCGCTGCAGTGTGTGCGGAGAAAAGCAAGGCGAACGTGGACAAATCCATTGATCATGGTTCGGATTTGACGGGTAACAGATGATTCCGTCGGTTTATGAAAAAGAACATGGCGAATCTCTGATCTCAGTGAATTATTCGTACATTACTCCGTATTTTGGTATCATCTGCTGTTCGAGGCAGTCTGTTTCAAATGTACAATCGTATCCCTTATATTGAGCGGTGTAAAAACTCGCGAGCTGCTCTCCCCCGGAGACCGGCCCCCTAACATCAATAAGTGATACTGTTATATAGTACTGTAAATAAGGAGAAAGATCTGAGTATCGTGACCTTCTACCAGGAGACACACCTTCTCCTACATACCCCGTACCTAACATCATGAACATACTAGTACTCATCATACAATATATCATGATATTGGTGCTTGAAAACCACCCCTCCGTGCGAATTAGGACATCGGTAGTTAGACTACAGCTTTTCAATCCATTCCAATGCCAGACTCGGTTCCATGCGATTATGCCAATACGGATCCAACCACGTATTTCTCACTATCCGAGACCCATCCACCAGTATATTCGCCGGGATAGGGACCAGAAGACTATCATCCCCATAGCGAGCTTTCCAATCCACCTGCATCTTTTCAAACATCGGCCTCATGGCATCCGGCTGCGCGAAAACAATACCCAGCTGCCTTGCCAGCACGACACCCACGTCTGACAAAACGGGGAACTCCAGCTCGTTCTTCTGGACGGTACTGAGAGATTGATCAGGGAGCTCAGGCGAGATGGCAACGAGTTGGACCCCCTTGGCCTTGAGGTCGGGGAGGAGTTTTTGCAAGGCTCGAAGCTCGAGGTTGCAGTAGGGACACCACTCGCCACGGTAGAAGGAGAACAGCACCGGTCCGGCTGCCAACAGGGAGGAGAGGGTGACTTCGTTGCCTGTGGCATCTTTGAGGGTGAAGTCTGGGAACTTGGTGCCGGGCTGGATGGCCTGTGATGGATCAAAGACGGGGTTGAAGTCGTCTCCCACTTTCTTCAGCGTGGTGAGGACGGCTGGAGGCCCATGGGCGGCGAAACCCTCGCGTAGTTCGGTAAGCTGGCTTTGCAGAGACATCTTGTCGTCGATAGATGGTATCTTGTGGTAGATGTTTTCATCGTGATGCGAGGGGAAAGGCCAACGCCTTTATATTTCACGTCTTCAGCGGCAACTTCAGGCCATCGTGTCCAAAGGGCGCATCGGACTAAAACGGACGAAATTCCTCCTTCTCCGTGATCGTCGTCAGGCAGCAGCTTATATTTGAGGCAAGGAAAACAAGAGGAGGAAGGGCTTGCAAGGCGAGGAGCTGGACTTTCAATGTAACTTGTCACAGAAAAGGTGATGCGAAAGCAGACCAAGTGCATTAGAGATGGGAAAGCAGGTCATTTGTCCAATGGTACTCCGTAAAGAGCAATTTATTGTATATCTAGACGGTATCCGTTGTTCTTTATAATAAATAGTCGTGGAGAAGTACAAATATTAAATGGTGTACAAAAAAAACTAGAGCAGCTCTTCCCGCCATCATCAATCATCATCAATGATTCTAAACATCAAGACATCATCACTATCGTCTCATTCTCGTTAACCCTCTGCAACGAAGGAGGCTCTGTTATTTTCTTATCCTTGCCGGAGGATCTCGACAATCTCCAATGACAAGGCCCGAAGACGCTCGCTGAGGCGTGAACCCAGCTGGTCGAACATCTGTGAAGACCACAAGCAGCTACTCTTCTTGCCGTTCACAGTAACATCAGATGCAGCAGCATCTGGCGTTCCTCGCTCCTTTAGCCGAGTTGATAATCGATTTATCAACCGCTGCACTTGATGCAGCTCGCTAAGCACGAGCTGTGCTGCCATCCGGGCTTGATCATCTCCGTCGATGCAATAGCTGCCTACGACTGCTGGCTGTTGCTGTACTTGCTCAGAATGACAGGTGGAAGAGTGTTGTTCGGGAGATAAGGAGTTGCTTGCGTTCTGGTCCAGGCTGTCATCATTTGTCTTCATCGACTCGGGTGTCCCTCGCGCTGCGGCGGAGTACCAGGCCAGAACTTTGAACACGATGAGCGCTATCGTGGAGAGTAAGTAGCCATCCTGCGAGCACGGACATTGTAACATGTTATTGACAGCTTTAATAGTATGCGCGTTCTCAGTGACGACCGATTGGATAGTTGGGAGCTGGTGGTGTGAGACGCTTTCACTTCCTAACCCACCACCGCTTGCGCACATGCAGGATCTCGAGCAGTTTAAAAAGAGTTTATTCAGTAAGCTCAATGCAGAACTCATGCAGTAACACGGGGTTTCGGGCCGGTTTAATAAGTCCTGGAATTGCTCGCTTGAGCTCGACCCTTGGCTGTTCATGGGTGTATGTGGTTTCGTGGATGTGGATTGGGATGGTATCTCAGTGATCGCTTCGTGCATGACGGAAAACAAATCCTCGGGTCGAAAAGAAGTTGTGCCGTCTGTCAAATCCAGCAAGCTGCCATCAGCTCCCGTTCCGGAGAACTTGCCATGCTGGGTCAGCATGGCATAATCGGCCGCATCCAGCGCGGGAAAGGACGGGGGAGAGGTGGTAAAGTCATCAAAGTCGGTGCTTAATCTTGTCAATCCCGACAGAGAGGCATCGGTTTGTGACATAAGGTTGGAGAAGATATCCGAATTGCTTGACGTCTGCAATCCAGGGGAGGCATCCGTGATGCTGGGTGAGGCCAGACTGGCGGCACCCATCTCCGGCCAGGCCGGCAGTCCTGAAGCCGGTACAGGCGCTGGGGCCGGCTGAGTTCCATTCGTTGTCTTCTCCTTTGGTCGGCTATCGTGCTTCCTGCCGGCCCGTTTTGTGACCAGATACTCGCAGTCCAGCTTGTGCTTCGCGCAACGTGCGCATGAGGGTTTCTCCCTACCACACTTGATCTTCGATGCAGAACAAGCATGGCAGCTATCTCGCAACTTCGGAGCCGCCGGTGGGCCCGTTGAACGCCGTGCGGCGGCCGGGCGTGAGAGCTGTGGTCTGGGGGAATGTGACGTTGACATAGTCAATCAAGACCTAGTGAGGGCATTTCGAGCTTTGCTCAACGTTATTATGGAGCGCCTGACTCTTTTTTGAGAAGAAAACGATAGCAATCGGTTACTCAGGGGGTTTATCAGCAGAAAGTCCGCAGACATGGTAAGAAATTAGCGGCCTTGGATCCTCCGCGGGCCAGTCAATGAGCGAGGAGCATGACACATATTTCGAGCCAGCAATGAGACGTTACTTAAAACGTGGACGCTGCGGACTTCGTATTGAAGACCGTTCTCTTTCTAGGATCTTCTTCTAGCAGACTATCAGGATCGAGCTTAAGCTCCCTTACAGCCGTGAAGAGTCTTTCTACAGACCTCCAGTAGGCCGCCATAATCCCGCAAATCATTTGAAGGTCGCTTCAGTCAACGTTGATAAGAGTCTTTGTAATTTGTAATTTATTCATATCGAAGGCATACACTGAAGAGACTAGATCGGTCTCTATTATCTGTTATAGAGAACTAGCGGAATAGTCTTGGCATGCGGTTGGGCCAGGTGGCCTCAGCGGTTAGAGCCTACAGCTCGGGGCTCTATAGAACGAGGGTCTCAATCGTAAAACAGTCTATATTGAGAAATCTAGTAGTCTAGTTATCTAACTAAAGAGCGTACGAATTTGGAATATACGAATGTGGTGGCGTAGAGCCTTAGGGCTTCGGTGGAACCCGATATCAGGCCCCGGCGGAACGCCGGCTAGCTCGTGGATGTCAGCAAATCTTTCGCTAAAATCTCTAGTCGGTGCTGTCATCAGAGCCCGTAGTTTCCTGGCTTGCTGTGTTGAGTTTGTTTAGCTTCGATGCTTCTGTCTTTGGGTCGCCGAAACTGGCATCGAAGTTTCTCTTTCGAGAAACACAGTTACGTCGAGGTTCCTCAATAGAGTGGCCGTTAAAATAGTGGTTTCAAAGCGCTGATACCCCTTCATACCACTGATCTTTGCAACACGGATGGGGGCATTTGAGCTTGTTTTCAGTTTTCTTTTTTGTCAGGTGGACCTCGTCGATGTGATTAAGAAGGGTGGATTTAACCCTCCATTGTCGGAATCTTTCATCAGGTTGCATGCTCTCATCTCCTAAGCAGTCGGGACAAAACCCTGGGGCAACAAGGGTATATCGAAAGGTAAGGACGCCGCATCGTGGTTGCAAATTGTTGAGGTGAAAGGTACAATGCTCTTTCCAAGCCATAAGGTCAGGAAACCATTTAGCACACAAGTAACAGTATTCGAGAAACGAGCGATTCGTTCGGCGATGAGCCCGTTTGCCGTTCTTGTATTGCTGCTGGTATGGAGCGGCGTTGCGTGACTTTCTGCGGCACTGTAAAATATGCCTTGACCGGGACTGCAATGGCAGGCTTCAAGTAATCAGTGCTGTAGAGTGCATTGTATGGGGCATGCATACCTAGGCATTTTTGTTGAACACACAGGGCAACATTCGTCTAATGGTGCTTCTCCTGGATAGTATGCAACTCGCTCCTTTGAGACACAAAGATTCACCATGTCTTGCAAACACTGCATACCAACTTCGCTCTCCAACGAGGATTTCTTGAAGAGATTGTTTCTTAGGCGGCTTCTCTCTGGCATAAATTTTCGGCAAATCTCGAATATGGAGGTTGTATCTCTCTCTGTGAACTCATTTCCTGCAATATATTCACTGAAGCTTGAAATCCACCAGTTTTCTATATATTCCTCCAATTTTCGACGGCGTATCTTTGATGCTCTATTATAGAGTTTTTCTCGTTCATCGACAAGTTCTTTATGGTCTTTGGGGCGTTTTCCGATCTTATTCGTCAGTTCTGTGATTCTGAAGTTAATATCAATCATTTCTGGGTCTCTCTCAAGTTCAGCAATTGCCTCGGCATTAAGGCGTTGCGGAACATTGATATCTCTGTGGTGTGCCATGCTCTGTTCCATTTCTAGAGCCTCCTGATCGGGAGTCAGGCCCCAAAAACAAGCCTGCACATCGAGGGCGAGGACCTTTGATTGGTATTTCAGGTATGTGTTGGGATCTTCGTGATAGAGTGCTTGGCTCCAACTAGCTTCCGATGCGTTGACTGAAATGTGGTAAGTAAAAGCTTTCTTTGGATAGTAATGGGGTACAGACCATCAAGTGCATTGGCAACGCCACCTCTAATCCCATGAACTCAAAAACGATCACGAAAGCAAGCTCGCTTTGATAAACTTAAGAAATGATGATGCATGCATGAGAAGGTCATACCACGGTGGCTGTCGGGACCAGCTGTAGTGACCATTCGAAGCACTGGTACATTCTTCATGTTATCCTCCCATTCAAGAGTCCATGACTCACGTCCTTTGGGCGGGCGTTTGCTTAGCAATTCCTGAACTGTGCGAATCCCCTTGAATGCTTGATCTGCGATACCAATGGCGCTCAACTAGAAAATGAAATTTTTTCCCAGCACTTCTTGTTCTCCAATCCAGTTCCTCAGCCTATTTCAATCTGAGTATAACTGAGCAGTAATGGACCAGACAAGACTTACGTCAAACGTTCATCATTGTATCAATTTCCTTTCAAAAATTCTGGGTCAAGAGTAGCCCAGTACTTCACCCGGCCCCCCGCAGTCCATCTCAAATTAAATGTAAGGTGCTTTAACCAAGGTTAGCTTGCTTCCAAAATGTCTCTTAAACTTTAAAACTGACCTGATAATATAAACATTCATTGGATCCACAGTAAGCACTAGATTCCACAATAGAGCCTGCCCTTGCTCCTGAAGCAGAAAATAGAGACAATAGAAAACCTAGGTAGACTCTTATATGTTTGTGTTCATAATCATGGTCATCATTGCTGAATAACTGATCCAGATGATATTCAATATCCTTCTTGGTAACAGAAAATATTTCTCTATGTTTGGTCTTAAGGCCATATTTTTCAGTAAGGTCATTTCAGATAAACTGGGAATAATTAGCTGCTGATTGAAGAGAGTTTCACAAGAATAACAAACATTATACAGGTCCTTTTTTAGAGACTCCAGCAATATTCTATCAGTCTTTTTTTCTCACTCTGAAATAAAACCAGTTATATGATTGCAAGCTGTATTCTGTGCTGGAATCTCAATGTGTGTAGTGATATAGTCTTCAGTGAAGAGTTTCAAGGTTTGAATTGAGGGATCAGGCTTGTGCTTAGCAAACTCCTTATCTTCAGGTTCACTGTGAGAAAGCCTCCACCTACTTCATAATCAGTTATATGATGTAGTAGTTAGTTCTAGTATTAATACTCACAATCTCCAGTTCTCAATGGCCCTGGCATATTTATCCTCAGTAGCCAGCGCCCTCTTTTTATGGCATACCACATTTTCACTTCTTTCCTTCTCTTGCTGATAAGATATGGTAAAACCATGACTAGCAGCAAGTTGTTGACATTCTTTGACTTTTTTCAAGTGCTCTTCATTGAAGAGAGCCATGTTTGGTCATGTGACATAAAACAGACACCAGGACTGTTGTGAAGACATCAAGGGAATCAATGAGGAAACAATCAGCAAGGCTCCTCTTCTATATTTATTATTTTGTTGGCCCTTGAGTGGTGTGATCTTTCTTAATTACCCTACTCTTCTGCTACTCACCTGCTACTCACCCGCTACTCACCCTGCTCACCCTGCTCACCCGCTACTCACCCTGCTCACCTGCTCCTCACCCACTGCTCACCCCTAAAGCAGCAAGGCTTCCAGGGCAGTATGAATATTGGCCGCGCTGAACAAGTGGCTTAAGTACGGCTGAGCGGACGGGAAGCCCTGTTTTCCACTTCCTATGGTCGTATGTGCTATAACTATAAAGAGATGGGTAACGTAATTCCCGGGTCAACGACCATCCCGACTCAACGACCACCTCTCCAAATCCCCATTCGAATTCCACATCCACCTTCCAACCTCAACGCCATGGTCAATGAAGAATTAATTCAATTAGCTCTTGAAGATTTGAAATTACAAGAGGCTCCTAATTATGTTGCAACCGCGAAAAAGTATGATATTAGCCAAACAACACTGTCGTGGCGCCATAAAGGCCTCCAGCTCTCAAGGAAAGAGGCAGTCTCAAAGTACAAGAAAGTCCTCACCAATTCGCAAGAAGACACTCTTATACAGCATATAAATTGTCTCTCAGCCTGTGGATTATCTCCTACGCCACAGATTATTCAAAATCTTGTGTTTGAGACTACAAAACAAGAGCCTGGAGAGAACTGGATCTCTGAGTTCTGCAGACACCGTTCAGATCAGTTGAAATCAGTCTATCTACAAACAATTGATCAAAAGCGACAGATTGCAGATAATAGCTCTCATTTTCAACACTTCTATGAGCAGGTAAGTTTAATTACTGCATTGGGAAACTGACCGCCTGCTCTCTCTCCAACTGACTGCTAACTGCCTGCTCTCTCTCCCTAGTTGAACGCGTTGATCACAAAATACGACATCAAGACCTCAGATATATACAACTGTGATGAAAAGGGCTTCATAATTGGCCAAAGCCATGCAGAGCGACGCGTCGTTCCAGTCAAATCTCTGAAGAATAAGCAAATCACCGCCGTACAGGATGGAAATCGGGAGTTCATCTCTTTGATTGCATGCATTTGTGCAGATGGCTCGGCTATCCCTCCAGCACTGATTTATAAGGGTGGAGGTGATATACAGGACACCTGGCTGGATGACTATGATCCAAAGCAGCAAACAACCTATTTCTCATCTTCCCCAAATGAATGGAGTAGTGATGAATTTGGTCGCCAGTGGTTGGAGCATATCTTTGACAAGAATACTAAGAAGAAGGCTGGCTGGTCTAGGAGGCTTCTTATAATGGATGGGCATTCATCTCATATAAATAGGGGATTTATTGACTACACTGATCGCAACCAAATACTCCTAATAATCCTCCCACCACATTCAACGCACCGTTTGCAGCCTCTGGATGTTGCTGTTTTTGGACCCCTAGCAAAGGCCTATTCAAACAAGCTGAACGAGTTCCAACGCCGCTGCCACGCCTATTTTGGCAGTAGAAAACGTCACTTTTGGGGCTTCTTTTGGAAGGCCTGGAATACAGCTCTCACAGCTGCAAATATACAATCTGGCTTTGAAGCGACTGGGATTCATCCATTCAATCCTGAGAGAGTGGTGAAGAAGCTGAGGAGGCCAATTACACCCCCTGAACAGGCTCTTCTACATCATCCCACCCCTACTACCAATCGAGGTCTACGCCGTACAATTAGGAATGTTAAGGAACGTTATTCTTTGCTCTCTGCAGGTGTTGAGCAAATCATTCATGCTAGTGAGAGACTAGTCATGCAAAACGAGCTTTTGCAGCTTGAGAATCGCGGCCTTACAGAGTCTTTGAAAGAGGAGCAGCGGCGGCGGAAGCGAGGCAAACCCCTAGGCCTAGTTGACAAAGATCACCCTGGTCAAGCTCAGTTCTTCTCTCCTAGCAAAGTTGAGGCTGCTCGCAAGCGAGCTGCTGAGCAAGAGGCTGAAAAGCTGGAGAAGGCCACTCAGGCTGCAGAGCTTAAGGCTGAACGTGAGATAAAGGCTGCTCAGGCTGCGGAATTCAAGCTTCAACGGGAGATTCAGCGAGAGATTCAACGCGCTGAGGCCACTGCAAAGAAGGAAGCTCATCAAAAGGCTGTCGCTGAACGGAAGGCCACTAGGATTAAGGCCGCCGCAGAACGAAAGGCCGCCGCTGAGGCAAAGGCAAAGGCCACTGCTGAACGAAAGGCGAAGGCTGCTGCTGAGGTGAAGAAGGTAAAGAAGCGGAAGGCTGCTGAGGCTCCCAGTCCTCCCTCCAAACGTCAATGCAACGTAGTTTCTACTGAGCCAGATTTAATTTCCTCTTTCAGACTAGTCTCCCCGGAGCTTCCTGCCTCTCCAGAGGCTCCAACACCCCCACCTGGCCAGCTGGTCAAATTGAACTCTCACTTACCTCCTTTTCTAGCTACAGCCCGTGTCAGTCGCTCTGGTCGCTCTATCAAGCCCAACAATCGTTTATTTTCCTAACCATACTAATTTCCTAGCTCTCTAGAACACACTCTTTTAATATTTAATATATAATATCATTTACTTTCATCGTTGTTGAGAAATCAAAGGATTAAGGCGCTGTACGATATTTTTGTAGGGTGGTCGTTGAGTCGGGATGGTCGTTGACCCGGGAATTACGTTATAAGAAAGGCCTGAGGTCTACTCGCCTGTCTATCCAGGCTAGCAGATGTGCCCGAGTGCTCTCTGACGCAGCGAGAATATATACCACCGCCCGAATTCCCCGTTACGATTTCGGAATACGTATCTTCACTTTATATAGTTGACCTGTGACAGGAGCTGGTGTCAAGACTCAACGAGAGGAGAGGAGAGCTTCAATTTCCGTCATCAAGCTTCACCACCCTACTTCTTGCGTGCGACTATATACGGGCGATTATCGGATCCCTTGGAAGCATGTACTTCTGTCTTTAGAACATCGAATCCAGCCTTCAAGATCTGCGCGCCCAGTTCAGACTCTGTGAACTTGGCAGCATACGGGGCCTTGCCAACGGCCTGCATCACGGGTATAGCCATGCGGATCAGAACGTTCATCTCTCCCACGCACGGCGTCTTAGTGATGAACAACCCCTCCTCCTCCAGTAACGAGTGGACGCTCTGCAGGGTGCCCGGCAAGTCGCGGACCAGGTGCAGATAGTTGAACCCCAGGACGGCATTGAACCGCGTTTCTTCAGCTGCTAGCTCCTCCGCAGATGCGATGCGGAAGGCTAGCGATTCTGGGGCTTTATTCGCCGCGTGCTTCTCGTTGGCGATGCTAATCATCTCAGACGAGATATCTGTTGCGAGGTAGGATTGGACTTTTTCCGCCAGGGTGAGAGCCGTCGAGCCGGTTCCGCAACCTAGTTCCAACACCTTGTCCGTGAACTTCAGAAGACGACTGGTCTCGTCGAGCGTTCGCTGGTATCCAGCCATGTCGGACACTGGGCTTTTCGCATAAGACTTGGCCGATTTGTCCCAGAAACGGACATCGTTCTTGACGGACATGGTGGTACGAAGGCGATAACTAATTATACTCTGACGGCGGAAATGGTGACTGGGTCTCATACTCGCGAAGGACCCTGTTGCTGAAGGTGGATGAAGCCATATTTATAAAGTCAAGCGGTATCTTTCCGAAAACTGTCCTCGCTTGTCGAGAGTTTCGCTGGCGTCTTGGACGTTGACCAGGCCAACCATCGACTGCAGGGTCAGCCACATGTCTCTGGTCATGCAGAGAAAACTGCTGCCTGGGGGATAGAGATCTCGCAACAAGCCTATAGTTTCCCGGGGTGTCAAGACGGACTATCCTCGTCCTCTCTCTCCGCCTCGATATATACATGTAGCTCTCTCCGCAACACCTGCCTCCTGGGTCTCTTGCCGATATATATCTCAGACTGTATACCATCTCCCTCACACACACGGGGGCGCTCGAACGGTGATCAATGGTTGGCATCTCTCTTAACCGATTCGATATATACCGACGAGCACATCGTGCAGTATAAGGCACGAGGAAGAATACCCGGAACATCTCCCTCATCGGTGAACCAGGATACCCTCGTGGCAATGTTCTTCGCGGTTCAGCGGCCTTCGGTGATCCGGCCATGACATATTCCCTCTGTTTCTGCATATCCCTCATCCCTATACTTTCGATCCCTGGGCCCAAGACGGCCAAATCAAGAAAGATTTCTCTATAAGATATATATCCTATTTTCCGCGGACATTGGAATATATGGCGATGCACAACGTGTCCATCAGCCTTCTCGACGGGCGTCTTTGTCTTCCCGCCCATGGCCAGGCGATAGAAACATGCATTTCTATGGCCTCCTGACCGGCTCCCCAAGGACAGTGAACGCACCAGGCCATCTGTTTCCTATATAGCGTCGGGTTCAGCTTTGGCATTGTACACAATTCCAGCTCGCGCCCAGTCCTACCTCATTTCCTGGGTCCCGGTTAAGTCTTATATATCTCCTTTGGTAGGACATGCGCGGCGGCAGTTATGATCTCTGCCGATATATCACCCCTCACCATCAGCTGCTGCGATCTCTATCAGGGAAACATATATTACCCTTCTCGAAGAAGGCGGGGGCAAGCGATGCCGAAGATACCGCCGGTCAATTTGTGCTGTCGTGGGTCGCTCGTCGGCTACGGATTCATTGCCCCTTGTCTTTTTATTCTTTATATATCCGGATCTTGCTTTTTTCGTTTCTTCGAGATTCAATCATTTCTACTCGTGCTGGGACCCGTCGAATTTACTTGTCTTGTTGTTTATCTTGTTGTTATCTTTATAGTGTCGACACCCAGAATCAGCCTGCAGGGCTATGCAGGCTCCTTCATCCTGGCTTTGAAGCCCTTCCCCCATTCTGGTGAGGGATGGGGTTTGGGATATTGATGCAGTTGTTACTTATCAGCTATGGTGGCAGTCACTCTTTGTTGATTGAGATGGAAATATTGGAAGATCGGAATGTCTATTACAATATCTGCAGGTGAAATATTGCGTTTAAACTAGGAACTATGGAAAAGATACCAGCAACTTTATCTTGAGCCACCTTTACAGCTATAGCAGAATGACATTACCTGAATATTGTTTGATGAGTTTGTATCCCTTTTCAGCTAGAGGGCTGAAAGTCTCTTGACTTCAAGCCCTTAATTGCAAATCAAATAACTTCTTCATCACCAATTTTTTGAAGACAATGTTAAGAAAGCGTTTAATCCATTGAATTGAGCATTGAGTGATAAGATATGTTATATCTTACCTGGAACCAACGAGGAAGTCCTCTCAAACGATGTCTCTTACTGAGTTCCCTTGGATGGCTCAAATGGGATAACCGATTCCCATATCTGCAATACCGATGTCCCAGTATTACTCATTCCCATGATTGCAATCGCCACCGCCTTGCTCTCTGGTTCTTCATCATTTACCGCCCAGGCATATGACGCACGCGAGGAATATGATGTCAGATTCGACAACTCGCCCACAATAGCCGCCAGTCGTTCGTCATTGCTCGGAGACTTTGCAAGATCTGCAAAGTGCGCCAGAGTGACAAAGGCCGCGGGAATGATGAGTGCCATGTTGACAACGGCCCCTACACCCCGTCCATCGGCCACGGACAGAGAGCCGAGTTTCCCGCCTAATTTGGACTTCAACATGACTTGTACATAACCGGAGAAGACGCATTTGCAAAATATCACGAGGACCGTGGTAGTAAGAGATATGTCCTTGACGATCTTGTCCTTAACCGGGTCGCGCGCGAGTAGGAACTCGACGCCTCCTTGTATGGATGCCGCTGCGATGCCCAGAATCATGGAAGGCGTTCCGAATGGATTATCTCCACCGGGGAGGGATTCGCGCCTCAGACATATTCACACAAAGTTGCCAATAAAAATCGAAAATCCCGCCATGGCATGGCCCTTGCTGAAGACCGCTCCGCTTGCTGCGCCGACTCTGGGATGGTCAATCATGCCGGCGACGCCATGGCTATGTATGTCCATGACATCCATGTAACATACCCCATGGGGTAGGCAGGATGGCGGACGGCCCGAACCGCCACCTCCCCGCTCACCGAGGTGGCGATGGCTAGAGTAAGTTCAAGTTGTCCATGTCAACAGATTTGGATGTCAAAGGTTGAGGAGCCGTTGTCGATGTGCTTTGGCTTTGCTAACTACTAGTTAACTTACGGAATTACTTAATTCCGGTGGTTCTCCTTTCAACCTTTCTCCTGGCGTGCTAAATATCCACAAACATCTTTTGAACTGGAAAGTCAGAACAGAACGTTGTTTTGTTCTTACCTTACATGATGTCTAACTCCTTGAAAATGCTGAATGATGAATGGTGGAAATGGGGATTCTGATGTGTGTGAAGGCACCAATCAAAGTCCTAGCCAAGGTTGACTATGGACAAGTTAAAGGTGCAGGGCGGAGACTGACCAGTGTGAATTCTAGTGTCACTCATCAGTGAAGGTCATCAGAAAATTAATATATTAACTTGGCCAGTCCCATTCTAGCTTTGTCCACACCCCAGCATTCTCCAGGAATATTTTGTTTCTTGAAGCTGCCAGGCAGACAGTGAGACGGAGCAGTGGAGCGAGTACTGACGGAGCAAGGACCTGACGAAGACGACGATATAAAAGTACTTAGAATGGATGGGCCTACGGATGCACCTCGCGCGCCGAGAGCGATGACTTTACCAGCAGATGAGGAAGCGGGGCTATACCCTAAGTTGTGCTTGTTCAGTCTGCTACAGCCATTTAATGGAGACCGTATTGAGTGAGAGTCCAGACGCAATGCGGACAGGCTAAGCCCTACGGAACTGCGACGCTCATTTTTGGACAGTATCTCATACTTCTGCGATACAAAGCCTGGTGGATCCACGGTGACGGCTGCGGCGTTGCAGAAGCTTGTGCTTAGCAACACCCTATGGCTTGCTGCGAACGAGACTCCACCAGCGTATGTGCTGGCCTTTGTGTTCGGAATTCTATCCACATTGCAAGATGGGTTGGATAACGCGACTAGCCAACAAGAGTTGGAGCGGCTTGTCTTGAAGAACGCTGTTAAATTCTCAGGTGTGCGAATGGAATTTTACAGGCAAAAGATGATCCCGTTAGCCCAGAAATGTGTGGCTTCTTTGCGAGCAACGGGTAACAGGCCCGAAGGTGAGTACAATACTGTTCACAAGCATTGTTGATGAGTGATATTGGAGAAAGGTAATTGTATACAGATGACCGCCTTTGTTCTTGGCTCAAGAAGATTCGGAATGAGACCGACTGGCGAAGGCTAGCTACTATCTGCTATGATGCAAGAACCGTCCAGCTTGAAGAGCTGAGGTACCTCTCAACCGAAAGCGGGCTTAATACTGATTTTGGCGAACTCGCACACTATATCGGCCGCCTCGGATCTCACCAGCATGCAACCCGGTCTCTATGCATAGCGTTCAAGGCGGTGCCCTCCCTCCAGAAAATCAGAGATGTACGCATTGAGACTTCGTCGGAAGTACGAACAATTTGGCTAGACCCTATAGAGCCTTACAAACTTATAAGGGATATCACCATAGACCACTCCCTTACCCCGCATATCTCACGCATCATGGGAAATTTCGCCGACCATGACGTGAAACATGATATCTGGCCTCAGGCTCAGAACCAGAAACCCATCGTCACCCGTATACACGCGGAGCTGCTGCTGGTTGACCTCTTCAGCCGCAAGTCCTTTCGATTCGTTGATGATGATAGATACGTCGGCTGCAGCAAGGGTGCCTGCTACTTCTGCTACTCTTGGATCACCCTGCATCACAAGGGGTTCGTAAGCCCGGCCAGCCATGGGAAGGTCATTCCCGGATGTCGTGGGCCCGACATCGATCCTGCCCGTGATATAAATGGTAGTGGAGCAAAGAGGAGAATGGAGATGAACAAGAAGGTGTCCAGGCAAGTTGAGCAAGATATCTTGCACCTGTTCAATCGTGAGCGGCCGGTTTCGCAGACCGTCCCTCGACCCCTCTCTACGGATGGATCGAGTAGGGCACCGAGTGCCATGCCATCGAGCATTCAGCACAGATTGTGAATGCATACTTATTGTGAGTCACTCAAGTATCCCTAAGGATCGTGGAAACTTAGAGAACGGATAGGCCGGTGAAATGGTCACCGGGATGGATATAGTGCAAACTTTCGGGCCTGTTTGTCAATATATTCACCTTTTATGTTCGTTTATTCCTTCATAGTTTAATTATTTTAATTATTTTCGGGTTTATAATACCACAGCCTTCAAGTTTGAAACTGGAGCAAAACTTGTGATCCAAAAGAGGCTAGAGTAAGCTACTTCGCGAACAATGTGGTTGAGTAAAACTCTCTCGTGAGATGAATTACAGTAGTCAGGACGCCGTAGCAGGATTATATACCGAAGGAATTAATCACCGTCTACACCATATATGATGGAGAAAACCTTTTGAGTCTGTATGTAAAATCGAGGAGATCAATGGGTTTTGAATGTCACTGCAAATAAAATATTGCATTGAAATTATAAACTCTGGAAAAGATATCTCTGATAATCCACTTCCCTAACCAATGATGATAAAGCAAGACCAAAAACAAAGGAAATGAAAAATTCATATGATGGTAGATGCAGAGAAGAAAAGAGCATCAGCCCAGCCATGATTTCACACTCACACCAGTTCCGCCAACTCCTGGTGCTGCAAAGGAAATAGGAAAGTGATCAGATGGAATTCGAAAGTAGAAAAAAAGGAATCGCTGGGATAAAGGAGAGAAATCCAAGAATGGAAAGGCTAACCAACGTATCAGTGAGGCTATGATGAAGTTGCTCAAAGGATGCAGAATGATATCAAGAGGAAACAAGTAAAATCTGGAAGGTAGGTAAAGCAGCCCGAAGACTGAAGTGAAACAGTGACGCGCCTGGATATGATATTGAAACATGGATGCTGTTCGTTAACTCCGTTTCTCAAGGAGTCATAAGCTTGTTGCTTTTGATGTATGAAGTCGACATGGGTATTTTCGTCTATTCGCCGGTATCGTAAAGGTTTTGATTGAGAATCTTTGTCATGGTGAACATGTGCACGCGATCTTGTTTGAATACCGCGCGCATCGGATCGTCGCACATAATCTGACGTCGATCTGAGGGGTCTTGAAGGTCGTGGCGGTGGATGTATTGCCAGACTCGTTTGACAGTTTGTGGTCGCGAGAGCTGCCACGAGATTAGCAGGTAATAAACACGGAAACGAAGGTATACATACTGCAATCTCTCCGTCCAGTAATGCGGACAGTGCCGGCGACAGAGTTAACGGTTTCTTCAGAATGTTAGCGAATTCGATACGAAAGGTGGTAGGAGTAATACATGGAAGCCTCCGGTTCTAGTCACTTCTTTTTTCGGTTCCGAGCCCGAGCCCTCAAGGTCAGAGTCATCTTCCGCCTTCACCTTTTTAGCCGTCTTTGATTTGGTGGCCTTCTTCTTTTTAACGGGTGCCGCTTTTCTCTGGTTTGCACCCCGTGTCGGCCTCGCACGTAGGTTTTCTTCTGCCTGTAACCTTGCCGCAAACGCCGCGTCGGAATCGATCAGATCTGATTTTCGCTTCTTATTTGGCGGTGATTTTGCCGGCGGGGTGGAGGTTGCTTCCGGTTCCGCGCTGCGTTTCAGAGGGGAGGCGGACGGCCCGGGGGAGACGGATTCAACGGCGGAGGTGCTTGTTCCGTTTTCGGTTCTATGGCCGTTGACGGCTGGTGTGACGGAATGCGATGCCGAAGGGTTCCTGCTATCGACATTTTCGGCAAAGATATCGAACCGCTGCATGATAAGGTTCTTGATCGCGGCCTGGTGGATGTCCAATGAGCAAACGAGGTCAATTGAGTCGGTGTAGAGCTCACCTTGTATGGCAAGAGGTCATGGCCAGTCGCCTCTTGTAGACCCCTCCGGATGCGCTTCTCCGAAATGGTGGTGAGATCGCTGGCGGCTAGGATGGAATCGATGATCCCGATATAGGATTGCATGACATCGGGTGGCACTGCACAGGTAATTATCAGCCTAGGTAATATATATCAGAGGGCATAATTCCTCACACTCCATCTTGACTTTGGATCAGTCGCGGTATGACGCAATGGCCAAGTGGCTCGGCTGAATGTAGCTTGAGCTCAGATCAACGTTGGCGAAATGGATATTTATCTGAAGCTGTGTAGATAGCGGGGCAAGCTGCGACTAGTCCAGCCAGATGATAGGGAAGATGATATTAGAGCACAGAAACAATGAAGCTGTGGAACAGCGGCAGGTTGCGTGAGAGGAAAGAGAAGGAGAACGACGGAGAGAATGCCGAAGGGGCGAGGAGTGAATATAATCAATCAATTAGGCGGGCAAGTGTGGCAGCAGGCATCAAAGAAAGAAACCCACGCTCAAAGGAAGAATGGCATCCTCAACCTCATCCTCATCCTCCGTTGCCCTTGGATGATGTCTCGGTGCTTGTCTGTCTGCGAGATATCGTGATGCTCAGCGGGGAACAGGTGATTTGGCTGACTCAGCAGGCACTAGCCACGGCTGTGGCGCGGGGAAAGGGCGCTATGCCGAAAGGGGCGACGAAGAGGCGCCACACACACAAAAAGATTGCAGCAAATTTGACGGCAACGACAGCGACAGGACTGCACGACGAGAGCACGCACACAGTTCACGATGGCTCCGAGTTTTGACACGCTGTCCGAGCAGGACCTCCACGAGGAGGAGATTGAGATCGACTTTTCAGGTACAGACTCGGATCCTTGACGGAGGAAGTGAAAGTTTCGCTAATGAAGAATTAGATCTCAAGGCACAATATGAAGTCCGATTAGAAAAAGGCTTGGATGCGTTTGTCGTGATCGATGGATTGCCAGTGATTCCCGAAGACAGCAAACCCAAGCTTGTCAAATTCTTGTTGAAGAAATTGAACACCGCGGGACACACGACGGAGGATGCGATTTTCATGCCCGTTGGCGACAACGGCAAGACTGAGGGGTAAGTCTCCGACCAAGGGGATAATGGGACTTGCTGACTTGTTAGATTCGCCTTTGTTGAATACGACACACCTGAGCAGGCGATCGCGGCGACCAAACGGCTCCATGGCACTCCTCTTGACAAGAAACACACGTTGCTGGTCAACAAGCTGACAGACATCGATCGCTATGGACGCGAAGGCCGCATTGAGGAGGAATACACGCCACCAAATATTGAGCCATTCCAGGAGAGGGAGCACCTCCGGTCGTGGTTGGGTGACCCGAACGCCCGTGATCAGTTTGTGATGTTTCGAGGCGACAAGGTGGGCGTGTTTTGGAATATGAAGAATAACCCACCTGAGAACGTGGTTGATCGGGACCACTGGACACAGCTGTTTGTGCAATGGTCTCCGATGGGTACATATCTTGCATCTGTGCACCCGCAGGGACTCCAGCTTTGGGGTGGCCCGCAATTCACCAAGCAAAAACAGTTCCCTCACCCGTACGTCCAGCTTGTCGAGTTTTCACCGAACGAGAGCTACATTACGACTTGGTCTGCGCGCCCGATCGAAGAAGGCGTCCCTGGTCTGTCTGTCGAGGAGGAGGGGAAGAATATTATCATCTGGGATATCAAGACTGGAAAACCGCTCCGATCTTTTGTTTCGTACGAACTCTCTACACCCGCTGCCCCTGGCGATGCCGAGGCCGCACCAAAGAAAAAGGTACAATGGCCCGCCTTCAAGTGGTCGGCAGACGAAAAGTATGTTGCGCGGATGCTCCAAGACCAGTCGATATCCATCTACGAGGCGCCGACTATGAACCTGCTCGACAGGACGTCGGTTAAAATTGAAGGTGTGCGGGAATTTGAGTGGTCGCCAGCTACCGTTCAGCGCGAGGGTGTCAAGCGCTACGAACAGTTGCTTTCCTACTGGACTCCTGAGATGGGCAGTAATCCCGCCAAGGTCGGTTTGATGAGCATTCCCTCGAGAGAAGTTGTGCGAACCCGGAATCTTTTCAACGTGTCGGATGTGAAGCTGCACTGGCAGTCCAAGGGAGCGTACGTCTGCGTCAAGGTGGACCGACACTCGAAATCCAAGAAATCGCTTGCCACGAACCTTGAAATTTTCCGTGTCCGCGAGAAGGGTGTTCCTGTTGAAGTCGTCGACTCATTGAAGGATACTGTGATCAACTTTGCCTGGGAGCCCAAAGGCGATCGTTTCGTGCTTATTACAGCAGGAGAAACCACAGCCGGCGCTGGTGTGGCTGTCGTGCCAAAGACGGCGGTCTCCTTCTTTGCCCCTGAAAAGACCAAGAGCGGCGCCGCCGGCAACTTCAAGCTTGTTCGCACCGTTGATAAGAAGACGAGCAACGGCATCTACTGGTCGCCCAAGGGGCGATTCGTGGTTGTTGCCACAGTGCACTCCCAACAGAACTTTGACATGGACTTTTGGGATCTGGACTTTGAGGGCGAGAAGCCGGAGAGCGAGAAGGATCTGGCTGCAAATTTGCAGCTGATGAAGACTGTGGAGCACTTTGGTATTACAGACGTCGATTGGGATCCCACTGGCCGCTACGTAGTCAGCAGCGCCAGTGCCTGGACGCATCAGGTATGTCCTTCCTATTACTAGGTAATGTTCTCTACTAATTGGTTAGCTTGAAAACGGCTTCAACATCCACACCTTCTCCGGCACAACGCTGGCCGAGCACCCGACAGAGAAATTCAAGCAGTTCATTTGGCGTCCGCGCCCGCCTACGTTCCTGTCGAAAGAAGAGCAGAAGCAGGTCCGCCGCAACCTGCGCGA
This sequence comes from Malbranchea zuffiana, assembly GCA_039700045.1. Classification (NCBI taxonomy): domain Eukaryota; kingdom Fungi; phylum Ascomycota; class Eurotiomycetes; order Onygenales; family Malbrancheaceae; genus Malbranchea; species Malbranchea zuffiana. The sequence goes on along the minus strand of JARUPO010000011.1, from coordinate 80,737 downwards.
GTACTCGCGCGAGTTCGAGGAAGAAGACAAGTACGCCGTCGACATTGCCAACACTGCCGTCGTCGAGATGCGGAAGCGCGTATTCAACGAGTGGGCTGCATGGCTTAAGCGGGAGAAGGAGCTGCTGGAAGAAGAGCGGGATGCGTTGGGCATCTCGACGGAGGAGGCTGATAAGCAGATTGTGTCGACTACAGAGGCCGAGGGGGATGCCGTGGTTGAGGAGATTGTGGAGGAGATTGTCGAGGAGACGGAGGAGATTGTTGCATGAACATGAACTATGATTATGAATGTTTACCTAGGTACTAGATGAGGCAGGTATTGAAATTGTAATGCATTCATTCTAAATGATATTTAAACCAGGTTACAGCCTGATTGAATGCCTGCTCCATGGCATACTTGATCTGCTTATTCGTGAGATCACCACGCACAGCAAACCCGTGCTCCACGCCGCTATACAGATTGATCTGATACGGAAGCCCAGTCTTCTTCAATATCTCCTCCGACTTATGCCGTAGCTCAGCGGGGAAAATCGTATCGGTTTCTGAACTTATTAGCAACTACTCCTAAGGCCTAAGGGGGGATATACATACCTGCTGCCGCAATGGAGAACGGCCCCTGTATACCCGCCAGCTCCTCGTCCGAGATAAACGACGGATGCGCCGTGAATCCGGCATCGATTCCGCCCCCTTCGGCCATGAAGCGAGCCACATACTACAGTTCCTCATCAGCATCGCCACCATATAACTCGGAGAGGAACCTACCTTCCCACCAAAACAATATCCCACACCCGCGATCTTCGTCACGCCCCTCTCCCTCAAATACGCAATCGCATCTTTTACTACTGGATCAACCTTTTCCACGGGATGTCCCTTTAACCACTCCATCACATCCCCGCTCTCACCAGGCTTGTACGGGGCCCCGTGAAACAGGTCGGGCGCAATGGTAAGGAAGCCCTGCGCGGCGAAGTTGTCGGCGAGGAGCTTGGCGTTGATGTGCTCGTGTCCGAGGATGTCGGTGAGGAGGAGGATGGCAGTGTTACTTTGGGGACTGGTGGGTGGGGAAGAGATGTAGGTGGATGTCCCGTTTATGGTGGTCAGCTCGCCGGTGGGTGTGCCGTCGTGCTTAAAGCCGCGGGCGCAGCAGTCGGCGGGCGGGTGGGAGGCCATGGTCACTTATTCTTAGAGGTATGAATGATATGAATGGATATGATGGGATTGATTGATTTAAATAATTACCTTGGGATGATGGAATGGTTGCTGATGAATAATTGTGCCCCTCGCGCGGGGAGATGTTCAGCCGGAGATAAGTGGATGATGTCCGACGCCATTTGTAAGATGACCAGCGAACAGCTTGAGTGGATTCTATCCTGGTGCTTGTCAGTTTTTTAGTTTGATGATACTGTAAAGAGCTCCCATGATGGACAATGTTAGGAGAATCTGTCTTCATCTGGTTACAACCGGCGCACTGGCCTGACACGAGAGAGATCTTCAGCTCATGTTCAATTTCAGCTTGACAGATCCAGCAACATTGTAGGACCGTCTCATTAAACAGGAGCTTCGCTGTGGTCAAGTCGATGTTGCAGCTACGGCCGAAGAGACGGAAGAGACAGCTAGAACATTCGGCCCGGTATAAGACTCGGGATAGTTACCTTCCTGGCACTGGATTCAAACCTTCACGATGTTATGATGGCATTAATCATCATCTCCGGAGACTTGTCTCCACTATAGCACATCCCAGTTGCCCCGAGCCTGGGATCTCTCCGAGCTGACAGAGAAACTTGTGGATGAGAGTACATATATATATCAGACAGCAGCAGTTGTAGATAGATAGCAAGAAACAACAATTGCACAAGATAAATACGAGAAGTATGTCTATTAAATTCCTCATCACGGGCGCCACCAGCGGCCTCGGCGGCTCCATCTTGTCCACCCTCTATCAACACATCTCTTCCTCTGGCGGTGATCTCTCGACCATCGCCGCTTCGTCTTCCCGCGCTGAGGCTGCTGGCCCCTTACAAGCACAGTACCCCGGCATCCAGTTCCGCCAGCTCAACTACGATGATCGGACTTCTCTCGTCAAAGCCTTGGAAGGGGTGGAGCGCTTCTTCTTCGTGTCGAGTCCTGTGGGGGATACGGAGAGGCGCAATGGGCAGCATGAGAATGTCGTCTGGGCGGCCAAGCAAGCCGGTGTAGGACATGTATGTTCTCCCTTAATAGAGGAGGGACTGAGGCTAATAGGATAATAGGTGTATTATTCGAGTCTGGCGCTGGGCGGGTATGGCTTTGATTCAGAGGCTTCGGTGCAGCAGGCTCATCTCGTCACGGAGAGACTACTCAAAGAGTGAGCCTTTTCACCTATGTGTGTGAACGAAGCTAATAGGATATGTAGGTCTGGTCTGGCGTATACGGCAGTCCGCGAAGGCATCTACATCGACGCCTTTCCCTTCTTCGTCTTCTGGTATCCTAACACAACAACCATCTACCAGCCGGCCGACGGACAGATTGCCTTTGCCTCGCGAGCTGAGCTTGGAGAGGCCACCGCCAAATTAATGCTCAAGGACCCCTCGACACTGTCACTAAAGGATAATATCGCCCTCCTCACCGGCTCACGTACCTACACCTTTACCGACGTGGTGGCCGCCATCTCCCGCGGCTCAGACACACAAATCAAGATCGAGAAGGTTAGCAAAGCAGAGTTTGCGCGGGTGCTGGCGGACGAGGACGCGAAACCGGGCCGCGGCGGGAAGAGCGAGGCGTTTTTCAATGTCTGGTTGAGTGTGCTGGAGGGCTTTGAGAAGGGGGAAGCCAGTCTGGTTGATCCGCTCATGGGCGAGTTGTTGGGACGAGAGCCAAGGGATGCGATGGAAATGGTGGAAGAACTTGTCAGGGAGGGAGCAAAGACGGGCGGATATACGTGGCATCAGAATTATTCATTCGCCCATTAATTACCTTTTAATTATAATAGTTGTCGTCATTGACTGTCCCAAGGAAGATCCTGTCGTCAACCATAGTTAGTTGTTCTTCCCAGACCCTGATATATACCGGGATGCCCCGTTGGTTGCCCCGTTCATTGGTGACAGCGCGACCCGACCGACTGGGTGCGCCCTCACTGTCGGATCTCTTCCTCACAGCACTCACAACTGACATTCACGATAGCCATCTCACAGCATCTTGACTACGACAACTCGACCTGGACATCAGTGGTCAAGGTCAAGCAGTCGAGTTGTGCAAGCTTTGTGGCCAAAGTCAAATCCCGCCTTCAAGGCAGCTTCCTCCTCACCTCTTCTCTTCTCTCCTCAACATCTCCATTCTCTCTTTTCATTCCTTCTTCTCGTCTCAGAGCTCGACTCTTCTCTCTTCGTCATGAGCATGTACGCCCTCGAGCCCGAGCGCTCGCACCCTCACATGCCTCCTCTCCCCCTCGACCAGATCCCCCAGCCCTACCCGCCCCAGCAACAGCGTCCCTCCATGCCCATGCCGTCCGCGACCACCGCAGTGACCGCACAACCACCACCATCCGCACCTCCCCAGCCTCTCTCCACCGTCTACGAGGGCCGCGCCTACAGACTCGATGTCGTCCAGCAACCTATTCGTGCCCGCATGTGTGGCTTCGGTGATAAGGTCTGTTCTTGTTCTTGTTCCTAGCTTGTTCCGCTGGTTGATGCGATCCACCTTTTCACCCGCGGTCCTTGCCGTGACATACCATGGATATTTGAACAAGAGGATATAAGAAGGAATGTATTGATGTTCTTTCTTAGGACCGCCGCCCTATTACGCCCCCGCCTTGTGTGCGGCTCGTCGTCATTGACGTCGACACCCAAAAGGAGATTGACCCTTCGTGCGTCCTCCACCTCGATATTAGGTATTAGTACTGACAGGATAGTGAAATTGATACCTCCTTCTTCGTCCTCACCGTCGACCTGTGGAACGCAGAAGGCGATCGCGAAGTCAACCTGGTCCGCCACTCGGCCACCTCGCCCTCCATTTCCACCGCAAGCGCGTCCTCCTACCCTCCCCCTCCCCAGACCATCGCCCAGTATCCGCCCTATGCCCACCCGTCCATGTACGGCCATCCGTCCTACCCGCAATACTATGGCTCCCAGTCGGCCTATGGTCAGCAGCAGCCAATGCCCTATGGCGGACAGCCCTACTACGGCATGCCTGGTTACTATCCCCCCGGGACGCCTCAGCATATGGCGACCCAGATGATGCCGCAGATGGCTCCGGCTGCACAGACGGGCATGTTCACCCGTAATCTGATCGGGAGTCTCAGCGCCAGTGCGTTTAAGCTGTCGGACCCGGAGAATAAGATTGGCATCTGGTTCATCCTGCAGGATCTCAGTGTTAGAACCGAGGGTGCATTCCGGTTGGTCTATCTTCCTATATGTTTATACCGATACTAATGGGTAGACTTAAAATGAACTTTGTCAACGTCGGCGCCCCTGCACGCGAATCCGACTCGGCCAGCGGCACCCCTCCACCCGCCGTCCTCAGCCACGGCTCGTCCCCAATTCTAGCGACCGTCTTCTCGGATCCCTTCAGCGTGTACTCGGCCAAGAAGTTCCCCGGCGTCATCGAGAGCACCCCGCTCAGCAAATGTTTCGCCATCCAGGGGATCAAGATTCCGATCCGCAAGGACGGCGTCAAGGGGGCCCGCGGCAGTACTCTCTCGGCCGTCCATCCTGTCAAAGAGCGCAATGGCGATGCCGACGAGTGGGAGGATTAACTTTCTTCTTTTTTTTAACCTCTTTTTTGACCATGAGTATTGTTTCGGCTTACCTTCTGATGATGATTGATTTGGCTTTGGTGTCTGGCGGTGGTCGTCAATGAGGAATGGCGTTGAAAAGCTACGTTTTGGGGAGATTCTTGTCTTTCTCTGTCTCTTTTTGGGGTACGTTCTTGGATTAGGAATTGGTGTATGTCGGTGGTGTCTCTCGCTTGCCTGTTGAATTGAAATGCGTCGTATACATAGTTTATGCAGGAGTTATCTACTTTCTCTTTCACTTCTACTTTCTCTTTCACTTCTTTCTTTAGTCAAAGAAATAAAAAAGGAAGAAGGAAAAAAGAACTCCGATAGGGGGAATCGAACCCCCGGCTGCTGTGTGAGAGACAGCGATGTTAGCCACTACACCATATCGGATGATATATTTCCTTAACCTTGAACCTTATCCATATCGAAGGACGTTGAGTCCAACTCTCTAAACTTGAACATATCATAAATCATTACATCTAATATCTAAACCAAACACCCGCTTGCTTCCCATCTCTTGCGGTTCTAATACGTCTTGGTCTTTCCATTCACGCGAAAATAAACCCACTTCAACACCTCCGTATTCACCGTCATCAGCGTCGCACTGAGCATGAACAATCCCACGCGCCACGGCGTCGACAGCTGCTCGAACAAAGGATACGGGTACCTTCACTTATCAGTAAGAGAGATCTACCCTTGGAGGTGGGGTGCGTACCATCCGTTATTCTTGTAGCACTGCTCCACCCAGAACCAGTATCCGAATGCGATGGAGGTTGCGAGGCCGAGAGAGGGGAGCGCGGTGATGGTCCAGGGGGGAGAGAGGAGGAGGAGATCGAGCAGTAGCGCGATGGCGGGGGCGGCGTGGAAGCCCAAGTCTACACACATACACCTAGTTAGGGAAACTCATGTCTGGGAGACTGGAGTGAGGAGGACTACCGGCGAGAGGAGTCTGGATGGCCCATTCCGGCACGACGAGTTTCTCGTCGATCTGGAACCTCTTAGCTCTGGATTGGATAGTAGTAGTAGTAGTAGGTGGAAGTACCAGTTTCAGACTCCAGTATAGAATGCTGATGAGCACTTCCAATGGCGCACTGCACACGGACAACACGTTCTTGATCTGGAAGAGACGGCGGGACACCAGTAGGTCTGCGGCCAGCCCCGTGGCGAATGTCAGGGTTGCCAGCGACAGGCCGATTATGGTCAGGTATTGGAAGTGCCAGCCGTATGCGAGGCTCCTACTCCTTGTTAGCGAGGTTGGTGAGGGGAGGAACGGGATTCGTACGCGAAGTTCGGATTGTCGAGGATGCTATCGTCTCATGTCAGTTGGATTCGTGGTATGAGGAGGTGTACTTACTATTTGTATGATGCGGAGAAACTTAACAGGCCGGCGAGCTACTCCAGTCAGTACCTAGGAAGCCCTCGTCTCGTCTTAGGTTCAGGGAACTACATGTATGAGAGAGGAGAGGCCGAGGCCTGGTGACGGGAGTCGTTGTAGCGGGTGTTGTAGGGGGTGTTTGGAGGAGGCCATGCTGGATATCGTCTACGCTGAACGAGAATCAAAATAAGCAGAACAGAAAGAAAGAATGAAAGAAAGAAAAGAGAGTGGAAGATGAGATCTCAAGGACGGGTAGCTGAAGAGGTCAGCCTTGCCGCCCACTAAGTTAACTTACGCCCACTGTCTTGGTGTTATCGTCAGCCAAGCAAGGGACGAACTCTCGTCTCCGCCCTTTCTTATCAAACTTATCTTGATAACATTTTCATCCCTATCTATCATCAGTTGATACGATCCTCCTATAACTATATCTATCAACGACTTCCACCACCTCATTCCTCATACTTATATTCAACATGTCCGACCACCGCCAAATCTCCTACGGCCGCGGCGGTGCAGGTATCCCCCATCACCTCCTCTCTCTCAAACTTGAACCCCTTCTAATAAGTGATAGGCAACATGTCCGCTCCCTCCACCACCTCCCCCGCCCATCCGCGCGCAGAAGACCTGGTCACACCCACCCTCAAAGCAGAAATCTACACCACAGGCCGCGGCGGGACGGGGAACATGGTGGCCAACGAGGACCCGGAGACCGCGCGCGTCAGTCAGGATCTGGATGCGCCGCCGCCCGTGCTGAGGGGGAGTGGTGAGGAGGTTTACCTCACGGGGAGGGGTGAGTTCTTTTCTTCCTTACTTTTCTTTGGGGAGGTGGCTGATGGTGTTGGGTAGGTGGCGCGGCGAATATTCATCGCGTTGATGAGGAGGAGGAGCGCGAGCATGAGATTTCGAGGTCGAAGACGGTGGATGAGACGCAGCAGCGCAGACTAGCGAGGGATAAGGAAGGGAAACACGAGGAGAAGAAAGCGCATGTTCTCGAGCGCGCGGTGTCGGCGTCGGATTCGAATCGATAGGGGGATTCTCTTGCTGGTTCTATGTTCTTGTTGGGAGGAATATCTTGGAGTACGGGACGGCGTTGGATCAATCTTCACTCTGCACATAGTATCGGAATGAATTCATTTCATAACACGTAATTCGTATATACTCAATCACAACCATAGCCCGCTTCCTATATACGTAACAGATATAAAGGTTCAGCCTAAAAACTCCCCATTCGCAAGCACCGTCCACGGCAGGTTCTCCTGCCACGACTTCTGCATCAGCTTCCTCGCCCGTCGAATCTACTCACGTCAGTACAGAAAATGAAAGAAGAGGGGCCAGGGAAGAAAAAAGAGCTCACCTGCTTCAATCCCACCCCCTCGAACCCCTTGAACCGCTCCCGAATCTCTTCCCTCCGCTTCATATCCAACGTCTCGCAACCAGCCGTAAACAGCGGAAACAGACAACACACCTCTGCCACCCCGCCGTACGGAACCCGGCCCAGAGTCTCGATCAAATCATCGACAGTTTCCCGCACAACCGATTCCGCCGCGCTCATTCCAAATACACGTCTGTAAAGCTGCACGACACCCGCGAGTCGGTATGCCTCGTCGACTGCCGCCATCTCTCCCCGTTCAAGCTTCCCGTGGTGTGTCCTGCGGTGATAATCCGTGGCCCGAAGATCTTTCAAATCGGCGAGTAATTTCTCCGCTTCGGCGAGGACTGCCGGCGGAGGGTCCCATGCTTTGTACAACTGGCCAGAGGAATCAAGCTGTAAATTATCGCATTGATGGGTCAATTCTGCCAGCCTTGCCAGGAGGGAGCGGCATCGCAAGGTGAAGCCGGTAAAACAGTCGATTTCAAGGTCGCTGGACGGACTCGGCGGTTCATTGAGGATTACAGTGGACCAGTAGTTGCCGCGAAATAATGGAGGTTCGGTTTGTCGGGAGGATAGACTGCCCATGATGTCTAGATATCCGAGCCACCGGCAGAGGAAGAATTCGACTTTCCTTGGAGTGATATGTTGCTGAATCTGTTTTCGCGCGAGGAAGATGTCACGGGCTAGTTTAAGGTGGCTCTCCCATGGAATTGGCACCTCAAATGTGCCTGGAGATATGATCTTCAAGGACGCCAGCGTCACTGCGGTGGCGAGACTAGTGTCTGAGATTCTTTCATTCGGGTCTGTCAGAGCATGCCGGAGTTTCGGAAAGACGTCGCGTGTCCAATGGGCAATTCGGTTGTATGGCTCGGGATACCCAAGCAGGCGGGCGCGGTGGCTGGCAGAGTATGCCAGCAAGAGGTTCAAAAGGTATGTGTCCTCGATGGCCACTGTATTTATTAGCATGTTCAGCTGCAAGGGACACTGGAGCACTCACTTGCTGGCAAAACAGTTCCAAACGGATTATATGAGCAGTCATGTGGAACAAGGATCTTTGATGTATGATTCAAAAAGTGGTGAAAGTACAAAAGATCAATTGGATTCTCCTGTAATGTAGAAGGCAACGGGGACAGATGACGCGGGATATTTATCGGAACAGGACGAGCGTAGTATCCGCCTTTAGCAAACACAGTTGTGACTCTCTTTCGGGCCTCGTGGTCAGATCCCGACGGGCTAGATGCGGTTGGGCTCCAGGGATATGCCGGCTCAGCTGTTACATTGTATTCAATGGCTTTAGAATCATCGTTTTTGTTGATATCTAGATCCACACGACCACAGTCGAAGCCATAGCTGATGGTGTCCTCATTCGACCCGGTCACACGAACTGACATGGGACTTTTAGCCCTGAGCCCTGGATTAGAGAAAGCGGGAGCATCTGATTGCGACAAGAGGGACTGAACCGTGACCCGCTGTAGTTCGGCAGGGCCTTCTTCCGAAGTTGTATCAGAGGAATCGGGCGAAAATGGCGGTCGTTCGGATACCCCAGGAGTATGACCAGCGGAACTTGTTGCAGAGTATCCAGTCTCGTCGGTGCGTGGATTTGTCAGCTTACGGCGCTTCGCGTCGCGCCCAGCAGAAGCCAGACGAGGCTGAGGGTTCGATGTGGGGAGATTGTGAGCCAGCTGTTGGAATGCAGAGTGGTTTGTAAATCGAACCGCGGCAATTGTTCCGGGACTAGCCCCTAGTGAGTCGGCCGGCGACAGATAGGATGCCAGTCGCGATTGAGCTGCCAATGACGATGTGCTTCCTTCCTCCGAAAATATTGTCGAGGGGGATGGATAGCTGCGATGAGCAGTGGCATTGGAATGCAGCGGAGGGTACGAGCCCATCGGAGATTCAGACGCTTTGTTCTCATGCGGAGGATGGAGCTGAAAATTAAAGTCCTTGTTTGTTGAAGTGCCAGTTCCATGGTCTGTCTTCGGCGCGGTCATAGGGAGGGTCGACACTGAGAATTGCGTGGTAGAGGCTACCGGTATACTCGAACTCTGCTTGCTCTTCCCCCTCCCCTCCCAGTTAAGCCGGATGCTATAGTCGCACGTCTCTCCCTGCCGCTGGCAATTCAGGCAACTTGGCTTTTCCTCACCACTAGACCGCCATCAATAACCCGGGCCCGAAATCCGTAGTCACAGCCGCACGTACATACCATTTCACTTTCCTAGCCTTACATGGCCTTAAACACATCAGCTTTATCCTCTGCAAAGAACGCCAGGTAGATATTTACCAGCAACCATTCCGACTCCGCTTCTTCGGTTCCGGCGCGCCCGGTTTCTTGGGTCGAGGCATGTTCTCAGCGGAAGCTCGACTAATCTCCTCCCAGGGCTGGGTGCCAATGCATTTGCTTCAGGACGCAGGTTCAGGCGTCGCAGGAGGCCCCTTGGACTGCGGCTCATTTAAGCGTGGTGGGATTGCAGGGGTCAGGTCCACGCCATCGTCCAGAGACACGAACGGCGCTGGGGTTCATGACAGACCCAAGTCAGAAGCTGTAACAATCGTCCTTTGGCACGATATAGACTGTGATATCAACAACTCCTCGCTGTCGTCTGTCAGGACGGACCGGCGCGGATATATATTTGTCCGACAACTCTGTCAGTTCGGATAAACTATAATACGCCCCTACCTTCCGGACCAATCAGCGTCCAGATTATCTAATCCGCTGCAGTCCTCCTCCTGCCCGCCGACTGTACATAGGTATTATCTCTTCTATCTTCCTCCACGACACCAGATATCACCACCTTTGATGACCTCTGGATAGCCCGCAATGCATCTTACCGCAATGAACGCTCCCGTCCGCACAGCCGCCATTGGTGTCCGCATGCCATGGGCTCCCCTGGCGCACAAAACCACCGCAAAGAGTGGCTCCGTCGCCTGCCAGCAACAGCGACGACCCGCGAGCAACCTTATACTCCGCCAATCCAACCGTCCTTCCACCAGTCCCGTCACAGCTACCACTCAGGTACCCAGTATTTCCCTTCTCGCCCGTCATGCATCTTCGTCCTCTTCAGAAACCGCCTCCGCCTCCGCCACAGCTCCCTCTTCCACCGCCGATACAACCGTAGACCACAAGCTCGATTGGAACTCCTTCTTCACCCTCCGTGCTTCTCGCCGGAAATACTCTCTCGCATCCTCCATTCTCGCATCCCTCACCTCCACCGCCGCGGGCGCCCAGATTATCATCACGCAAAATATCGAGACGCTGGGTGCGCAGGTCATGGGGTTCGATCCCATTGTTGTCCTGGGCCTTGCGACTGCGACCTGTGGGGCGGCGGGATGGCTGGCGGGCCCTGTCCTGGGCAATGCCGCGTGGGGAATGGTGTATAGGAAGTATAAGAAAGATGTGGCTGCTGTGAGTACCTTTCCTCCTGATTTTGTGCGGAATATGTCCTAATGATTCTTAATATTACAGAAAGAGAAAGAATTCTACAGCCGAATAAAACGATTCCGCGTCGATCCATCCTCAAACTCCTTCTCTAACCCGGTTCCGGATTACTACGGTGAAAAGATCGGTAGTGTCCAGGGCTACCGTCAGTGGCTCAAGGACCAAAGGGCTTATAACCGTAAGAGGCGCGGCTTTCACTAGATCCCTCTTTCCATCTATTTCCTTATCTTGGCTGAAAATTATTATTGAGCCCCTTTGTGCTGTCATGTGGGTGACAAGTGTTTTGTGAATCCCAACTAGAATGCTGGCTGGTGAATTTTGTTTTCATTCTCTATTTGTTTCATGGAGTCTGTGATGGCAATGGATACTCTTCATTTTATCTTCCTTTCCGGCGTGTTTGTTCTCTGCCTAAAAGGTGCTTCCTATTGTATACTATAAGTGGAGGAAACTGATTCCCCTCAACTGAATACCTGATCTGATATCGTCCATAATCATTTATTTTTCCGTTATGGCAAAGAAACTATTAAAAAGGCACAAATCACAACTAACTTGCTCCCCAAATGCTAATGTTTTAGTAACAAGAAGTTGTGGCAATGGGAATGGCATATTTCACTTATTTTCTGCACCTTTTTTTATCCACTTTTCACTCTGCAACCCCTAGAAAGGATTATCCACTCCATCTGAGGCATAACTCCCAGACGCCAAGCTAGAAAGCAAACCCTTTAACGGTGCATCATCAATATGCCCGGACCTCGTACCCTCTAATTGATCCTGATCCAGGTCGTATCAGGCATCCGCAGGAAAGGGAACGGCGCATGGGTCCTCGGCGAAATCCAACTCACAACCACGCGATATATTAGATCTTTCCAACTCCGCCAACACGTCTTCCGCGGCCTGAATCGAATTAAAGCGGATGATGATTTCGGTTTCCTTGCTGTTTTCAATCATCTTATCCCCTAGGTCAAAATACATGGGGAACTTTTCTTTGATAAAGCCGGCAAGAGCATTGTATCGGCGCGGGTTTCGTTCTCCTCGAATGGAGAGACAGCGAGTGTGGCCTTGTCGGAGGATGTTGCGTTTCATTTCTTTCGAGATGGGGTAAGTGGGTGTCTTGTATATCATCGCTTTTGCTCGCTGGTAGTTGAAAAAGATCCCATGTCTGGTGGCAAACTGGACATAACTGATGGCAGCTTTTTCCTCAAGGAAGGTCACAAATCCCGTGTGGGACCCGGTAATGTTCCAGGTATTGACAAGATGTGCCGAATATACTTCTCCGCCCCGGACGCCTTTGAGAAACGTTTTCAGGTCGATGTCAGCCGGGAGGTTTGTCACAGCAACCGTACGGTAGACGTTGTCATCTGACTCTGAACGTCGGAAGATAAGACCCTCTTGAGATATTCCTTGGCTTGTCCACGAAATATTCCCATCCCAAGGTTCTGTAACATAACCAGGTTCATCTCCATTGACGTCGGCCACGCCGTTCTCTCGACCAAGATTATCATGACGTGTAATCTCGGAAGCGGAGCCTATTCCCTCCAAGAGAGTTTCGCTAACGTGAGTATCGCCATTCGTCATGGGAGGAACAGCCGCTTGTTTAGTGCTTTGTTGCAAAAAAGCATCGAAGTCGAAGATATCGCTGCTATCAGTTGCCGGGGTAAGAATAGCTGGTTCGGATAGAGCCAAGGTGGGGAACGACAATAGTTCACCATTCGCAGGTTGATCGAGCGGATGGTGTTCGAGCTGCGCATCTTCGGCCACCGATGGAGCAGTGGAGGCCACCGAAATCGAAGAACTAGCTAGTGGCGGCACTTCTGTGGGAGCACAGGGACTCTGGGCAGGAACGGGCTGTTGGTTATGATTTGTGGGATTCTCCGGAGTCTGAGGCAATGGGTTTGCCTGCACTGTTGCTCGAACGGGCGTTGCCGGTGTCGAGGTCCGTTGCGCCACCTGCTGCGACTGACATAGTTTCAATTCCGTCTCCAATTCCCCGATACGCGACTCCTGCTTGGAAATTCGAAGCTCTAGCCTGGATAAGGTTTCTTCGAGAGCACTGAGAGTACTTGTGTCGGAGCCGGCGGGAGGATCGACTTCGGGACTCTCGCTGCTGCGAGGGACAAAGGAGGCATTGGCAACCTGAGAAGGGGAGAGCCGGAAGAGACTCGAACGAAAGGTTGGGGACATCGTAGTCCAGTTGTAGGCTGGTGAACCCATGGAGAATCCCGGAGAGGAGTACTAACACCAAGGTGAGCACTGCAAAAGTCAGGAAGGCAAGCTCAGTGAGGGTCATCTTACTGGAACCAGAGCGTTTGCTCGACTGAATGCCATTGGAGACACAGGCATCGAGGGACCAGCAGGCATTGGCCGGGTGAACAGCAACGGAGATGAAGGCCCAGCTGAAGTGATGAAGGGAGGCTGGTTCAAAGTGTTCGTCATGCTGTAGCCCTGAGCATTGTTGGAGTAGGGGTGGAACTCTGGGGTGAATGCAGAGAACATTGTGAGAAGCTGACGAGCTCAGAGCAAGGAATGACGACGATAACTGGGGGGAGACAGAGGAGGTAAAGGTGAAGAAGTGAATAAAGAAGTGAATTGAGCAGTGAGGTGGCGGGAACAGAGTGAAGTGAAGGCTGAGACAACAAACTTCCTCATCGGGAAGACCCGGCAACTCCCTATTGTATGGAGTGAGCCTCAACCAAACAGAATAGCATGAAATAGGAGTAATTTGGTGCAGAGAAAAGTGAACCTCAATACGAGGTCGACAAACTGAGATCTAGCTGGCTTGATGGATATCAAAGGCAGGAGAGCATACAGTGCCTAGTGTAGCATCTACTCATGTATAAGAGGTGGAAGGAGACTGCAGAGTACATAATACTCATTCTGATAGGGATCTAAGACTTCAGCCCGCACTCTACCAAGCCCAAGAGACAAGATATTAAATAGCCGCAGAATATAAGCTGGGTATATTGATGAAATCCTAGGTAACAATTCAAACAAGAAGCCTCAGGGAGCATGTGTTAGGCCCGCTTCTAAATCCGCGACTCGTAGCTCCTATTGCTCAGCCCTTCAGCATTAGCATCATACATGGCAGCAGATGGACAAAAGGGACCCAGACAGAAATGCCCACCTCGAATGAGAAATTTCTAAAGTAGCTCAAGGTGTTAATGGAGCAATACTCCTCCCTGGTGCTATAACCCGGTTGCACTTCAGAAGCGTACGGCCTATGATGGCGTTTCAAGTTAGCTCCAGGAAGAACAGGATGAACTTTGCCGCTCGAAGAAACAGGCAAACGAACGTTGTGTGCGAATGGAGGAATACCGGGCCAGCCTACCCGGAGGTCGAATCTTTCGTATTTCGGGGCCGTGGAGGTGGGAAGGCATTGGGAGATACAAGTCCTGCACCGAAAGGGGAGGATCCGAACCCGGATGTAGCTGTGGAAGGTTGCGCTGGCTTCGTAGCTGCGGCCCCAAAGCCATTTGTAGAGCTATTCGGAGCTGGTGTCCCGTTATTGCCTGGGCTAGCTGTGGAGAACAACCCACCAAACGTTGGGGCGGGCGTCGGGGTGCCAAACCCTCTAAACGCAGGCTGCGCAGCACTGGCAGTCGCTGGACTAGGTGTATAATCTTTACCAAATATCGAAGCTGAAGGTTTCTTCCCTGGCGTAGTTGTTGCTGGAGCTTCCTCAGCAACCGGAACTTTCTCGCTGTCAAGTCTATACCGCTTGCACGCAACTAGACCGGCCTTTAGCTTGCTGAGATCAGCTTTGAATTGGTCTCGGTTCCGCTGCACGTATGCGGGCTCGCTTGCAAGATGCTTGATTTCGTGATCTTCCATGCTGTTAACTGTCAGGGCTGTGAATATCGTCTCGAGGGGCTGCACAATGCAGTTTTCGATGGCCAGCGTTGCAACGTTGTCGACGAAGGTGGTGAGGGCCATCTGGTGCCAGTCAGCAATCAAAGCAAACATTTTTACTCCAAAGGGTATTCCAGGTGGAGGCGTATGAGAGGGAATGCTACTTACACTGTAGTATACCCCCATGAGATCGATAATGTCCGTGGCAGCAAATTGGTCATCGGACAGCCTTACCGCAGAGATCCCATGATGGAGATCCTCTTTGCTAAGCTTCCTCCTTGAGTTAGGATCGAACGCATCCGGGTACATGTTCAAAAGCTTCTCTTCCAATTGCGCGAACTGCCGACCGGCCCGATGTCTCTCTAAGCTGGCGAGGAATACTTCATCAAAGGGAAGAGGGTGGCCGCGCTTGTTGTAAGAAACGAGCTCTTCAAGCTTCTTGAGTACACGCTCCTTCATCAATTCTAATTCTCGATCGAGCACAGTGCGCATGAGAATCGGGTAGGTGAACTGGTCTGTCAGGTGTTTGAGGAGTAGCTCGACAAATTGCCTAACGGCGCCCCAGACAGACATCAAATGGCGATGCGCGAGCTGTTCCCAGGGCCTGGACTGGTCGCGGAAAAGATCACCGACAAGGAGTTGATTTGCGGTGCCTGGAAGTTCGATCCCACGGTTTTTCCGTGCCATCTCCTTGATCTCCTTCTCAAGCTCTGCCCTAGTTATTGTTTCGCCCTCGCCTGGTTGTCCGTTCACTGGGGGATCTCCGTTTTCAGGGTTACTCTCAACAATCTTACGGCGGGCGCCGTTAACGCTCATTTCTTTCTTGAACTCCCCGTTAAGGTCTCGAATGACGGCGCGCAGTCTCATCGCGCTGGAGGAGGGAGAGGTTGCATAGAGGCCACCGAAGAAACTGTCCTGATACATCCCATTGAGTGCCTGGCCCGTGATTCTCTCGAAACGACTGCTCATACTGAGAAGATAGCCCCTTTTTTGCGAGAGAGACGCTCGCTCTTCCCCCAGCTTCTCCAGTTTCCCTTGACGGTCACGGATTTTATCCTCGATCTCGGTTATAAGACCGGGGAGATTTCGACTGATGTGAGAAAGTAAAACGCTGCTGAGTCTCGATCTGAGGGTGTCAATGCCGACAAATTCTCGTGGAACATCGGTCCAAAGACCGGTTGAAAAGAATTCTCGCTCCATTTCGTCTCGAGCATTGTCAGAAGCATCCCTTGTATCGTAATCTCTGTTTCGCAAGGCATGCCACCCCAACTCCAGCTTGATACGTTCGTTATTTGCCAGTTGGATATATAATTCTTCTTCCTCGGAGTTCGCCTTGAGGGTGTCAGGCTTGGTTATGATGGCTAGAGTCCTTTCCCGGTTTTTGTCATGGCGCTCTGCAAGATCGAGGACATCCTGAAGATTATAGTCGCTTTTGGCGGAGATGACGGCAAGTATTATGCTCTTCTTGTTGGCCATGTACCTTTCAACGAGGCTGCGGACGACAGAAATACCTTCTGCGCCCTGCTCACGGCTCTTTGACCGGTACAAGCCCGGGAGATCCACCAAAGTCAGCTCAGGCTTATCGGGACCGCAGATTTCGACTTTAAGGACGTCATCGCTGAATCCTGCAGTCGCTCCGTCAGCGGAAGAAATGCCCATCCATTCTTTCGCCGACTCAATTAGCTCAGGCAAATCGCCTTCGCTGGAAAGCTCAGACGGGAATTCTCGAAACCGCTTCTTCTCCTCCTCGCTTACGCGGGAAGGGCCAGGCTCGATCGCGACTTTGACGCTGGCAGAGGGCTTCCTTCGGAGGATGATCTCCGTCGCAAATCGAGTGCAGACTCCGCCTTTGGCTGGGAAGCGCACACGAGAGATTGCTTCTAGAACGGAACTTTTGCCGCTGGATTGGTCACCGCATACTATTAGCTGCGGAAGCTCCACGAGCTGGCCAAGGCGTAGGTTTCGCAGCTCGTCGATGACATCGAGGAGCTCAGACTGTTCGAATTGCAGTTGCTGGAAAGCGTCATTATCCAGAGTGGTGAGAGTCATCGCGCAGTAGACTCGCGGGTATAAGATCTTTGGTCGGAAAGGTATCCAAAGCGCAGTAGGTAGATTTTATAGCTGTATCTTGAAATAAGCCCGAAAGCAATCCCTTCCCTCTCCATTTAAATAATTCCAGCAGTGGTGAAAGATTCGTAGCCTCTACAGCGTGCTCCCCTGGATAGCGGGCGCTTAGCGAGGTTCGTTCAACTGAAGCCAACCAAAAACACAGCAGCGATGCCGGGGTTGGCATAAATTCGACTCGTTCATGCGCCTTAATAGCAAGCTTCGGAAGTGCCTTGCATGGATCCTTCACACAGCCTCGTCGCGAACATAAATAGCACTTCTTCTCAATGGCTGAATCGATAGGAGCATATGCATTCTTGACTCTCTCGCTTGTAAACCTTACTGCGACGTCCGCTTGGTGAAACACGGGGACACGAACTATCACCAACGCGGCGTGAGCTAGGCGTCATCCCGCACATAAAGGTTCACAATATCCTGGCTTTTCTTCGGGCCCTGAACAACATGCCTGCTAGCCCAGCTTAGAACCCGCTCGCTGCCGTCTTTGGTGAGGCGGAAGGAATACATCGTCTGGTAGACATCATTGACGCACAGATGGTCCCCATGCGCGACCAGAATCTTCGTAGCCTGAGCTGATGCCGTAGCCGGAGGAGTAAGCGTCAAAATATGAGCGTTGTCTGGCTTCTGAGAGCCCTCGAATTCCATTTTATGGAAGATATAATCCGCTTCTTCCGCGATTCCGTTGTCGCTGCCCGCTGTGGTTGCTGGGCCGCCGGGTTTCACGAACCAGACACTCAGCTCCCCCTCAGGTCGAAATAGTTGCCAAATGTATTTTTTGGACCATTTGGGACTCGGCACGCTGGGTCCCGCGAGACTAGGCATGTATCCTTCCTCGCTGTAAAGAATGCTCTCCAGATCGCTGCCTCCATGGGGCAGCCGAGTGAAC
The DNA here is from genome assembly GCA_039700045.1 of Malbranchea zuffiana. NCBI lineage: Eukaryota > Fungi > Ascomycota > Eurotiomycetes > Onygenales > Malbrancheaceae > Malbranchea > Malbranchea zuffiana. The sequence goes on along the minus strand of JARUPO010000011.1, from coordinate 62,949 downwards.
GATGCGGTGCCGTGGAGTTCGCCTTGTAGGTCCGCGGGGTTGTCGCTGCGGAGGATCCGGCGCAGGTTCCATGGTCGAGAATCGCTGACTAGGGATTTAAAAATGTTTGAAGCTGAAGACATGGTTCAACCGCCAGTTTGTGCTTGTGCTTTTGACTTGGTGGAAGGAGCGATTCAAGTTGTTGGTGGGAATTTTTAGCAAAAAGTCGACCCTCAGAATGATGCATTAAACCATGGCCGAACGGGATCACCGGCTTCACAACTGCTGGAGAATTTTCGGGCTGAAAATAAGGAGGCTACAATCATGAAATATCCATCTATTTAATATTATTTTCATTCTATGGCTGCGATCGCTTTGCCCGTGTACCAAGGCTGTCTGCTTGCCCAGTACTTTTATTCATAAAGTAGATCATTCATGTTACTTCCAAAGGAGACCACGCACACCGGAGAGAATGAAACTAGAGCTGATTCCATTACGTTCACATACGATCCCTCTTTCGCGGAGCGCTGCGGATGATGTTATCGACGCGAAGGAGCAACTAAAGGCATCCAAATTTAGTTATGGCAAGTCACCAGAAGATGATCGCGACATACCTCTGCAGCCTCCGAGGCTGACGACACAACGGCCTTCTTCAGCTTGTAACTCTCAACAACGCCCAGATCCCGCATGTTCGCAATACCACCACCGGGTTTCAGCAGGTCAAGACCAGAGCCTGTCAGGCCCTTGTTAATGGCCTGTCTTAATCGTGTCACTAGATCACTCGAGTCGAGACCAGCATTGTCTGCGAGGATCGTCGGCAATTGCTTTAATGCTTGCGCAAAGGCATCCACAGCGAGCTGTTTCTTGCCCGTTGTATTTTGCGCCGTCAATTCGACAGCCCTGGACATCACCATCTCTGCACACCCGCCGCCAAGGGTTACCTTTGGTTCTCGAACGGTCTGAGATAAAACGGCCAAAGCATCGTGGAGGGATCGCTCTGCTTCATCTAGAAGCTGCTCTGTAGCCCCGCGAAGGACGATGGTGCAAGCCTGCCCGGCAGCGACACCGGAGAATTTTATGAGAGTGTCCTCGCCAATAATGACTTCTTCGATAAGATCACAATGTCCAAGCTTCACTTGGTCTGGGTGCTCGAAAGTCGAGGCAATCTCTCCACCTGTGACGAGGGCTAATCTCTCGATTCCGTCGAAATCTGCGTGTTCAATGGAAACAATACCAGCGTCGGTGAAAAGCTGCTCGGGCCAGTTATAGATTAACTGTCGGTTGACGAAACAGTTGATACCGTGGGACTTGATATTTTCCACCTTGGCCCGCATCTTTTCCTTCTCTGCCTTCTCCAGCTCAGCCAGCTTGCCTGTCGAATCGACCTTTACCCTAGCACCAAAAATCTTGACCTTGTCAGTATCCATCGCCGTGTTTGCCACTAGGATCTTTGCATTTTCGAGCCGTTTCGGCTGGTTGACACCGATCTTCTTGTCAAGAATGAACCCCTCGTCGAGATACGAATCGGAGAGCTTTCCGCCGGCCTTTTTGATAATTTGGATGTGGCTCAGGTCGGTCGATCCCTTTAACCGTAGGACTGCATCACACGCCAGGGCGGCAAACTGATCACGGTCTTGACTCAAAACCTTCGAGCTCAACGTTGTCCGTGCAATGGCATGTAAATCTTTTCGGAAGGCTACAGGATCGGCACTGTTGTCGACAGCGGATTCCGCCAGGGCATCTAGAGCAGCCCGGCTTGCTATTCTGTATCCGTCGATGATGACTTGTGGGTGAATCTTCTTCTCGACGAGTTTCTCGGCTTCGCGCAACAACTCAGCAGCTAAGACTGTGACGGACGTTGTGCCATCCCCCACTTCGTCGTCCTGGACCTTGGAGATATTGACCAGCACTTTCGCCGCCGCGTTGTCGAGGGCAATAGCCTTTAAAATTGTAGCTCCGTCATTTGTGACCATAATCTCTCCTGTCGATCTGCTCTAGCCATCAGTTCCATATCCTCAGTGGAGCGGATAGATATCAATCTGAGTTCACTGACGCTGACTGGAGGATCTTGTCCATGCCTTTAGGACCCAATGTGCTTTTGACTAGATCGCCAACGGCAATGGCGCCGACGAAGGCAGAGAGCCGGGCATTTTCACCCTTCTCTTCTATCACGTCTTCCGCGAAGATTTGCGTGGGGTTCGACTAAACAGAGGTGAGCAGGAGGGCATGAAACAGCAGAAGGCTATTAACACTTACCATGGCAACAGGATAGACGCTAGAAAATCAAGTAAAAACCTCTAGACAGAGGTAAATGGGCAAAAGGGCAGCTGAGTTGCTGTTGGTCGTGAAGATGAAGCTGTCCCTCTCTCTCCACACAAGTTTCACCACCACGAAATCATTGTGGTCACGTGATTGGAGGCAGCTCATCGGGCTCGAGGTCAACAGCTGGACGCTTTTCTGTGATAATTGCCGAACAGAAGCAGTATCGGTTCTTGAAAAATTACTGCAGCTGTCCAGAGCTCGTCTGTTAGTATCTTCAGCTCACCATGGCGGAAACAGGGTCAAATAAACGTTCAAGAGCTCAGTTAGAACAGGAGTCGCATGAAAATGGTACGTCTTCCTACATTACTATTACTCTACGAATAAACAGTTGCTGAGACCTTGTTGGCGTTGTAGGAGAAGAGTCCTCGTCTGAAGATGACTATGGCCCTGCGCTTCCGACTGCACAGCCCAAGAAGAAGCGCCGCAAGCTCCCTTACGAAAAGCTGTACATCAGCGCACTGCCCGCTGCCCCCCGATATTCCAAGTCCCTGATGCACAAGGACCAGCTGTCGTTCATCACCTTTACGCCGCATACCGAGTTTCTGATAACAAGCTCAATTGATGGCGTGGTGAAGTTCTGGAAGAAGATGGCGGTGGGCGTCGAGTTTGTCAAGGAATTCCGCGCGCATACGACGGAGGTCAAGGGGGTCAGTGTCAGTGCTGATGGGCGGAATTTCGCGACGGTGGGCTCAGATAAGACTGTGAAGATCTTTGATGTGGTTACTTTTGGTACGTTCTTTGCCCATGCTGCTGTGGTGGACTAGCTAACTGGTATAGATCTACTTGCCGTGCTCAATCTCGACTTTGTTCCTGGCTGTGTCTGTTGGGTTCACAAAAGGGGTGCGTCGTTTCCGTTGCTTGCTGTGACCAGCGAATCCAGCAGCGACATCTTCTTATTCGATGGCCGGGGGGAAAATACCACGCCGCTCCACACCCTACCATCAATCCACCGTGCACCAGTGACCGCAATCGCATTCAATGATGCGTACGACTGCGTCGTTTCAGCCGACAATAACGGCATGATTGAATATTGGCGCCCAAGCGACCCGTTCGAAAAGCCAGAAGGCGTATTCAGTCTAAAGTCGTCAACCGATCTCTTTGCATTCAAAAAATCCAAATCTCTCCCTTCATCCATTACATTCTCGCCATCAGGCCATCAGTTTGCTACATTTTCCTTTCCTGACCGACAAGTTCGCATATTTGATTTCCCGACGGGGAAGCTATATCGCTCCTACGACGAATCCCTCACCACACTGACAGAGATGCAGCAAGCGGGTACGGCACTCCAGAAGTTGGAAGAAGTCGAATTCGGTCGTCGAATGGCTGTCGAACGAGACATCGAAAACCCGGTAACAGCGCCCAAACTCAATGTCATCTTCGATGAATCCGGCCACTTTGTGATGTACGGCTCAATCCTCGGCGTCAAATGCATCAACACCTTTACAAACAGGGTAGTAAAGGTATTTGGCAAAGATGAACCCTTCCGAGCTCTCAACCTCGCAGTATACCAGGGCGCCCCGCAGAAGAAGGGAGTCGTAACGGTTTCCATGGCCGCCAGCGCCAATCCACTTTTACAAGAAGCCGAAGAACGCGATCCCATACTCGCCTGCACCGGCTTCGCAAAAGTCCGCTTCTACCTCTTCACCAACGAAACAGAAATTTCCAAATCAACGCGTGACGTTCAGAACGAGAAACCCCGCCACGATCGCGACGCCGCGAGCGCAGCAGCTGCTACCAAAGCTGCTGAAACAGGTACCTCCGCCGTCCTGCACACTACCCTCGGCGACATCCATCTCCGCCTCTTCCCATCCGCCGCGCCAAAAACGGTGGAGAACTTCGTCACCCACGCTCGCAACGGGTACTACAATAACACAATCTTCCACCGCGTGATTCCCAAATTCATGATTCAGGGCGGTGATCCCCTTGGCGACGGGACGGGCGGCGAGTCTATCTGGGGCGGCGAGTTTGCGGACGAGTTCTCGAGTCTGCGTCATGATAGGCCGTATACATTGTCCATGGCGAATGCGGGACCGAATACGAATGCGAGTCAGTTCTTTGTGACGACGGAGAAGACGCCGTGGTTGGATGGGCATCATACTATATTTGGTCGGGCGGTTAAGGGGTTGGATGTTGTGCATAAGATTGAGAATGTCAAGACGTTCAAGGAGAAGCCGGTGGAGGATGTGAAGATTGTTAGTATCAGTGTTAGCTGATATTAATGAGCACCGAGTAAGAATTGATTTAGTACGAAATTTCATTACATATCCTCGAAATATATAAAGTCCAGCGCCAATTAAGAATTAGGAAATATGAGGTATGAGACCAAGCATTATTCCGGCGGAGTAAAGTATCGTTTAAACCGCTCTACATTCATCAAGCCCAGTTCGGTCACCACCCAATGACAGTTGATCAATAGACTCGGGAATCGAACCGCCCAGAACTGAAGATATCCATCTGGTAGCCCGCCAATGTGAGCTTTGAGGTGTTCGGGCATGTCGTTGTAATGGTTGCGTTTGTTGCGGAGCGCCCGGAGTAAATCAAGCATTCTGCTACCTGTATACTTCCGTTGCTTCCCGAGGCTGTCTTTGAAGTCCTTGGGAAGGAGTTTGAGGAAATCACGATCTGGATACATCACGTCGCCACCCACGGATTCAAGACACAGGAGGGCGTCGGAAGGAGGATCGCGAGGTTCGAATTCAAAGTGGTCGGAGACGTCGCAGAGAAAGTTGAGTCGTTCTGCCGGGGACCAAAAGAATGGGTGCATCATCACCGTAGTGGCGTCAGGCCTGCTGCTGTTAATATCCAGACTGAATTCTGATGCGATGGATAGCTGCTTACCGACGGCGAGGATCTCTAGATAACATCCTGCTAATCAGGTCTTCGGCTTCAAAAGCATAATCTCCAAGCCGTTTCAAGTCATCCAGGTTGTGGAACCCTTTGACAATGTTTGCCTCTCGCATGAACTTGCCATCTTTATCAAACGGATGTCCGCCGCGAGTTAGTACATAATAGAACACGCAGCCAAGCGAGAATATATCAATGGCCCGTGTGGCTCGACGATTGGTTTGCGGGTCTACTACTGCTGGCTCGGAGGAATCCAAGCTCTGGTTACTCCAACCTTGCGGGTGAGCAGGATTGTCGTCATCCACGAGCAATTCTGGTGCACGCCACCCTGATGTTCCAGCCGCATGCGCGGTGGTCGCTCTAAATGAGCTTTGATTGTCCTCCAACTTTTTACATAGGCCAAAATCGGATATAAGGAGTCGCAGTGCATTTGACCCCCTACGGGTCTTGGGGGAAGCAACCAGGATATTTTGCGGCTTCAAATCACGATGGACGATTTTGAGGGAGTGGAGATAGCGAACTCCGGCGGTGATCTGGCGTAAGACATCTGGCAGAGATATGTTCGGGTGGACGAGAGTAGGGTAGGCTTCTGGTTTTTCGACGACATCTTGCAGGGAAGCGGGACAGAGTTCCAGCGCGATGTAAAGGAATCCTGCGGTCTGTTCTCGACAGAAGTAGCGGATCACGTTATGGTGGTCATCACTCTCCTGGAGCAAGCCAACTTCATGAGAGGCAATATCGTAAAACTCCACAAGCATCCGTTTAACAGCGACGTCCCGACCGTCAAAGGAGCCCCTGTAAACTACAGTACCATGGCTTCCATGACCCAAAACTGTGTCTGTGTATACTTTGAGCTGCCCGATGCGAATGGCCCCGTCCGATTCCAACAGCTCGGTTGACGACGCCCTTGGCCTCAAGATGCCGGGACGGAGTAATGGCTGGGATGGCGATTTTACGGCTCGTTCCGTGGCCGGCTCTTCGGGTGCCTCGTCTTCGTCCTTGTCGGAAACGGCCTTTTTCCCTCGCTTATGCGCCTGCCCGCCGCGACGGCCTCGTCGGGCTTTTTTGTGCTTCTGAGGCGACTTGGCTGGTGTCTCTTCGTTGCCGTCCTCTTCTGCTGCCGGTTCTTGAATTCTAACCCGTGGTGTGGTTTGCCCTTCCGCCGGCAGGGATGCGTCGGCGCTTTGTTCAGCACTAATTTCATTGTTCGGCGTAGCGGGTCGAACAACAGGTGTTGTGGGACGCTCAGGCTGATCCGGGATCGAAGGATCAGGTATATTCTGAGGATCATGGGCGGTCCTTTCCTCGGATCTAGGCCTGGACGCGATGACGGGCGATGAGAGCGGAGGGTCCGGGACGGAGATAATGTTCTTGAGATCAAGTTTCTGCTTGGCGAGCTCTTGAATGTTATGGCTGTTGAAGTAAATAAAAGTTCCAAAGATCAGGAGTATGATGGTAACGAAGATATCCAGCACATTGTCCCAGCCTTTTTGGATCAAAACGCTGTTGATTCGAGCCGGCGAAGGGGGCAACTTTTCTGGCTCTTTGGCTATGCTCCGGGGAGTGTCGTTGGCTTGATCCGATGGTGGACCAGAAATGCTTGGAAGTGTACGGTGCAGCTTCTTGGATGGTTTGGCGAGAGAATGCACTCCGACCAACGCTGCTTTTTGCTTGGAAAGGGCAAGGCTCATGAGGGGCTGGTCGTGAGACAGGAAGTCTTTCTCATAACATTCCGCCCGTTTCGCTCTTCCTGTGACCAACGGGTAGGTCAATTCCGACATTGCATACCAGCCGCCCTTTTCAGTAGTATTAATAAAGACACGCGCTTCCCTGTCTTCGATTCTCGTGGCGCTGAAATCGTTGTCTGGAGGAGGTTGGGAAAGCAATACAAGGGGTGTTTCGGGCGTATCGACAGTGACGGGGCGAGCAACGTCGAACACTCTGGCCACTGGAGAGGAGAATTTTTGGGTATAGCGTCGTCCATCCACCTTTGAGTGATCGAAGCCAAATATAACACCGTCATGCATACTGTAGACGTGTCGATCGTCCATGGTCCGAAAGTACTGGCCCTGAAGGTCAGCATCACGGTTGTTTGGAGCCCACTCCGAGTATTTGATGGTGCAGATGGGCATTCCGTTTTCTGTATTCTGGACTGTGACGGAGTATTCAATGCGTCCTAGGGTCAACGTTCCCGTCGATTCACAGTCCTCACCGTCCATATTTCCCTTGTCATTTAACCGTCGACACGCATTCTCTGGGGTATGACCACGCGAGCTAAACACACGAAGCACAGACCCGGTACGGGCATCGACTGTGTACAGGGTGGTCTCCTTTCTTGCAGTATAAGTGACAGGGGGATCTGTCCCGGAGTAAGGTGTTTCATCGACGAGCATTTTGACCGTCAACCCGAGTCTCTGTAGTCCACCATTTGGACCCGGATGATAGATGAACAGATTGCCATCGCGACTAGGTTCAACGATCCAGAGAAAGTCATCCTCACGCTGAACGTCGGTCATATCTGTTCGATTGGCCCGGTGGTAAATTGTTTCCACCATGGGGCTTTCGGGAACTTCCAGTGCCCAACGCGAGGCACCGGTTTTCCTATCTCTCGCATGAATAGTTCCATCGACTGTCGCCAGGAGGACAAAATCCTCCACCTCCCAATCCTGCAAAGACCGCGCTTGAAGCTGCAGCGCCGGGTTGGACCGGCTATTGATCTGAACAGGCGGTGCTCGAACGGCCGGGTCACTGGAACCCGCCAGAGCAAAGGTTGCAAGGGCGCTCGCATCGGTAGACTTTACGAGATCTGAGCGTGTTTTTGTATTGTGAAGTTGCGGGGGGAGTCCCTCGAGATTATGATTCGGAGTGTCGACATCGCCATCGGCACGGGAGAAGAGCAACTGCTGCTGAGCTGCTAGGAGAGGGAGGAGGATGGCGAGACTGGCAGGTAGAGAGGTGCGGGCCCCCGGGAGGCGCCACACCATCGTGGAGACTACAATGGGGGCAGCGGTATATCGAGATGAAGGGTTGGTAACGGGGAGGCTAACGAGAAACGAGCAACATCAGCGTCGAAGCGACGATTGCTCGTGGAGGGATTGTGGAATCGGCGTATACGTGGCTGGTCGGGTTGCATATGAGAGAGCGTGAGAACGAGGAGAACGAGGGAGCAGGACGATATCAAGGTGTAAGAGGGAGGTTATAAAGATGAAGAGAAAGAATGAATGAAGAGACGAAGAGAAGATGATGAAGAAGAAGAAGAAGATTGAAGAAGATTGCAGAAAGATGAAGATGAAGTCGTGATGTGCGGCTTGTCTTAGTGTCGTCGGAGTCGGTTGGCGAGGGTTGACTAAGACGGGCTCATCCCTGTCACGGACGTCGACCCTGAAGGAGCATCAACACTTTTGCTTCACCACCAACACTACGGCGACGACGACGGCGGCGACGACGGCGACGACGACGACGATTCTCCCATTGTTCTTCTCCGCTCGTTGCTTTTGACGCGACTGGTTGATCCTCCGGCTGGGATCATCGGCTTTTTCTTTCATCTCTGGCAACATTCGCGTCAGAGTCTTCCGAATCGCGCTACCCCCAAGCCTCGAGGTCTGGCTGAAGCTCTCCCTGGGCCATTCCTCCGTCCTAAAGCCATTCGCGCGCCTGTCTTCTCGTTATGAAGCGTAACAGTATTCATTGAGATCTGGTACTGCGAGATAGACCAACACAATGGTTCTTCTACGTTTGACGGTGAAGGTCCCTCCGCGAGAGGCGATAGGACGGCGGAAAGCTGCGGACTCGAAACCAACCAGCTTTTTGATGGTGATACGTGATCCGGAAAATGTTAGCTTGGGTCAATTGGCTGGCATGATTGCTGAAAGATGGAAGAAATTCATGCCAAACGCTGAGTGAGTTGCGTAAAAACATTTCTGATAGCTGTATCTGACGCGAATGTCGCTGTGCAGGCCTCTGGATATCAAAAAGCTACTCGACGATAATCACGATACGGATGAGCTCGATACGGAACTGACTGTGGCAGACGTGTTTGTCAATCTGGGCAAGGCGCGGGCGGATGGATTGGACCAGCGAGCTACGGTACGCGTTGTGCAGAAACCATCGCGCACCCCCGTGCGGTACGGCTCTGTCTTTCAGGACTGGTCTGGAGTAACCAGATCTCGACCGCCCGTACCTTTATTCGCCGATGCAGTGCAGCAGACTCCGCCGCAACATTCTCTCTTCGATAACCAGCGCTACCCCGGACGGCGGCTGGATTCGTCACCTTTTGAAATTGCGGAATCCATCCATCCCTTGACTTCCATCGAGGAAGAAGATACGAGATCGAGATACTCCCATCGTGGAGCTTCTCCGGTGTTGGTGGAGGACTCTCAAGTCGATCGTAGAAATGGTTCACCAGGTGCGGAAGATGAGAATCCTGTTACTGGCATCGCTGACTTTCTACTAGGCCGTCGCAAGCCCCGGCCAAACCGTGAATCAACCTCATTTCAGGATCTATTTCCACCGGGCCTGGGAGCTAAGATTCTATCAGCCCTCACAACACGTGAGTTTCTTAAATTTTGTTTCAGCTACACAAGCTAACTATTGTCTAATTACAGAGGACGAAGCCGCTGCAGCCGCTGTGCGAGCTGCAAGTTCGGCACCCCGACCGGAGCCCCTGAAGAATCGCCGCCTAACGCTTTCCAGCTTGAAACGGAAGCGGAGTATCTCGTCTCTCGCGGAGCCCGAATCTACCCAAGCCAGCTCGAAACAACCAAAGCGGCGGCGGAAAACCGAACCAGTCCAACTCGATAGAAACGCTCATAATCAAAGTCCGGAGCTCGCGACCACGTCTCCACCTGTTGCCAGGCGGGTCGCACCGCAAGGAGTTGTGGAAAAGCTGCCAGAGAAACAGCCAGAACCCGAGCGAGAACCAACCAAGGAACCGGAGCAGGAACCGGAGAAGGAAGCCGAAAGGTCACTCGAACAAGAGGTACAGCAGGAAGAGTCTGAAATACAACCCGAAACTGAGGAGCAACAAGCGCAACAAGAGCCGCAGAACCAGGGGAGTGTGGAACTGAATGGCGACGAGGATGTTACAATGGCGGATGCACCTGGGCCAGCGGAGGCAGAGCTTCCGAACAAAGAACCCGCCGCCACAAACATCCGGCGACCCAAGCGGAACCCGCGATCCCGCAACAGCATTACCACAACAGTCTCCAAAAGAAAAGCGGATACTGCGGTATGGAAGGTTCAGTCCGATGATGAGAGTGATGAACCGACTTTTGTAGAGCCTGGTTCAGACGTGGACTCTGTGGAACCGTTGGTCGCTGCGTCTCAAAAGAACGGGCAGCGGAAGTCAACTAGGATTACCACACAGAAACCGGCCAGTCCGCAAGGAAACGAGGATGAATCTGCTCGAGAGAACACTGCCAAACTTCCCGTTGTCCCGCCCAAGTCTTCCGGCCGCGGACCAGGACAGATCGGCCTTGGAATTACGAGGAGTCCATCGAAATCCGATCAATCGCGAAGGGCAGAACTTCCATTTGCCAAGAAGCCGGAGGATACGAATTTACCTCCGTCGCCAACGCTGTCACGATCGCGACAGGCAGGTATACCTAAACGTGATGCGCTCGGACTGTTGAACGAGGTGAATACGACAAATGGTCGGCCAAAGAGAAAAACACTGAAACGGCCCAAGTTCCTCGATGAACAGGACGAGGAAGATGTCCTTCAAAACAAAGAATCTCCTGAGCAGTCGAGGAATGAGCCGTGGACGGAGAAGGGTCAAGCAGAAAGCGAGATGGAAAATGCAATCAAAACAGCGCGAAAAAACAAGGACAATCCTCAAAAGATTGCGCAGATGGAGGATGTCTTGAATGCGATGAAGAAGGTCCATTACGCAGAGCAGCTGGGCCGGAGCTTAGAAACTAAGAAGGCTCGAAAGCGCTTGGCTGATGCCCAGGCGGCTCTTGAAAAGATATCAGCTACCACTACGATTGGCGACGTGAATGAGAATGAGAACGACAACGAGGATGACGTGGATAGCGTTGCGATATCCTCTGATTTGGAGCAGGGAGATATCCAGTTTGCGCGACGGAATTCTAATGCGAGATCGACTCGGAACGAACCAAGGGGCAGGAGCAGGAAGTCGACGCCCCCGCCTCAGTCGCAGTCACAGTCGCAGTCTCCGTCCAAATCACCATTGAAGTCGCCATTCCGCGCCCGCCGGGAATCGTTTTCTGTCGATCCAAGCCATGAGGCGAGGCGGAATTCGATCTCGAAAGCCGACGCGAGTGATGGATCGGAAAGTGACGCGTCGAGAAAGAGTTCTATTTCGAAAGTCAGTCAGAAGAGTGTTCGATCGGAGGAGGGATCTCGAAAGGGGTCAATCTCGAAAACGAGCGATCGATCAGAGAATTCACGACGGGAATCGATTTCCAAAGCTAGTCAGGAATCCGAAAAGGGGTCTCGACGCGGTTCACTATCGAAAACTAGTGAGCAATTCCAGAGTTCGCGACGCGAATCGATTTCAAAGACCAGCATTCGACCGGAGAGCTCGCGACGAGATTCTATATCCAAAGCAAGTCAGAAAAGTCAGGAATCCGAAAGAGGATCTCGCCGCGATTCGGTCTCTAAGGCCAGCCAGGCAAGCCGGGAATCAACCGCGCGTCCAGAGGCAGAGACCAGTTCTAGTAGCTCTGATTCGGACGGTTCTGAACGATCGCAATCGCAATCACGATCGGCGTCACTGCAGTCAAATCATGAAGAAGAAAAGGCAAAACCTGATAAGGAAGAAAAAGAGGTGGAGACAGTAAAGTCGCTATCGCGGGAAACGTCCGAATCGTCTGAGGAGGATGAAAGTCCGCGGAGCGGCAGTGCATCAGTAGCCGCCGAGGAAAAGCCGGCGAGCGAAGCAGAAGAGAAGCAAGCGGAAGAAGAAAGCAGCGCGGAGAGTGAAGAGTCGAAATCGCCTAGCCCAGCAGAAAAGACAACAACAACGACAAGTGAATCTACGTCCAACCAGACCTCTCAAGCTCCATCGGACAATGAGCACAAACCATCTCCACTGCCCATCCGTCGACGAGCAGCACCCAAAAAACGCGCCCCCTCATCCTCCTCCTCCTCCTCATCCTCCAGCGACGACACAGACAGCGACAGTTCATCGGGCTCGGATATCCCCGCACACGTCAAACCCAGCTCGTCGCAGGGCACGCTCTCGAAACCCACAAATAAGAACGCTGCCCAGTCCTCGCAGCAGCGGCCGAACCAGCGGCAGCCGATCCAGACCCAGCAGCAGAAGAACAAGACAATTCGACTCCGCAGACTGGGAGCGGCAAACCGTGCGACTCGTGGCGGTGCCAAGGTGGCGGGGTCGTTGACGCGGCATGCGGGATCATCGCCTGGGCAGCAGAGGAAAGTTGGAGATGGAGATGGAGATCAAGAGATGGTATCCTTTTCGCAGCCGGCGCCAGGTACGAGCCAGAGTCAGGGACGGGCGAGTTTGAAGACGCTGTTGCAGGAGCAGAAGCGGGCTGAGGGGATGGGGAGAGGCAAGGAGAATGAGAATGAGGCAGAGGTTCCAACGGCGGCGGGAGGGGGTGCGATGAAGTCTTTGTTCACGGGATTTGGGCTGTTAGGCGCGGGACGGTTTTCCAGAAAGTGATTGACCTTCTTTTCTTTTTCTCTTCTAAATATTAAGTTTCGGAGATGTTGTTTGTATTATTCCTATCCAGCTATAACTACCATATGGCATCCAGGAGAGTCCTCCCGTGGCATTTCGGAGATTTGACCTAACCCTCAGAACAAACTTCCTTCCATGAGGAGGTAGCGATACAAACAGGGAAGGCGGATATTGGACCAGGAAATAAGATTACGAAAGAAGACGAATGGAAGGCCGATTAGCTGGGGATCCCCCGCAAGACGGCAAGGAGACTAGGCAATTAAGGTGCAGTAGCGTTGCAGACGGGAAGGCGAGAGAACCCAGCTCAGAGGTAACCGAGGGAGAGAACCTGAGGATTGGAAGGGGGAAAAGAGGTGATTTGCTGGTGATAGTGGCGAGTCTGGAGCGTTGTATGGGGCGAAATCTGGGGGTGACAGGCCATGTTCCAGAGAGTGGGAGAGCCGTGGTTGGCCTCGATACCAGCAAGTGGAGGATCGTGGAGGATGTGGAATCCGGGGGTGGACCATGGGACGTGAGGTAACCCTAATCAAAGAGAAGAGACAGCTGAGGTCCAGGATATTGCAAGAAACACCCGAGTAGGCGAGGATCGAAATTATCCGACCAACCAGGCCCGAAGAAAAGGGAGGTTAAAATGTAAATGTAACGATGGAAGGCTTCGAGAAGGGCGGATACCCTCGGGGCAGAACACCAGACACATGCGAATCCGGGGTGATCCTCGGGGGGAGCCACGCCACGGAGTGCCTAGAGTTTAGGCTAAGGACGCCTGAGTTAGAGCCTAACCTTAAGCCTGGGCGGGGGTGCATGACGCCCAGATTGTGTGACGGGCTTGGCGGTACCGGTACATCGAGACCACGAGAGGGAGACTCAGGAGAGGGAGATGCGAGAGATAGGAGAAGAGAGAGGAGAGTAGAGCCTGATAGACAGATTGACAAACAAGCAGCAGAGAGATAGTAACACACTGGCAGCAGAAACGAACAAACAGCAGAGACATGTAAGTGAATAGGAGAGACATACCATAGGTCAATCAGAGACGGATCATCCCAGGCTAAAGACAGGGTTTGCTCTTGGGTGGTATCGAGACTCTTTCGCCAGCCAGAAACAGGACGGGCAGACAAGTAGTGAATTAGTACCCAAGGATACAGACCGACCTGAGAGGAAGAGAGAGGGGGAACGGCCAGAATCTGTCTGACTTTTTTTCCCTCCCCCTATATCTCGTCCTGGTCCCCGTCTTTTCCTCTCCTCCTCCTGCTCTTTTTTTCCGTCTTCTCCCTTGTCTCTTCTCTCTTCCTCTCTCTAGGTAACCCCCCCCTAGGAATATCATGGAGCACAACGAAAAAGGTCAGGCCGAGCACGTCTCGTCGCACGACGACAACAGTGGGAATAGTAACCTCCCCGCCTACACGGGCAAGGAGGGCGCCGGCCATGTCGTCCACGAAGGTTCTGCAGAGGGCCAGAAGCAACTCTCCTTCTGGACGCGCATGGGCTGCACCGCAGAGTCCTTCAAGCGTCGCACCAACGTCGACCAGTATAACCAGCTGAACCAGACGCTGCGTGGTCGCCATCTGCATATGATTGCCATTGGAGGGAGTATTGGGGCTGGTTTCTTCGTGGGATCGGGTAATGCGCTCGTCAATGGCGGGCCTGCTGCTGTTCTTATTGACTTTAGTATTATCGGAATTGTAAGATCGCCTCCTTATTAACGTGTTCTCTACTAACGAGGAGGTAGATGATGTTCAATGTCGTCTTCGCTCTCGGTGAACTGGCCATCATGTATCCTGTTTCTGGTGGCTTCTACACCTATTCCACCCGCTTCATCGATCCGTCCTGGGGCTTCGCCATGGGTTGGAATTATGTCTTCCAATGGGCCATCATCCTCCCTCTCGAACTCGTCGTCGCCGGTCTCACATTCGAGTACTGGCAGGTAAAAGTAAACGTGGGCGTCTGGATCACCGTCTTCCTCATCCTCATCGTTGCTATCAACGTCTTTGGCGTGCTGGGCTATGGCGAGGAGGAGTTTTGGTCCTCCTGTCTCAAGCTTGCGGCCACTGTCATCTTCATGATCATTGCTCTCATCTGCGTCTGCGGTGGTGGACCATCGCGCGGCAAGTTTGACGAGTACTGGGGTGCCCGTCTGTGGTATAATCCCGGTGCCTTTAGCCACGGCTTCAAGGGTATTTCTTTCCTTTCCATACTCTTTTTTGCATGACAAGACTAACAGAATAGGTGTCTGCTCCGTCTTCGTCACCGCCGCCTTTGCCTTCTCCGGAACCGAACTCGTCGGTCTCGCCGCCGCTGAAGCCCGCGATCCCGTCCGCCAGCTGCCCTCCGCCATCAAACAGGTCTTCTGGCGTATCACCCTCTTCTACATCCTGGGTCTCTTCTTCGTCGGTCTGCTCGTCCCCTACAATGACACCCGGTTGCTGGGAACCAACCCGCTTCTCGACGTCAAGGCGTCTCCTTTCGTCATTGTCGCCCGTGACGCCGGTCTCTATGGCTTCGACCATTTCATGAACGTCATCATTCTTGTTTCTGTGCTGTCCATCGGTAACTCGGCTGTCTATGGTGGCTCGCGCTGCTTGACTGCCCTCGCCGAACAGGGGTACGCGCCCAGCTGGTTCACCTATGTCGACAAGGCTGGTCGTCCTCTTGTATCGACCTGCACCATCCTCATCATGGGCGTGCTCGCATACGTCAACGTGTCCGCCACCGGTCCTGAGATCTTTGCCTGGCTCCAGGCCTTGTCTGGACTTGCTGCCCTCTTCACCTGGGGGAGTGTACGTCTTCCTCATTCTTTTGACGGCTCGTGAACTAACAGTCGTAGATCTGCGCTGCTCATATCCGCTTCCGCGCTGCCTGGAAGTACCATGGCCACACCCTCGACGAGATCCCCTTCAAGGCCGCCTTTGGCGTCTGGGGCTCCTGGATCGGTCTCATCCTCATCGTCCTGGTTCTTATTGCCCAAGTATGTTCCCCTTCTTCACCTTTGCTTGATGACCCTAATAAGATGGTAGTTCTACACCGCCGTCTGGAACCTCGACGGCGGCGTCAACGACGCCAAGGGCTTCTTCAAATCCTACCTCGCCGCCCCCGTCGTCCTCTTCTTCTGGGTATGCGGCTACTTCTGGAAACGCACCGGCTGGCTCAAGCTTAGTCAGATCGACGTCGACTCCGGTCGCAGAGAGATCGACTGGGAGGAACACCATGCGCTGGCAGAGAAGAGAAGGAATGCCAATGCCTTTATGCGCGCGATGTACTTTATGTTCTAATCTATGGTAATGGTTAGAGGGAGGAGAGCAGGTAGAGCAGGTAGAATCTGACCATATTCTGAAATTTCGAGATATTCCCCTTTTTATTCTTTCTTGTCATTCTCCGTACATTCAACGCAGATCTGCAGATATTTCTTCTGCAGTCACTTACCACGAAAGAGGAGAGAAATGCGAGGGGCTTGATATTATTTATTCTTCCAGTCTGATTTCTAAGACTATAAGATATCCACTATTCCCTCGTATTGCTCCATCTCATCCTCCACAGGGCGTTGCTTGTTGCCTTTCTTTTGACATCACAGCTACAAATGAGCACTCAACCACTCATGACAAATGATTAAGAGATTCCAGCTGCTTCTCTGCTTATTCTCCTGTCTTTTCTGCTTTTCTCTACTCTTTCTACGCTTCTCTGAAAGTATTTTCGGGGTGATTGTTGCAAGAATTGCGGCGTTAGAGTTTGGTGGAGATGTCACTGGGCGCGCCCTTCGAGATGCTGGGATCACACCCGTCACACCCCATGAGAGAAGCATGTCGACATCAACCAGCAGACATTCATTCAACTCTGAAGAATGAAGACTGTCCATCTGGTCTCGGTTCATCGAGAGGGGACGAGCTGGACAGATGAGACCAACTCGGATAACGAGAACGGTCGGCTGAGACGCCCGGCTTTCGGCGACATCACCACCTCCAGCAGGATAAATGAACGTGAATCGACTGCTGAGCAGACCTACTAACTAACAAACTAACTACCATGGCATCAGCAATACCCTCTGCCCTTCCCATGGGTTCAAGACAAACCAGCGTGCTCCTCTGCAGCTTCCTCGCCGTCCTAATGACCATCGGCCCAAACCTCTCCTACGGCGTCTTCCAGGACTTCTACGTCGCGAGCCCTCACTCTATTCTTTCGCCAGACCAGGCGGAGAATCGCGCCCTGGTTGCGCTTGTCGGCACGCTGGGTGCGGGACTCACATGGGGAGGCTCGATTGTGGTCAATCCGCTGATGGCCAGGGGAGGAAAGGATGGGAATAGGAATATTGCGATTGCGGGATGTGTGTTTATGAGTTTGGGCTATGGGCTTGCGGGGTCGTGCTCTAAGGTGTGTTCTTCATCTCGGAGAGTCTGGAGGAGAGAGTCCTCGTACTGACGGTGTAGGCATGGCAATTACTTCTCGCGCAAGGCCTGATGTACGGCCTCGGCAGCTCGATGCTGTACTTCCCCCTCCTCAGCGTGGCACCAGAATACTTTGACCGCAACCGCGGTGCGGCAATGGGCTTCATTCTCAGCGGCGCGGGCATAGGCGGTCTCATTCTCTCCCCTGTTATTCGGACTCTTCTCTCTGCCGTCGGTGGTCGCTGGACGCTGCGTATTCTTTCCTTCGTTAACCTGATAATAACACTGCCCATTGCCTACTTCGCGCCGCCCAGTCGCTCGCCTGCCCGCCGTCCGACGCTCGTTAATATGGCCGTTGCAAAGAAACCGGCGTTCATCCTACAGTCCCTCGCCGCCCTGCTGCAGGCCAGCGGGAATTTCGTGCCCATGACTTTCCTCCCCGAGTTCTCGACAGTCGTCGGATACTCTGTCTCCTTTGGCGCGACGTTGCTGGCGGTGAATAATGGGATCAATGCGGTCTCGCGGGTGCTCATGGGGTTTGCGGCGGATAGGCTGGGCAGGCAGAATACGTTGGTGCTTGGTGTCATCGGGAGTGCGGTGAGTGTGCTAGGTCTCTGGATGGGGGCGGCGATGAGGGGGGAGAAGGCGATGTGGGTTGCCTTCGTGGTGATATATGGTGTTCTAGCTGGTGAGTGTCCTTGAAATATGAAGTATTTAAGCTAACTGGAGCAGGAGGTGAGTGAGTACTTCATTCTTAATCAACAAATCAATAACTAGGCAGGCTACAACGCTCTTTTCCCGACGACAATCACCGAGATTTTCGGTGTGCAGGCTTACGCCTCCGTCAATGGGTTTCTCTACTTTATCCGTGGCCTGGGTGCGCTCTTTGGCTCCCCCGTCGGAGGACTGATACTTGGATCTTCAAGAACCGCCCCGACTGCTCAGGACGACACGCTGGGTGACTACCGCAAGCTGATCTGGTATGACGGCGCGCTGCTCTTAGCGTCCGCGGTGTGTGTGGTTGGTGTCAGGGGATTTGACGCAGTGGAGAAAAAGAAGTGGGTGTGGAGGGCATAACTCCACCCACCTCGCCTCAGCCCTGGAATTGCCAGACGAGTTAGCGTCGAGCGACCTGCCTTGGTCAGAAAGAGGACATGGATGTCGCCATCCTTGTCCGATATCACACCATCGACTACTCAACACTGTCTGCATTGCTGCCTCGGTTAGTTCGATGGCCACGGGGTCTAGATCTGGCAGTTAGCATTTGTTCTGATGAGAGTGAATTGCGTGACTGATTCTGTTTCCGTCCATGAACTTGGGATCCGAGTTCATCGACTGAGATATCTGCAGTCGACGCCTGATGTAATATACCTACGCTGAGCCTGATAGAAGCAGGCAAGATATTGTTTGTTGCATTGGGCTTGGAATATTATTTCCAGCTCGAATGACCCTTCTCTGTATGGGTATAGTAACCGAAAAGAAATGAGAAAAGAAAAGTACAAGTTTCAGGGCAAGTCGCACTTCATCGCCGAGGACTGAAAAGAAAAAGAACTTTTGACCCCAGTGATCAAGGAAAGGCGATTGCTCGTGATCCTTCAACTCGAGATGGATGTGCACCAAGCCTGGTGATGAGAAAAGAAGCAAAAGTGAGGAAAAGCAGATTACGGCTTGATCTCCGCTGATTCCTTCCGTCGCGAGGCTGAATCCGTGAGGCCAGCCTCACCACCATCGAGTTCTTCAGCCGGCACAACAATATGTGCTTCTTCCTGCTGCATCGGCTCGTTGGCGACGGTCTTTACCGTCCCCTCGCCTTTGCGATGAACAGGGATGAAAACATCGTAATATCTCGGTAAGATGACGCCGAGAAGAATCACCAGCAAGCAGATATGTGCGAGAATGAAACCCGCGATCATGAGAGGGTCGTATCGTAGGGTGTAGAATTCGGGATATGCGAAGCTGAAGATGATGGCGAGAACGGGGGCGCTGATGTAGCGGAGAAGCAGAGGCCAGAATGTCGGGATCTTCCAGTTGTTGCCGTTGCCGACAATCGTGTTCAGGTCGCGTCGCAACTGGTTGCCCTTTTCACGAATGTTAGATTGAGCTAGGGTTTAGAAGAACAGCACTTACCGAGTAGAATGCAAGATACCAAAATCGACTGGCAAAAGTATTCCTGCCCCAGAAGCTCGCGGCAGGAGAATCAGGGTTGGATGCGATGATGACCGAAGCGACAGCACACACGATATACAACCCGAAGCCAGCTCCAGCACCGGCGGCCGGATTCTCAGCGCCGTGTGCAACAGCAACGCCCACGATCTGTCCGCCAAAATAGCCGACATTGTACACCACGAAAGCCGGCGTCCCGGTCTGGCTCGCAACGTCCTTCCAGCGATACGCGGTGGTCGCGCTGACGAGCTCTGACCACACCACAAAGATCAACGCGACGTTGTTGACCCAGCGATCGATCCCATCAAGCAGGTAGTAGCCGAATTCTGTGCAGTACGGCAAGCACATGAGAAACGAGATCAGAGTCAGCGTCGTGACGATGACGGGACGGGAGAATTTGAGTTCCGCGTCCACAGCCAGTGTCGCGACGGCGTCGAGCATCACAAAGGCGGAACTGAAACCGAGGACGACAAGAGTGAAAAACAGTAGTATGGCCCAGAAATTGGCCCCTGGCATGTGCAGAACTGCCTCCGGAAGCGTAAGGAAACCCACGACGAAGGCGCCCAACCGCACTCCTTCCTGCGGCCACTTTCGTAGATAGCCGACCACGCCAAAGACTGCAAATGCTGCAAAATTCTCGAAAAGAACGTTACTGCCGCAGATAAGGACGGCGTCCATGACTGCGTTGGAATACTTGGCATTGTAGGAAGCGTAGGATGTGAAATAGCCAAACCCAATACCTGTTGAGAAGAAGACCTGTCCAACCGCCGTCTGCCAAACGGTCCCTGACGCCAGTTGGTCACCTCGCCAAGTAGCCCACAGCAGTCTGACGCCCTCCCCAGCATTATCTAGAGACACGGACCGGCCGACGAGAATGATGGTGGTGACGATTGGCAGACCCATGGTCCAGTAGACAACGCGCCCAGTCAGGCCAACACCGCGGAAGATGGAAACCCAAACCAGGAACCAAATAAACGCACTCCAGCCGACTGTCTCGCCAATGAGACCGATGCCCGGATATTTCGTATACTGAGCCACGGCGCCATTGCCTGGTGTCAGACTGCCGAGAATCGGGTCAACATTGGCGACCACATCACCCATGTAAAACTCGTCCAGCCGGTTCTCCCATGGGAGCGGGCTCCGAAACGAGCTGCGAAAATAGTTCATGATCCATGCCAGATTGACAGTAAAGTACTGCGTGACGATGAAGCTGACGAGAATGGGGCCCAGGCCCACACCCTTGAGTCTCTTGTTCACATTGTTGAAGGCGATGACGGTTCCGCCGCGGTACGCCTGGCCGATGGAGATCTCCAGAATAAGAGCGGGAACGGCAACCATGAACACAGCCATAAAATAGGGAATGAACCATTGGAGGCCGTAGTTGTTGTAGACCACGGAGGGATAGCGCAGCAGATTACCCTGGCCGGCACAACCGCCCATGGCGGCGAGGAGGAAGGCTGCTCGCGAGGGCCATTGATCCCGCCCGTCTGCCGACTTTTGCGGAGGCGGCGCAAACCAGAGGCCGATCTTCTTGACGTACTGGAGGAGCACCATGGTAGGTGTAGATTTAGATAGGAGCTGGCCGTTGGATCTTCATGCGGCAACCGTCGATCAAACGAGAGGAAAAAACTGGAGAAAAGAAAGAACAAGATGAAGAACATGAACATAAAGAAGAGAAGGAGAGAAGAGAAGGCGAAGATGAAGCTGGAGTTGAGGTCAAGATGATCCCCCGACAGATCCTTCATCGTGATGTCATGCCAAGGGGGCTGAAAATTGGGACAAGTGTCCACTCTCTTGGCATCACATCGTGGGCCTCGGACTTCGCCTGGGCAGAAGAGACGAAGAGGCGAGAAGAGGAGCAGGCAAATAAAATGAAGAAGACGTACGAGGTGGGTTCATGTTTGGTCCTTAGTTTGATCACGCTAACCTCTGCCAGAATGCCGTCAGACTGCTGGAGACGCGGCGTCGGATCTCGAGGCCACAGGGACCGCCGGCCGTTGTCGCATCTCGAGAGGCACCCGGCCCAGCTCGAGTACAGACGCTGAGAGGGCTGCCCAGCCTCTTTGGCATGAAAGACTGGTTGCAGAGACTGGGACATTCTGTAGGCCTCCTCAGCTTTTCCTATGATTGTCGGACTGACTCCCTCGTTAGGAAGTCGATATCAATGGCCTGAACATCGTTCATGTTGCCGGAACAAAAGGCAAGGGGAGCACCTGTGCCTTTGTCCGCTCATTTCTCCGAGCTCATGGATCAAGGACGGGCTTTCCTCTCAGAGTTGGCCTCTATACGTCTCCGGACTTGCGCTGTCTGCGCGAGCGGATCCAAATCAACGATCAACCCATCACGGAAGGCCTCTTTGCGAGGTATTTCTTCGAGGTCTGGGAAGGGTTAGAGTCTGGCGATACCCAGAGCAACGCTTCACCTCGCTATCTTCAGCTTCTTGCTCTCGTCGCCTTTCACACCTTCATTCGTGAAAATGTTCAGGCCGCGATTTTCGAAACACATCATGGCGGCGAATATGATGCCACCAACATCATTCCTCGCCCGCTGGTCGCTGGAATCACCACCATCGGCATGGATCATGTCGCGCAGCTGGGTCCTTCGATCGAGGATGTTGCCTGGCACAAAGCGGGTATTCTCAAGCCGGGAATCCCCGCGTTTTCTTCGCCGCAGGACCCAGGACCGACGGCGGCACTGCGTGCTCGAGCGGCGGAAAAGGGAGCAAATCTTACCTTTATTCCAACGGACACTTCGCTCCCGACTACGACACCGATTCTCAAGATCCCAGTGCAGCGACTGAATTGCTCGTTAGCCATTGCTATCACGCGCGCTTTCTTGCAAAGTACAACCAATGGCCAGGAACTGAGTGCCGACGATATATCCCGAGGGATTGAGGACTTTTCCTGGCCGGGAAGATTCGAAACAATCCCAGAGGGCGACTCCGAATGGTTTCTGGATGGAGCCCATAACACACTCAGCTTGAGGCAGACGGCGGAGTGGTTCGCTGCCAATTCATCTGATGCAGACATGTGAGTCCACACGATAACTCCTGCAACTGCCTAGCTGATATTTTCATTAGTCCAATCATTGTCATATTTAGTCACTTCTCCGACGAGCGTGACGGCGTCTCCCTTGTCAAGGAGCTAGCAACAGCGTTGCTCGAAAATAAGATTCAGCCAGACTATGTTATATTCACAACATATCAAGAAAGAGAAGATGGCGCGACTAGGATCGGTAAGACCGCAGGCACAGTCCTTGAATTTGAAGCTGACTTTCGCCAGACAAAACATTCAAAACACCAGAAACTCCGTTTGCGGACCTCCTCGCTGTGTACTCGAAGACGTGGGGCGAGATTGATCCCCAGTCAGCCATCCGGACAACAGAGTCAATTGAAGGTGCCTTGAAGCTGGCAAGAGAAATGGGCAACAGCAGTGGTGGAGTGCGAAGCCTGGTGACCGGAAGTCTCCATCTGGTTGGTGGTGCGCTGAACCTGTTGAAACCGTTATCGTGAGACATGGTCATGTACCATGCCCGTATATTGAACCAAGCTCTTGGGAGCGACGGTCAGAGCCGACAAGGTGTGCACCTCCTTTGATGCTGTCAGATATATTCTTTTCAATCGCGAACGACTGGCGACGGTGAGAATCCGGAACCAGATAGCCTAACACCAAGTCTGAAGCCTTGTCCCTGCTTGTACCAAGACGAAAACTGTGATCTTTAACGAGTATATCAAGTCGCGACTTGTAACCCTTGGTGCCAAGACGCCGGGAAGAGTGATAGGGAGCTTGATTGAACGGCCTTCCTCGTGAAACCTCAGGCTCAACGGCCAAACACCGGTTGCAGAAGGCTGCAGCAATTACATAATCCGTGATGGCAGGGCCACGCCCCTCCAAGGATGAGAGAGCGAGCGTCCCGTCGAGCAGAACAGGTATCAAAAGGCAAAAGCAGGGAATAATATCCGTTGATCGCGGAAATCTCGGCATGGGGCAAAACATCTATCTCCTGACCTATCCAATCCGCCAGAATCGCTTCAACGGATCGCAGGCTCACTGGGGAGTCTTCATCCCTAGCAGAAACAATGACCACACTGCCCAGACCCAAGACACTGAGACCGAAGAGATCGATTTTGGTAAGGTGATACACGTCACAGGAACGCCTTTCACGGGCTATGGCCTAGAGTTCAAGCGCAATTACGACCTATCACAGACCGGACGTGCGTGGCGCAAGTACCATCTAGCAACCCTGGATGAGAAGTACGTCGATACGAAGATCCACGGTGATGGCAGGTTTTGCGTTGACGTCGCTCCGCAAGATGTACTGGAGGTCGAGGCCAAAAAGATTGACCCGCCTGGTCCAAGCCCAGAGCCTCTCAACCCAAACAAGGTTGGTCCCGTTTCTGTCCCTGAGCTTTCTGGCGGATACTTGCAGGATTGGCGGCTGATCAAGGGACGATGCCTCGATTTACCAGGGTAAACGCTGTCAGGCTTGGATCAGAGATTATATCGATTGGCTGATTCAGCGGGGGATCCTCACCAGCTCCGTGGTGCGGATTCTGGACGAGGCAAAAGCTGCGGAGCAAGGATCAGCCTGAAGACTATTCGATCCTGGTCGAAAGATTCACGGCGTTGAGTTCTTGGGACAGGGTGCAAAAAGCCGCTTCCCACCTCGATGGGCACTTTTTGTGGCCCGAAATCTTTCCATTGGGAAAAAGCGCGAGACCCACTCCAGAAGCTTTCCCAACAATATGTACGCTGGAAAGCTCAGTCTTTGCGAGATGGGAACTGTTTGCGTGGAAGTTGAACTGGAAGCGAGACTCGCTTAAAGCAAGGAAGCTCCTGGGCGTGTCATCCTTTTCCTTTTTCTTCTCCTTTCCAGTCGCGTTTCCAATGGTTCGTTCAGCTGAAGTGTAGCTTATTCTCGCAAAATGTATGTCTAGTGTCGCACCTTCCGCCCCAATCCTATTCTCCCAAGCAACGGAACCAACCGGAAGTCAATAAAATTCCATAGAGGCGATCAGGCAGTTGACGGCGTTCAAACAAACTCTCCTGCAGAACTTTCTTGGTACGAAGAAGGGTGAGCCCTTGGGACCTCCTGACTTTGTTAATCCTTTCATGAGCCTTGTAAAATGTCTTTTCTCCAGGACTCTTTGATAAAAAAGTAAATAGATAAAGTTCTTCAAGCTCAAGTTGATCTGCGCTAACAGATCGGCTGCAGGTTCCCAGAGCTTGGATCCTGGGAAACGCGCAGTGAGTGGGCAAGGCTTTCAGATCAATCACTTTTCTAGAATCAGACCCGGCATAACGGAAAGTGGCCAACAAGGCCCATTCAAAGTTTCAGATTCACTTTCACTCTTCAATTAGCGCCGAGTCAGCAAGGATCCTTTCATGCAGATTTCTGAAAGACAGCAAGCTGACATCTCGCTGGCGATTCAGTTGACCAACGCGTTGGCGTGATTCGCCAGGGGGTTGCCGCGCGCATAGTCGTGGTTGGTGGACGACAAAGGGATAGAGTGTTTCAGATATTGCGAACCAGGTCGAGAGTTGTTGCTCTCTGGACTCCATAGTCCCGATCAAAGTGAAGTTCCTGTTGGTCATTTAAAATATCTTGTTATTCAAAAGAATCGAGGCAGCATTTTCGATTCTTTCTGCAGTGAAGCGTAACCTGCAGAGACCACGAATAAACTCGAACCATCGAGACGCATGTTGCCGCTGCGAACGCCGCCATTTTTGTTTTTCCACGTTTGTCGGCGTTTCAACGGGCTGCCGATCAAGCCACGATGACTTTTTGCTTTCTCAATCATCACAACGGCTCGACTTCACCATGAAATGACTGATATGGTCATGTAAATATCCGTTGAGTGCCAGCTGGAGAGGGATCAACCAGCTCGTCGATGGATGGAGAAATTTCTGAGTTGTAGCTGCAATCCACAGAAGTAATGTGCCACAGCGTGTGACGGGCAAAGCCAAGATACTGTTTCAGGCCCGGTTGCCTCGTCTTGGAGGCTCATTACCGAAGCCAGGAATTCTTTTGTCGATAAAACCTCTTCATGTCACTGGTTGCCTATAAAATTCCAATCTTTTAAGCGCCAACCCGGAAGGACGGGCATCCACAGCGCTACTCAGTCGTTGGGAACGGTCGGGAGGCACGGTGTTGGAGGCACGCCTCAACTACCTTCGGGCCTCGGATTTAACTTAGCTAGGCCTCCAGGCCACCGAAAATAGCAGCAAACAGTGCGTCTGAATATATTAGCTCAAACTCCCCACATGTTCTTTACCGCGTTGCACGTCTTCCAAAACGATCCCAAATGCACGACGGCAGACCGTTTATGTGCTCCGCGAGCTGTACCGCTTGTACGACTTTCTGACACGGTACAAACCTGGCGGGGTCGGCTTGCATGAACGGATCGAACTGCTCCAGCATTGGAGAGTCGGTTACGAACGATGCGGAGTAAGAAGGTGAGAGGACGACGCTGGTCCGGGCTGTGATGCTGCATGACGCAACTTGGCAATTGTTCAGAGTTCGCCTTCGTGTCGAGAAAACTGCACCGGCGAGCCTGACGGAGCTGGGCGGGGGTAAAAGCGCCAGGACCACAAGCTCGCCTGGCAATCGCGAGGGAGTCGTGCTGTTTACGAGGACCATTATCTAAGTTAGTCTATGGATACTCCTTTGTAATCACCCCCTGTCGGACAAGGAATCCCATTTGATGCCAGTCAGCGAGGCACCCACGAGGAGACTGGCAACTGAAGAAAAGTAGTCCGGTTGTTGCAGTTGCCGATCTTCGGCCTGTGATGCCAGAGATGGGCTAATGAACCTAAGACCCTGCAGGCGATCTCCTGACTGAGCCAAATCCAGCCAAACGGAGTGCGCCCAGGACAAGACCAGCTAACCTTTTGGGCCTGCAGGATGTACAAGTACGAAGCAACGTGTACAAGTACTTCCGTATTCTGTCTTGCTGCTCCACTCTGCCAGCGATATGGATCATTTGTTGACATTTCCATCCCCCACTCGAATCAAACTGCCCAGAGCCGGATGAGTATCACAAATCTCGAGTCTATCAATGGATCGCGGCCGTATCACCTGTAGAGATTTATTACCAGAGTTCCATCGGTACCGAGACGATAGTGGCCTCGTCCTGTCTCTGTAGCGAGCACGATGACTGTAGCTGGGGCTTTGTTCGCTGATGAAGCGATGCCTCGCAATGAGGGGAGTTTGATACATATGGGGCAACACGAAGTGGCTCTTATTCACTGTAAATTTTCGTGCTTCGAATCGCGAGCGCGATTCACAAAGGTGGGAACTGTGGAAGACTAGGTCGGTGTCATCCGCAATCATTTCCAGGCACAGACTCTGCTCTGCTCCTTAATAAAGAACGAACAAGGTGCGCGGAAGAAAGAGTTCCATAATATCAGCCACGGAGATCGGAGGCTGCATCAAGTCTGGGGAACCGTCCTTTTGTTGACCCATATCTGCGACCGCAGGGCGGACATTATGCTGATTCACTGGACTGCTCGCCGGGAGGAAGCGTAAAACTGCCGGATAGTCCCATCAAGAGGATAAGTGTCAAAGCTGTCAGGTAACTTGAAGAAGCGTCCTGTCCACCCAACCTCCAGCGCATATATCGTGAATAGAAGGCATAGCCCGTTTCCTATCCAGCCACGACCAATACCGCGAGAATATCCATCGCTGATGGCATCGACTGTGCTCTCTTCGAACAGATATCCTTAACAGAAGATGGACTCTCCATTCGAGCACACGCAATATCTTTTGGTGCTTGGATTGTTGTCTTGCGCTGCGTATTGCGTAGGAGGCGTGTTTTACCGGTTGTATCTTTCCCCGCTATCCAAATTCCCTGGCCCAAAGCTCGCCGCCGCGACTCTCTGGTACGAGTTTTATTTCGATGCCATCTTAAAAGGACGATATGCTTTCAAAATTAAAGAACTGCACGAGAAATATGGTCAGTACCGTCATCCTGCTGGACATCAACTTTGGGGATTGCGAACTGATAACGCTTTCCAGGGCCAATCGTGCGCATCAGTCCGTACGAAATACACATCAGCGACCCCGAGTACTACAACTCGCTGTACTCCCACAGTTCTCCCCGCGACAAGTATTATTACTATGTCAAGCCGTTCGATTTTCCCAGTTCTTCTTTCGGGACGGAACATCACAGGGTACATCGACTCCGCAGAGGAGCTATGAATCCATTCTTTTCCCGAGGGAGAGTCCTGAAGCATGAGATGCTAGTTCAACAGCTCGTGCAAAGATTTTGTGAGCGCATCAAAGAATTCAGGATGTCTGGCAAGCTGGTGCCTTTGTCTCTCGGTTACACCTGTCTCACAACGGACTTAATCACCTCGTTCGTCATGGACCGGTCGTATCATTATCTCGAGGCGGAAGATTGGCATCCTCACTGGGGACAAACTTTAAGGGAGGCCTCGGAGATGGCGATGGTTTCTCGACAAGTCACTTGGACATTACGAATTCTCAAGAAAATCCCGCAGGCCTGGGCGGAGGCACTAAGCCCGGGACTTTCGCTGTTTTTCACGCTGGCCCGGCGGACGCAAGAGCGGATAGCAGAAGTCGAGATCGAACGAATTCAAGCGTGTCGAGGTGAAGGGCCAATAGAAAGAAAGCACACCCTATTTGATCAAATCCTGGATTCCAAACTGGCCCCCGGAGAGAAATCCGCAGAGAGACTTGCCCAGGAGATCCGATCTGCTGTTGGAGCAGGTACAGAAACCACGTCCAACGCTTTGACCGTGATCACATATCATCTTCTCGCAAACCCGGGGAAACTCCAAAGGCTTCAAAATGAACTTCGGAATCATGAACCAAACCCGGAGGTGGTATTGAAGCTTTGCGATTTGGAGCAACTTCCATATTTGGTACGTCGCCCGGTTATGTTCTTTTGGGTATCAGTGTAACGCTAGGACTAACAATGGTGTCAGTCCTCTGTTATTTTAGAGGGGCTTCGGTAAGCTGTGCATGAACTGTGGCTTGGAGAGATGTTGTTTCTGATATTTGACGTCTAGATTATCATATGGCGTTAGCACACGACTGCAGCGAAAATCGCCGGACCAGCCCATCCATTACAAGGAATACACAATTCCCCCTGGTGTAAGAACCCTCTCCAGGAATAGTCCCAATGGAGACAATGCTGACATTTGAATGTTGACGGTCCAGACGCCGGTTGGAATGACATCTATTCTGCAGCATCATGATGAAAGGATCTTCCCAAATTCATTTGAATTTGTCCCCGAGCGATGGCTTGACATGGAAGAGAGAAAGCGACTGGAAAAGTACCTGGTGTCTTTTAGCAAGGGTTCGCGCCGATGTATCGGCATGAAGTAAGTGCGAACACAACAGTCGACGGGTGCCCCACGGCTAACAATCCATTTGCACGTAGCCTTGCGTTGGCTGAGATCAACATTGTGGTTGGAACCGTTTTCCGCCGCTTTGATTTCGAGCTGCACAACACGACGCGGGACGATATAGACGTCCATCACGATTTGTTTATCCCCAGGCCGAAGAACCTGCACACCATCGGGGTCCAGGCAAAAGTAAAGGGCTAAAGCAGCCGGATCAGTGCCAGAGGCTATATGAGGCCTATTGGCTTTGTACAGTATATCCTGCGTTGAGGATTAGCTGCGCGAGTGCGATTGGCTTGGATTTGGTCGATAGAGGAAGCATTTCGAACTGTATATAGTTAGGCTGCCATTTTCTAGCCATCAACACCCACTGGCGCTGCCTGGTAGTTCGTCTTCCGTCAGGTTTCCATGCGATGCGCCCAGCCCGACCATTGCCGCCGGGATGGGTCAGTCTGGTCCTAAACGGTGACAGAAAGTGGCAGAAGCTGGACAACTGCGCCACAGTGTTAAAAAAAATCTCTGATAGTTAACAGTTTTAATACATCAATGCAATAATTAATGCTCGACGTGAAGAGTCCAAAGGAAGCAGAGACAGCTTGACTTCGTCGCCAGGAGATCCATTCCGCCAAGGTTGAAACCGAAGACGTCGGCGTGGGGCTAGGCTGTTTTAAGCTAGTCTGCCCTTAGTAAGCAGTTATGGCTTACTAATCCACCGGTCTGCTTTTTTGTGCTCGGGTCTACGAATTCAAGATGTCAATGATTGACCAGGTAAGTGGATAGGGCTACTATTGCTGTGAGAGAGAATGCTAACGTGTACTCTTGATTTAGAGCCCGTGATCTATGTGCCGTTGAGCCCCTTGCACTCCCAGCCCGCTCCACAAGATTCCTACCTGCATACAAACCCAGCATGTCATCCATGTCGTGAACCCTCGACTTCCCTGGGCGTGGCACCGTTTTGTTCCATGAAATGGCGGCCGCAGGTTCAACCGTATCTGCTGTCCGACGGGGACCCTGACTGGCACAAGTTTCACAGCAGAGTGGTGGATCTCCGAGCTTGTTGGTTAGTGGCATGCAATGTTGGTTGCGCGCTTACGCCCATGGAGGATTATTTATAGGCCTGTCGACTGAGTAGGCGCTTGCGAGATGTGCTGTGCCATCTTCGTCGCTTATCATGCAAGCGCCAGCTCCCTTGTTGTTCCTCTGTGCTTGTCCCCTGGCATAATTTCAGGCGAATGCGGATGCCTTTTCCAACAAAAGCTTTTTGTCATGAAGACCTGGGGTTGAGCCCCTCTTGGACAGTTCGAAGCTTACTCGCCGTTTCAGAGAAGGTGGGCAAGCACAATGAGGATCAATGTATTCGTTCCATCAGACTTTCAGGGTATTTTCAGCTACGGCGTCAGAATCTCTACTCCGTACACCCATTGCATTGTCCTGGTCTCCCAAGTCTTCATCGTGGTAGCGGATTTACGGGGCCGAGTTTCAGGGGAAGTCGCCTTGAATGCTCAGCTCAAGAGGCCCAGATATGTCAAAAATAACGTAGTTGAAGCGAGAATCTCGTCATCTCCGGTTGATATCGAGCAAACTCGCGATCAACTAATCTGGTCTGGTCTAAAAATAGCTTCTCCATCTTCCCCGTAAGGGTAATTCACACGTCCACCTCGAAATCCTCGATTCTCACAGTAGTTCATTGCATCTCAAATCTCGAATCTTGGCTACATTTTTTTCCAAATCCCAATCAGCAAAGCGAAGGACCGTGGATGCGCATGTTCTTCGATCTGTCATCCCGCCAATCATCCCCAGAACATCCACATCTGACCTCAAATTCGGCCTGCGGGGTACTCCGTACATCGCATACATACACAACAGTACGGGGCCATTTTTCACCTTGTAAAAGAAGGTACTTGCAACAATTTCACAGCGATGGAGATGGAGCTCGAGGAATGCATCACATTGGTCCAAGCCGCGCCCGATAACCAGAAGAGCGCGACACCCCTCATCCTCATCCACGACGGAGGCGGCACCGCCGTCTCGTATTTCTATCTGGGTCCCCTCGACCGCGACGTCTATGCGATTCACAACCCGCGCTTCCTCTCTGGCGAAGACTGGGAGGACGGCTTACCGGAAATGGGCCGGATTTACGCCAGTTTAGTTCGGACAATGGTGCCGAGCGGACCGGTTCTTTTGGGCGGTGAGTTCGGGTCAGCTCTTTTGTGCATGGTGCGGCATGCTCATCTGTTGATGCACGGTAGGATGGTCACTTGGTGGGATGCTTGCACTCGAAGTGGCCAGTGTTCTGGCGAGGAGCTCTGAAGTCCAGGTTCTGGGGATCGTTATGATTGATAGCATCTACCCCACACCAAACGTTGACTGGGCTCCTCGAAATATAGTCCCACATCAAGTTGAATATGGCTCACATGCAACGGAGGAGACACGCCGGCTGGTCTCGAGCTGCATGGACAAGGCGCTATCAATGGTGGAGCGCTGGATTCCGCCTGTCTGGGAGGACGCTGATGATTCGAACTTCCAGCGACGAGCCAAACTGGAGGCGGAGTTGTCTTTGCAGATGCCCAAGCGGTACGACACTGAATATATCGTCAAGGCGGATCTTCCGTCGCTCGAGGCACTGCCGTCTCCACCGTCAACGATATTACTCCGCTGCAACGAGCATGTGCCCGTGAACAGGACGTCGTCGCAACCTGATAGTATTGCACGTGTAGATCTTGTTCGGGGACTGAAGAAATTGGGATGGGAGGATTATGGCTACAACCTGGTTTGTTCTGTGCTTGGTATCCCGGGCCATCATTACAATATATTTACCGAGAACTACGTATGATCTCTTTCGTCTAAGTGCTGGGTGAAAGGCTAACAGATTCTACAATAGATTGAGGATGTCGCCGCGCGGATCAAACTGGCCTGCAGAATGTTGGAGCGTGTGGGCATATAAGGCATCGAACTGGTAGGAAATAGAAGCTGCTGATAAATCTGTGCTAAGGTCTCATGTCCTTTCTTCTTCTTTCGTTTAGATGGTAGCCGAATTTGAAAACCGCATTGGATATATCGGCCTCAATCGCTACGAACGGGATTGTGGAACATAGCGGTCTTCGCGGCACATAGCTATAGAAATGCGGGCAGTCGATTATATTCCTGTGGAACCATTGGGTCTGATGTCCGGAATATCCAAGTTCTATAATTCAGGCGGAGATTACATACAGACAGAGATCGCCGACGCAATATAAGAAATCAAATTTGGCCTTCACGAACTACGAACTGCAACGGTGATATGCGAGAGCCGACTTTGCGTCTAGCCAAAATAACCACAGACCACGCATAACCCAACAAGCGCAATACTCCAGCTTCAATGCGCCTTGGCGATATTCCGACCCGCGACGGCGACGCCACTGCCACCAGTAATGTTGTACGAACGTTTCGAGAATAAGGGCAAGCGGCTGTATGGCATAATATGTGATGATTGGTAGCTTGTCGCATCCTGGAGCGGAATAGTGATAGACGATGCCGTGATAGAAGCCGGAGTAAAGGAAGACGAGGGAATTGTGGACAATATGTGAGAACGTTGACTTCTCTCGGATTTGCAGGATGTTTCGCAAGGTCAGTGATGCCCACCCGCTGAGCCTCCTGTGTAGTAGTGAATGCCAGAACTTGGACCAGTAGCCGCGGATTGTATAAGCATGGAAGATGCTGCCATAAAATGATGGCCAATCTTCAGGGTCGTCTAATCCGACGCCTACGAATAGGATGGAAAGGATATCGTGACAGAGCTCAAGCAGCATCCAGCTAGGAATATTTTCATCGACAACAATCCAGAAGCGTACTTTCACTTCGTGAAGGCTAACAGGTGGAGAATAATGACTGTGGCCACGATGCCATGCACTTCCTAGTAGCCGCCGAAAGAATACCTGCTTTTCCGGTGCAGAGTCGGATTCCGTCATCGGAACCCAATCCGAGCCATGATGCCACCAATAATAGAATATCGCATATCTTATGAGCAACAGCAGCGTGCGGCGAGCGCAAAACACCCCACGGCCTTCGGATTCATCCTTCGCATCCGTACTTGCGGAAATCGTGCTCACTTGCCATTCAGTTTTTATCCCTCGGCCGTTAAACAGCATTTTATAGGCGAGCTTCCATCGAAACTGAAAGGCTGTGGTTATATCCGCCGTGGATTTATCAGCAGTAGAGCGGCCCGCCGATTTCAATTCCGCATTTTTGGACAGTTCACCCTGCTTCGTGGAATCATACCCCTTGATATACACCAGGAAGGGCATATATGCGATCCATAACACGAGAAACCGCCCAAATAGTTCATTGAGAAGGGCTTGCGAGAAGGCACTGTTTTGATAGTGGAGAGCTATAATAGCTAACAAAAGGGCAACGGGTAGGCTGCGTTTGCTGTAGTAAGGCGGAACGGCCAGCGTAACCAGGCCAGACAGGAAAGCCGCCGAAGCCGAAAGGAGCGGCACAAGCGTGCGACTAAACGTCCAAGGGTGCGTTTCCATCTTTAGCCTCTGGATAAGGGGAATATCTGAGTAGAAGTCGAAGACGAAGCCGAGGACTGCTTCTGTAGGTCAAATTATCCAGGGATAATTGACTCAGAACGGGGCCTGTTGTTAAATACAGAGATTTCGGACCCAAGGCCCGTTATGAGGGTGATGCGATGTTGGAATGCATCGTCCCTCTTCATAATTGCCTCAAACAATATCTCATCCTCGAGAATGGTCGTGATGGTCAGCTTTGTTCAGGGGGACGAATCATGTCGTGTCTCACCGGCTGCATTTGGTTAGGAGAACGGGTGCCAACCAGCAAAGGTGTTCATGGAAACTGAGGTTATTGCCGCAACAATGGTGCGAAGTCGAGTATCGAGAGGCATTTTCTCATCAGCCATTGGTATGGCGGGTTCTATCCCATGCTCGTAGCCCTACGAGAACAATACTCTGCGGTGCCTATTGTACTGTCGCACAGAGCGCTGCCGTGCCTTGATAAGGACGTGATGCCGCACTCAGATATGACTGCTACTGCATCGGACGTCGAATCCCAAATAGGAACAGACTAATTCTGATATCTCACCTTCCACGACGACGTACACCCAACATGAAGCTGAACCTCTTGATGTCCGTGTGGGTTCTGGCCATGGCCACCGAGGTCAGCGCGCGGCTACACCCCCGATATCAGCAGGACACAGTCATAGACAATTTGGCTCCTTGATACTTTTTAACCATGGGCGCACAACGGATAAGACATGCATTGGCTAACACCGGTTGAAGCGCGATCTTGAGGAGTTTCTTCCGTACAGATTCCGAACTACCGCAGGCGTTCCCCCTCCGGAAGTTCCCCGGAAGAAATAAGCATGGCAATAAGTTAACCCAGCCCCCTGCCTGGGCCAACAGCTCATTTTCTCACGGATGAAGCTGAGCAAACAGACCTTGATCACGGTGAACCTTTGAGGTGTTTTTTTGTTTTTAGATTTCAGCCGTGAGGACTGCGTGAGGGGAACAGTGTCCTAGGGAGGAACTCTTAATAGATTGGAGAAGTTTCTTTTGTCTCTTTGGTTCAGGAACCTAGGATCGCAGCCTCTCTGAATTGTGTTGATTGATTGTTGCTGAAGATGAGGTTGAAGCTGAGATGGTGGGCTCACCAAGAGCTGAATCTTGGCATCAGATTTTTTCACCTGGGCAGCATTATGAGGCTGATGTCTTCATGGATAGGGGAATTTTTTCATTATTTCTCATCATTGAGTCTTGAGTTTTCAGTCTTGAACTTTCTGTGACAAAATGCAGTAATATTGAAGCCAGTTTGAGAGCTGCTTTGGAAGAGTATAAGGTCTCTACCTTTCATGGTCTGCCAGATTTTACGCCCAAAAGGCACCAGGCGTCTTATACCCAAGGCCTGGCTTTGCTCTATACCTACAGTGAGCCTTCTCTTCACTCTCTTGCCCAGTAGCAATGCTGCCAGGAGGGGATGTGAACCTATGAATGTGGTTGGAGTGGCGAGCGGAAAAACACTCGGAAAATACAAGCCAGACGCTGCTATATAATCATCCTGCTGTGATTGAAGACATAGCGCACAACCACTATCAGATTCTAGACAGCTTGAAGTTGGGGTTTGAAGGCTACTCGAGTACCTGGCTGGCATGCGATCCTCGACTACGGCGCTATATTGCTGTTAAGACTAGCATAGTATGGTGTCTACGCAGGGTCTCCGAGCTCTTTCGACGCTCTTCTCGCCGTCGCCTGCAGCCAGCAAGCCGTTGATATAACACGCGAATAAAAAAAGAATACATACAACAGCCGGGATTCGCTGGTGGTCACCCACCCAACTACTAGCCGGCCGGCAAGTGGCTTAAGTACGGCTGAGCGGACGGGAAGCCCTGTTTTCCACTTCCTATGGTCGTATGTGCTGGGAATATACATGAATGGATGGAAGAGGAGTCGTTTGCAAGTAATGTATGAGTTTACCAGCTAGCATCCCCTAGTCCTTGGACTTCTGCATCTCACCTCTCCGTCTCTCAACTTCCTTGTCATATGCTTCCCACACCCTTTTCCACTTTTGCACCCGTGCCATTTTATCCGGAATATCTGGGCCCAAAGTCCACGGCTGATGGTGGTCGGCCGCCGGGGCGGCTTTTCCTCGTTTAGCTCTCTTTCCACCATGAGGGGCCTTCGACAGTTTTTGACGGTAGCTTTGGGTCCTTTTGCCAGCACCACTTCCCTCCTTTGTTTGATCATCATCTCCGGACGGTAAGTTTCCTTTTTTTGCCCCCGTGTGCCAGTGGCTGGGATAGCCCTGGATCAGGTCTCCCCCACAACTCAACTAATTCCAGCAATTGCCCGGAGATCATGTTCAGTATACCAAGGGCAAGCATATTGCCGTTCGCATCTGCAAGGGTACTTTGTGTACATGGATAGAAACAGGCCCCAACAGCTCTTAGTATGATGGTCTGTGGGCAACCAAAGTATTTGTGAGGGAATCTGGACCGATTCAACGTCCTGGCACAGCACTCAAACATGACATATGGCTGGTATGTCATCCCAGAAGGGTTGATCTTGCGAATACAATAACCTGAGCGCGAAGTTGATAGAACAACCACCTGAAGTAATGTGTGAGGCAGTTTAACCCTGTTTTCGGCCTCATGACCTCGTTCGCGATAATAATTTTGCTCAAAGTCAATAAAAGCTTGGAGGTTTGTTGGGAGGAGGATCCAGAGAGGGTACTTTGCGTCATATCCTATATGGCAGAGCTGGCGAAGATAGAGAAGATTATCGAGTCGCGCAGGATATATATCAATGGGTAAGACTTGCATTTCTTTCCATATCTCAAACTATATGCGCGTTAGCCTAACATTGCTGAGCCACGAGATATGAGAGAACATGTACCAGGGCAATAGGCACACCAGCATTTATGTTATGGGCCATATGCTATGGGCCACTTCTGAAAAAAGCTCGACATCTTGGCACATAGCCGACCACCGTTCTCTCGGAGAGCAACCTGATATTGTCGCGTTTCTGGGCATTCTGAAACTGGTTGAAAAAAAATGCCTGGCTGGCTGAAGCGATGATGGAGTGACGGGCCAGATATCTGGTCTAAGTGCGGAGACAAGTGAATGGCAAACACCTAGCCAAAGGCCAAGCTTCAAGCAGGCATCACAGCGTGACGGGTGCTGCTGTTGAGGGTGATTTAACCCAGCAGCGGACATTCCATCGAGCAGTGCTTGAATGGTAGCCAGGAGCTAAAAGCTCATCAAATAGCCATGCCAGTCTGGAATCTGGCCAAAGCAGCGAGCAACAGTTCCGCTGAGGTTGAAACGGTGGACTCGACGCCTGGCTAGATTCTTGCTTGAGCCCTTTGCTTCCCTATCTGATTGATTCTGGGTGCAGCATGGGATTCAGAACTCAGTTACGGTCTCCGGGGGATGCTGGAAGGCGCGCTACATTTACAACGAGCTACCTGTCCAGAGCTGATTTCGTCGAGTAGTTATATATCCGGTATGTCTTCGCTGCCCGGCAACAGCTTAGCCAAAACCTGATTCCATTCGCCATTTGTATATAGTACGCCCCCTTTTGCTCTCAGTTGCTGCGCTTTAGCAATCTTGGCCTCAGAACTGGATGTGACATACATGTTGCACCCGAGAGCGACACCAATTTGCAGTGCTTGGAGGGCCACGGTGCCGCCGATCTGGTAACGAGGATATTTCGCCCAGATTTCGCGTTCCCGGACTTAATTACTAGAGCAGGCCAGGCTGTCAGTCCGCAGGTTGGAAGCGCCGCTCCCTCAACGGTGGTGAGATGCATTGGACACGGCTCGACCTCGGTTTCATTGACGATGGGATATTGCTGGGCGGTACCTTGGTCGATATAGGGCTCGGCGCCACCGAGAGCGTGGAGATTTGAATAGTCCTTGGGCCCATGTGAATCTGTAACCCATCCGCGACTGGGCATGAGCATCACCGTTCTGTTCAAAAGATTTGACGTACAGCTGGGGCCTTCCTCTATGACGGCGCCGCAGCCATCAGAGAACAAGGGTGACCTGAACGAGATAGCTGGGTACAGGCCCTGACGAATGAATAAGCCTCGGTGGTTCAGAGCGGCGGCGTGAATCCGGACGAGGAGTTGGCTTGGGCCTGGAGAAGGCTTTGGGCCGGGCTTCAGCTGGAGCGGGTAGTAAAGCTCGCCCGTCTTGCTCTTTTTCTCGCGGATAGTAAGTGTATGCGCATTGCGCTG
Organism: Malbranchea zuffiana; assembly: GCA_039700045.1. Classification (NCBI taxonomy): domain Eukaryota; kingdom Fungi; phylum Ascomycota; class Eurotiomycetes; order Onygenales; family Malbrancheaceae; genus Malbranchea; species Malbranchea zuffiana. The sequence continues at coordinate 25,499 of JARUPO010000011.1, read as the reverse complement.
CCCCGGGCCTTGTTCAAGTGAAAGAGTGTCTCTAGAATTTCGTTCGCTAGACCCTACGACGCGCCTTGGTATAAATTGGAAAGTTATTTGAAGGGAGCGTGCTGTATATAACCTATGCCCTCGCTTGGGGTATAATGCCTACAGAGGGCAGTTCAACGATAGCCTCGAGCCAGAAACTCTTCTGTGTGGACGCATATCGGCTTTTGAAAGTAGCTTGCATTGGAAGATGGCATACTCTCAGAGTCCAACCACGGACTCAATTCCTATCCTAGAAACCGACCCGCAAGGGGTTCGGCCATAGTGGATTATAATTTCAATCCCTACTGGCGCCGGGTCGGCCTCGACCGATCCAGCCCGAATCGCAAGTTCACATCGGGCTTTCTGGCCTAACACTCACCTTTTGCCCTCCGGGTTACACATCCAGCGGCACAGTATACTGCATTGTCAGACACAGGTCGGGGTGCAGACGGCGAGTTTTCATTTACCGAATTCGACCCCGTAGAGGTACTCGATCATACTAGTTATTCCTGGGCCAGGGGAAGTTGCTGACACGAAAGGGTGGGTATATATGTCATCGAATGGAAACAACTCTTAGCAACGCCCTCTTAATCTGCCGGTCGTGAATCTTGGGGTTGACGGAAGATATTCACAGAGGGATCCATATCCTTCGTCCTCCATGTGGACAAACAATCCATGGTGTGCGGCTCCAGACTTCCTATTTGGCAACCTTCTCAGAATCACCAGGCTGACAGAGACAGCGTTCATCCGCCCTGTTCATCCATCGTTCTATACTCATGGTTTATCTCTTTGCAGTCACCACCACTCGATGATATTTTCGCCCGTGAGCCAACGTTATTCTGGCTCATCCTATCCCCTATCTGGAAAGATTGCCTGAAACAGAAGCTGCCTCTTCAAATTCGGGGACGCTTGTCCCGTACAATATTCAGCTGGGAGTTTCATGAATTGCGGCCGTTTGAGCAGTTCGCGGCGCGTAATAACAATGGGCAGCGTCTATCATTCCAGCTAGTATTATGGAACCGTATCGATCTGGACGGCCGATCCCGAGGCGACTCGCCAGATACTCGATTTACCTTGGAACGATGAAAAGATCGCACGCCGGACCTGATTTACAAAATGACGCTCTACCGTCCCCCGAAAGGAGAAGGGAAGGTGGGTCCCGTGGTCAATAGGGCCATGAGCCTGCCCGGGCCGGAAACTCGCACAAGTCGAGTTCACAGCTGTGATGCTGATGCTTCTCCGGAGACATCGGATTCACGCGGCACCACGGTCTGGGGAAGGACACAGGCAGATTGAGGAGAGGCTGGGCGCGAGGCTTCGCGACAGCCGGTGGGCGACAGTTTTGCAAATGAATGGCGTTTCAGCCCCAAAGCGGCCGCGGGCCTGCGGATGAGAATATCCAGGCGGAGTGTCCGCGATACCATTTGCTTCACTCTGTAATTTCCGGGTGCTCGGACGTAGCTGACCAGTGTAATCAGCGATAACATGATACTAGCGTGAGCGTAGCCGTATACGTATAGGTATAGGTATGGAGGGCGCTCTCTGATGCCTGGATACCCCGAAGAGCGGCGCGGGAGTTGTTTCGCAGCCATCCAGGGGCCATCTCGCGGCGGATCCAAGAGATGTGGTTGCCATAGAGTTGATGACTAAGGGGCGCCAAGGCCGGAGCGGGGCGGCAGGGGCGGAGACTAGGGGCTTGGCGGACGTATTCTCCTAATCGGGTTAAGCGGGGATATCGAGTGTTTCGGGGGAGCTTGAGCCGCTACCGTATAATTTGGCCAGCAAACGACGGCGTCAACGGCGACGAGGATCATGATGACGATGATAATGTGGTTAATTGCTGGCCGGGGCTATCACAGCCACTGGACCATGCTTTCCTTTAATTCCCGCCTTCGCCTTTCATGATTTCAAGGAATTCCTTTGTTTTTGGGCCATGAAATTCGACATCCTTCAACTAATAGTACTACTGTCAAGATGGCAGCAGACGAACAACTCAGTAAGATCTCCTTCCTACTACTTTATTGCTAAGTACTGATGCATCCTAGTCCTCGGGAGCCTTTACGTCTACGCCCCTAACAAGGGAGCACCCATCTTCTTCACTGTTGCATTCGGTATTTCAGCAGCAGGCCATATATGGCAGTGTCGGTGAGCTGAACCATCACTTCTGCCTACTATACGAAGACAAGACCTGCTAAGCACGGATTTTTTACAGCCGCTATAACGCCTGGAAACTGATTGGGCTGCACCCGTTCTGTGCATTGCTCTTTACCGCTGGTTACGCCTTGCGGGAATATGGTGCCTACAACTATTTGTACAACGACAACATCCAAACCTTGATTATCTTCATCCTGAGTCAGGTTTTTATCTACGTGTGCCCGTAAGTGACAGCAGGAGGTTGTGGCGTGCTTTGGGAGGGTTACTGATCCGCATAGGCCCCTTCTCGAGCTCGCCAACTACCATGTCCTCGGTCGAATACTCTACTACGTGCCGCACCTTTCACCTCTCCCTCCCAATAGAGTATTGTCGATCTTTGGCGGTTTGATGTTAGCAGTTGAGGCCCTGAACGCGGTCGGGGTCTCGCTGAAAGCCAACCCCTCATCGTCATCGAGTCAGCAAAGTTTGGGAAGCCATCTGACGGTCGCCGCACTCGCTATACAAGTCGCTGTTATCGTCATTTTTATAATTCTGGCGGCCATTTTCCATTTGCGATGCGCGACAGCCAGGATACGCACCAGAGCCGTTTTGACCCCCCTGACTACCTTGTACGTCAGCATGGTGTTGATTTTCATACGGTGTATCTTCCGCCTGGTGGAGCACCTAGGCAGCACAACAGTTGACCTTGATAACTTGGAGAAGCTCAGGAAACTGACTCCTCTCTTACGACATGAGTTTTACTTTTACATCTTTGAGGCAACCCTGATGCTCATTAATTCCTTTTTGTGGAATGTATGGAACCCGGGTCGTTTTCTGCCCCGAAGCTATCTCGTACACTTGGCAAAGGACGGTACAACGGAAGTTACAACAGCTGACAGAAAGGATACGCGATCATCGCTAGCCAAGGTTGGCCATATCTTGACATTCGGAGTGTTATTTGGCAAGAAAAGGGAGAGTATGTCGTTCCAGGAGCTATCGGATTACCCGGCGGCATCTCCTTAGGCAATTCCACCGATTATGAGTTTTCTCCGCCTGGGCGTGGATGTCAGTGCTCAAGGAGCAGGATGAATGCAAGGCGGATATGGTGGGACGCCTCTTAGGCGAACCAGGGTGGAAAATAGACTGTCATTTTTGCGGGGGTGGGGTGGGGTTTCACCGCGCGTGATGATCATAGGCATTATGGAGGCTGTGCAGTAACATGCTGAAGTTTGCTTGTCTTCTTACAATTGCTCTACATCTGACTCCATAGACTTTAATATTCATTTGCTAGAGAAGACATCATTGGTATTGTCGCGACAAAAACATGAAATAGTATCTTCCTCTGTCGTGTTATCTTAAGAACCAAAGGACACTTCCCCGATTGCACTCACAGTGGCAGAGACTGCTTCTTGCTCGGAGCCGTAGGGTCTTTGCAGCAATGTGTCGGCCACTAACCACAGGTATGCGGCGCTACCTTGTACATGAAGAACAGGGTGGTGAGAATGATGCTTATGGACGTGAGTGTCTCCTTAACCTCGCCGGCACTCTATTCGCGATGGGCGCCCCGATTGAGTTGGGACCGGTGAATAAAACCAACGTGCGCAGCGCCCGTGTAGTCACCTGCCTTCCAGCATACGCCTGGGATAAGGCTATGAGCTACAAAATTAGATCGTAGGTGGCTAACAAGAAGTTGTTCCCTGGCGAGTCGTACAATCAGCTTCTCGAAAAAAAGAAGATATCGAACGGGGGTAAAGAGCCAGCGTATAGACAGGTCTTCACTCTCGATGAAATGCCGTGGATCCGTGACCACAACGTAGCCAGTGCAATTATCTTCCCAATGACTGGCTACATGTCATGCGCTATCAAGGCTGTCAATGTTCTTTAAAGCACCCTAACCACCCCTGCAGCGACATTCCTTGTAAAGGATTTCCACAACATCGCGCGTCTAGAGATTCAAGAAGAGGAAGCTGCTGACATGGCCACCTTATCAGACTGGCTGCTACTGGAACGTTCTCGCCCACCGCGTGGACGTTTGAGATTTCGGCGTGGACAGAGGAAAATGGGTGGACGGTACATGCCTATGGGTGGATCTAACCCTTGATGGTGGAGATGACAATTGAAGCTCCAAACTTGAAAGCCTCGCTTCTCTTTGTGGAGTACCGTGAACCTGATTGAGCATGATATCGAAGACGCATAAGCTACGCTGGTGTGCGAGGAACGTGTCCGGATTTATCAAGGAACAGGATACACAGTCCTCGGGAATTTTGGAGGGTTGCTTCGGGCACCCACTCCAGATGGCTCTCTGGCAACCGTTGATCCGCCGATGCTAGACAGGCCTCTCCAGGGTGGCAGTCCTCTCCAGAGACAGAGGATGGGACGAGGCTCGCGCCGATGCCGTACTATATTAGCCGATTCAGAGTATCTAATAGAATCCTGGCGGACCACAGCAACGTTTTGACGTTCTAACCCGACTGCTGGATTACGTTGTAAAAGGCGGTCGAATGTATATCGGTGTAGCTGTATTTGCGCGAGGAGTTGATAACTCACTCAAGCCCGTCGCTAAATGGGAATCAGGTGCGTTTCGAGCTATTGGATTCACGGAAGACGACCTTGATCCTCCTTCCAGACTTCCAGACAGCTGGGTGTGGGAAGTATTATCTAGGTTCCATTTCCTTCAGCCCAAGGAGCTGGCCGAAACCTTTGCAATCGGTGATGTTGCTGAAGCTGAGGTGGTACGCTCAATCAAATTAGACAAGGCTGCTCGATACTACATAACTCTGGCGTTGCAACAGACGGCTAAAGAAGTCCGTGCAAGATTCCCTACCACCTATCCCGTCTCGTGGCATGGGCGACTAAGAAGGTCGGAGAAGATGAAGCGGGTTTCGAAGCAGAGCCGCCGAGTGGATTGAATGAGGTACGCACTCACGATGCCCAAGGCGAAATGCTGTGCGCTGTAGGGGAATAGCTGGTGCCAATCTCAGCGGGAAGTAGAACCCATGAAAGTGATGCTCAAGGACGGAAGGCTTATCCGGCATTATAAGGCAGACTTGATGAATGCATATCTCAGCAAGGCTCTGGTCGACCTGCCTCCCCGATCTCGATCGGTACCTGAGCATACCCGAAATCGGGGCCGGAACGGCTGGCACCACGTTGCCTGTGCTCGGGGCACTGTCACGCGACAACGAACAAGGCACATTCCTCAACTATACTTTCACCGATATTTCATCCGGCTTCTTCGAAAATGCGCGCACTAAGCTGGCCTAAGTGATCCCAGCAGATAACTTCTAGAAAGCTGGACATTAGCTAGGATCAAATAGCACAAGGTTCGCTGCAAAGGAGTTTGACGTCGTTATTGCGGCCAACGTTTTACACGCGACCGAAAACATGGGTGTTACCATGACCGACTTGGGAATCTTGCTGAAACCTAGAAGGAAGCTCCTGTTGCTAGAAGCGAACCATCATCCGGCTTTAATACTGCCATTTATCCTGCTTCCATGTTGGTGGCACGCGGAAGGCGAGTATCGGAATCGTGAGGAAGGGCCTCTGATATCCGTGCCTGTATGGAAGCGGGTGCTTCAGGACACTGGTATTCTAGGGATTGATAGCAGCAAATGGCAGAGCCGCCGCTTTCAAGAAGTATCTTGACGGGCAAGCGGTACACCATGGACCCTGGAAGTATCTCCACCCGATGCACACGAAAGGACTCCTCAGGGCTGGACGCAACAAGAATGCCAAGGTGGGTGTAGGTCGAGGCGCTCGCACCTCATGGGTCACTGCTGGAGATCCCCTCATTGGTCTGACAGAAGCGCCGATTACCAAAGTTTCACCATGACTATAACTGAGCGGGAAGAGGTGGCCGCTGGGTTTCAATCGAGCTGTTTGGTCTGGGTTCTCTTGTATCGGTTGAATTGCGCAATTGGATCCGTAAGGAAATTCGCGTTGACTTCCAACTCACTGCAATTCTCAAGGCAGAGAGCCTGCGAGGTCTGGTGGTTGAAATTCTTGCGCCGAGGGAAGGTGAAGGTCAGCATACGTAATGGGCCGATGAGATTTTTAGGTTAGGCGCTTGGTGATGTAGAGCATTTGCGGTAACTTGATCTCGTGGCACTTCGCGCTGCTTTGTTCTAGGTAGAAATAGCGGTTTTGTACCCTGTCGGACGTTCTGCAAGTAACCTTCATATATCCCAAAAGTACCTTCACCTGCTTGGAGTCTGCCTAGAAGTTGGTGCCATTGGGTGAATTTAGCCTGCATTCGTCGGCCCTGATAGTTTCAATTCAGAATATAGCGCTGACCGTGCCTGGAACTCCTAAATATCATGGTGACAATAGCCAGGCCATGTCCACTGCAATCGTTGTTGTGAATGCGTATGGTTTATCAAAGCAAAAATCCCAGCCTGTCTTACCAGAAGACCAGAACTTCTGGAGGACATCCTTTGCCAACAATGGAACGTATGTGCCGGCATGGCGGCTTAGCTCTGTTAGCTGTCTCTCCACGAAACTATGCATTAGCGCGCCTCCATGAACGGCTTCCACGCCAAGCACAACCAGAGGCCAGATCATAAACCGTTTAATCTTGGGGGAGACTACCGCGTGATTGAGAAGCTCCTGCAAAGACTGGCTTTGGGCCATGCATTGGGCCCGGAGCGAGGGAGCCTTGGGTAAAACCGATAAATTTTGCAGCGAAGAAATGCAATATAAAACCAAGGCAGCCTGGTAAATGTTTCCTATTAGGATCCAGTCGTCTGGCGATGCGGGCTTGGACTCGGCCCATTGTTCTGGTGAAAAATCGTATATGCGGGCCAGGGTCGCAAATGCCTCCTGCGAGGTATCATTGGCTGCGGACGGTTCAGATTTTGTGGCTTGCATCCGCAAATAGTTGATTCGAACAATCTCGGCGAACAGGGCAGGGGGACACATGTGAAAGGGAGAGATTGCACCACTGAAATGTTTTAGGACAAAGTTGACATCGTCAGGCCGCGCGTCGGCCATTGCAAGGTCTGTAGCAGGGGAAGTTGTATTGCCGATGACGGAAACGCTATGCAAATTCAGGATCTTTGCTATTTGCAAACCAGCTTCAATGCAAGTACGTACAACACGTAGAACAGGAGCTGCGGAGCCAATGTCGTGGATTGAGCTAGTGCACGAATGCCGCCACGGAGCCGAATGACGTTCTGAACACCCTGGACGTGCCAGCGCCAGTTCGATAAGGCGCCTTGTTGAGCCTTGACAAATGCATTTTAGTCAACTAACCGTGTACTAGGCCACCGGGAACTCACGTCTATGAGTAAAAGGGTTATGATCCCAGCAATAACGATATCCGACGTCCGCTGATGTTCGGAGCCAATTACTTCGTTAAGGGACCGGATTGCATCACCCCGGTATTGATAGAAGGTCTCTAACAAATTATTACACCCAGACTCGTTTCCCGACCGGTTAATTCGGTGGCTCAAGGTCATACAGACTGTACTCAGCCGTATAAATTCAGGCAACGTCGACACAGACTGGAGCTGCTGAGGGGAGATGCGGTAGATGTGGGGGTTTCGGCCCAGCTCGTGAATTGGAGTTAGATCGTAGTATATGCAGGTATTAACTAGACAAGTTAGCATTTGCATGGTAAGGTGAATCTCGTCGGGCTTCGACTTGCAGTATTCTGAAGCTTGAACCAGAGCACAAGCCTCGGTAGTCATCCTCGGGCTCCGGGGGACGTCCAGTTTGCCGGGCGGTGCGGCCCCCTCCGCTCGCTTGGCCTGTCTGGATGTTACTCTTCCAGGCGCGAGCCATCTTAGCCTTGACGGTTTTGTCTCGCCGTAGCCTGTGCATATGGTTCCGGATGCAGCACATCTCTTGCATCCAGGCTGGGTGAAATCGCAGACGAGGCAGCGGCGGATGCACTCCCAGCAATGGCGCTTTTGGCTTTTCTGCATCTCTGCCATCGTTCCCGGCAACCCGGCGAACGAGGTGAGAAGGGAAGACCACTGTCTCTTGTTGACATGATCTGACGCTGGTGGTTCCGTCGCGACGTCGGGCATGCGAGTCTCCCGGAAAAACTATTTTTGCGGGTTCCGGCCATCCCGTAGCCCTCGCCTTGTCACTCCTCTTCAACATGTGTTGATTCTAGCGATAATACATGGCCTTTGCTGGTTCACGGCAAAGCCATGGGGTTAAGGCTGCGTGTGCCTTGCAGTCCGTCTGATTGCTCTTGCAAACAACTTTACAAGGTGCTGATGGTGATGATACTTCTGCTTTACTAGATATCCGAAACCGATGCAATATGATGCTTGGATTTCCCCCAGGGTTAGCTAAGATGTCCAGCTATGTATGATGGCGAGTGCCCGCTTGCTCCTAAAGCTTCCACCCACCGCCCAACGCGCCTGATTCTTAGGGCCAACCCGTTTATACCATCTCGAATCCGGCCCCCAGCCACGTTTTGAAGTACGGACCCAACGTTCTGTACGCCCTATTGATTTCATTGGTATGCTGCATTTCAGCCGCGAACATTCCGACCTTTTCTCCACTCTTCTCATTCAACCCCCAGGCTGTCGAGGACGAATCATGGACTGTTGCTCTCCTCATATGTAGGACCGCGCCCCTGTGGTTCACGCATGTGTTATCCTTGTGCCTGTTAGTCAAGCTAGCATTGGGCAGGTCGGCCATCACTGACCCATATAATCAAATCCCCATTGTTTTCCCAGTCTAGCGTGAAGGTATATTCGTCCTGGCTGGCGTGCCGAAACATTATATCATCGGCTGGCTGCCCGCCCTCGTCCAGCCATCGAAATGGTGGACGTGCCATGCAATGTACAGGTTCATCCTTCCACTGGGTTCTTGCAATTGAACCAACTTGTGATGCGCCATCGAATGATGTGCCGGATCTACTTTCTTCAAGAGTTCGCTCTCAGGTGCCCCTGGCTACTGGCTGTGCCATAGCGAATATAATGGAACCAGCTCCTTTACCCTCTCTTTCGTTTCATAATTTAGGTCTTCATATGCTATCCTCATGTCTGCAAACTCAGTTCCACCGCCAGTCCCTTCTCGGGGCAATAGGTGGGCACGGAGGATCGAGCATCCAGCGCTCCGCGGCTTGTAGGAGCAATCTACGTGGAATAGACTGTTTCCTTGATGCACCTGATGCCCAGTGCTTTCTTTTGAAGCCACATGGCCGCCTTCCTCAATGTTTCCCACATCGGACAACTACGTGTATGTTGCCTGCCGATATTTCTGGACGGCAGAGATCCACGGCGTGCGATCGTCGAACTTTCTGAATTGAGCTGCAAATGCGACGTCTTTTTCGTCGTTGAATTGCGTCCTGCGGAAGACTAGGACACCATATTTGGCCGTTCCGCCCGAATAACACTGATAACCTCTTCGGAAACAGGGACGGAGAACTCAAAACCGCTGCACTCTGCGCCGAGCGTAGGGTGTAGAGCCTTCAACGTTACGCGAGATTCGCCAGTGGCAGTCATTGCGGGGATAGCGCAACGTGATATTAAAATACCCGCGGTTTTCGAATAACACAACGGAAGCGGGAGAGGAACAATGCAGACGAGCGTCCCAATCCAATGGGCATCGCACAATATGTCTTTGTGATCAGCAGTGAGTCCGTGGCCGAACTGCCAAAGGCTTTTCGCCCTTTCGATAATGGAGCTGTCTCACCGGATCTTTTGGCATACATCCTCCCTACTGCTAGTAGCACAGGACCTCCAAAAGACGTCATGATGGAGTACTGCGGTTTACTTTCGTCGTTGAGGCCCCAAGCTCAATAACTGGGGCGGGAGTTTGCGTCCCGGATGCTTCAATTTGCCTCTTGTGCTTCAAGCAATAGCCTGTGCGAGATTTTTGGAATGCTCTTTTCTGGTGGTTGCGTTTGCATACCCTCTCAGGAAGACCGCAAGAATCTTGTTGGATTTGTCAAATGCAGTCGGGTGAGCTGGGCATTGTTACCTCCGAGAGTGCTTCGTAACATATCACCAAATGAGGTACCGAACCTGCGCTCGATACTTCTTTCTGGAGAACCCGTTGACACCAAGACTTCCAGAGCTTGGGCCGGCGTCGTAGCTTCTTTCAAGGATGGGATGTGTGCGAGGCTTCTGTGCTAAACACACACGGTCGCCGAAGTCACAACCGATTCGCTGAATGCTGCAATCATTGGCATACCAGTCAGCTGCGCTCTCTGGGTAGTGAGCGCGCAAAATATTGATGAGCTTACCCCGATTGGAAGCGTGGAGAACTCCTAATTGTCGGACTGGCTAGAGGTTATGAAACCATGCATAAAAGGCAGCGGTTGCTTTTAGATCACCCCCTTGATGAGCGCCCACCCGTGTAAAGAATGGGGAACGATTCCTTTGGACTGGAGACTTAGCCAAGTATAATCACGATGGCAGCAGCTCTTTCGTGAGCAGGCGGAGCAATTGGGTTAAGCTGAACGGCCAAACGGTAAGCGATGTCGTGACGGCTTTAAAGATTTCCGCTGCCCGGACGCAGCTCTTTGCCATAGTCTGTTTGGCTGGCGTGCTGTTGACCGGTGAAGTGGTGCTGGGGCGACTGCCCGAGGGCAGCGCAGCTTTAATCCTTGATAGTGCCCGCAATTATGTGAGATCTGAACTGCGGTCTAACAAAGTGTTGAGAAACTCCCCTGCATGGCATCAGTAACGCTGGATAGACTAGCCATCCGATAGTGGTTGAAGGCCCCTTGAAATTAAATTACTTGTACTACTATCAGTTCCGGTAGTCCTACTTTGATCTATTGTATTTCCTGATCTTGACTTCGTTCTCCTCTCTCGGGTCCGCAGTGATCATATACATCAAAGGTACTCTATGCATTTTCGTTTCTTTAGTCCCACTCGCCCGGGAGATCTAACACCTACGCACAATCTGCCTAGGCCCCAACATCAGCGGCTCCATTTCACTCGTCATCTTCGTCTCTGAGTGAGCCGAAGGATATGCCACGAGAAAGAAAAGCCTGTGGCACCTCCTCTCCAACTTGGCCCGCAAATCGCACCTCCTTCAAGTTCGGAAGCCGTGCAGAGGCGAGTCTCGCGAAAAGCTCTAGGTCCTCATGCTTCTCATCGTCGCCCGATTGTATCGCCAAACGCTGGATGGATGGCGGTAAGAACGTGGTGAGAAAGCTACCAATACCACCGTGATAAAGCAAGGCAGTGACATCCACTTTTAGTGACTCTAGATAGTTCAAGTACAGCAGGCTTGATATCCGCTCAGCGTCATCCCAGTCCTCAAATCCGCTTTGAAAATCAAGAGACAAGTGCTGAAGTGTGTCTCTTCGAAGGCGTAGCCCGTCGGCTACCTGCCTCGGACTGGCTTGCTCCTCATCTGTGACTGTTGCTCCGCCGTACTCGAAGGTAAAGCTCTGTAAATTTGGAAAGCCCTGAAAGATGGCTTCAAAGCTGGTCCATTCTAGGGAGCTATGGGTCAATATGACCTCGATAACACCGTCATGGAAGACGGCTGGAGGCACAAAGCTAAGCATGTGTCCGCGAAATCGCCGCAAAGTTGGAGCTGCCGTGAATATGCCGACAACGTCAGTCATTGAAATAGAGAGCTCGGTGTCTCCATGTTGAAAATAAAATTCTGTAAGGTACGCGAGAGTTGGCGGCGTAAACAATTTCGGTAAATGCCAATAATAGGTCTGCAAGACGAGTCGCCTGATATTTGGGGTTTGAGCAATAGCAATCGCTGCCAACGCTCCAAGCAAGGTGTGTTCCGAGGTGGAGTGAAACTGGTCGCTACCGCCGCCTTTCATTGGCGACAACGCGGGAGACTTTGAATATCGACCCAGTTGCGCGTTGAACAGGTGCGCGTCTTCGCCCGAGATTTCCCAGCTATTCTCGGGGCAGCGAAGGTACGCAGTACTGTGAAGTATCCAACGATGTCCAATTCGAAGCTCCCTTACCATGGCCGCAAGATCGGGACGTCTGACAAGCGTGCGCACGAGCGAGATGATCTTACTATACTTCGCCTGTGGGCGGCGGAACAGCTCTCGCTGTGCGATGTGATGCCAGGCCCAGCAAGTTCTTGCCAACGAGGCAAGGTCGGCAAGGGCAGCCTCGGCAGCGGAAGAGAAATCTTGTGGATCATCATCAAGCAGCCGAGGGCTAAGAAGTGCAGCAATGGTAGAAAGGATTTCATGAGGCAGTTCAATCATTGAAGACATGATACTGAACTGCCATCAGCTAGGGGCTGGAGGCTTGAAGAACTGACGTTGTTTTTGGCCGAATTTGCCTTCTTGGCACTGTCCTACTAAGTCAAGCCCCAGCACAGCCCCACACGGCACCAACCTTAATTTTTAACCGCCCGCTCTCTTCGAAGGTTCCTCGGTGTTGTCAATCAGATTGAGTCCCTGCACTTCAGAAGTCCTTTATTGATCGGTTTCCGCAAACCTCTTCCCCATTGTCGTCCTGGTGTTCAAGCCATAGTTGATATTCTTTCAAAAAACGCCCCTTGGCTTCCGAGATGGAAGCGGCAAGCCTTGCGATCGGAATCGTGACGCTAATTGGTGCCTCCAAGGATTGCGTCGACCTTTTCTCCTACATTTACAAAGCGAGACGCGCTGATAAGGACTATGACATACTAGACACCAAATTTGATATCGAAAAGTCTCTCCTTCTGCAGTGGGCAAGACGGGTGCGGCTTGTCCAACCACCTCATGACGCTCGGTTGGATAACCCTGACATCCAAAGAAGCGTCCTGAAGATTTTATCGAATATTCGAACTCTTCTCGGAGATGGCTCGTCCATTCAAAGTAAGCACTCCATGCAGCATTCAGTTAACAGTGGCGAAGTGGATCCACTTCCTATTACGCTAAGCGGCGAACGAACACGAGCATTTGAGACTGCTGTTCGATCCCTGAACTCGAAAGACCGCCAACCTATCTCCTCGATAGTGAGCAAGTCTCGTTGGGTCATCAAGAACAAGGAGACCTTTACATCCTTGGTGCAATATCTGTGCTATTTCAGGGTCGCTCTCAATGAAATGGTGCCAGATGTCCATAGCGACTCCATCTCGATGGGCGTGATGGATGTATCCCATGCTTCAACGGCAGAGCAGCTGAAGCTTATTATCGGAGCGTCCTCAGGAAGCGCAAACGAAATTGCCAATGCTGCCAAAGAGAAATTGGAGCAAAAATGCCGGGAGGACATCTTGAAAGCATTATGGTATTCAACCATGGACTCGCGATTGGAGAGCGTATCCCCGTCACACGCCAAAACCTTTGACTGGGCGCTTCGGCCTCCGGGAAACCACGGGGAATGGGATGATTTGTCCGAATGGCTTGCATCGGGGTCTGGTGTTTACTGGGTGGGTGGGAAGGCAGGCAGCGGTAAATCTACCTTGATGAAGTACCTTTATCGCCATCATGGGACGGCTAGGTATCTTCGACAATGGGCACTGGAGCTAAACATACCAAGGCAAGCTTCTTCTTCTGGAGACTAGGCACGAAGGACCAGAAATCGCAGAGTGGACTTTTTCGGGCGATCCTATACCACGTCCTTGTCAATAATCCCGCACCGGTCGCGCGGGAGCTTTTACCACGGATATGGAAGCAAGTGTTCGGGTATGATAATATTCAGTTTGAAATGCCTTCAGAGGTGGAGATGAGATCGATGGCCAGCAGGATCGCCCAGTGCGAGAGTCTAGGCAAAATTTGCTTTTTTATTGACGGTTTAGATGAATTTTCTGGAAACTGTTCTGAGGCAGTCACCTTTATTAAAAGCCTCGCAAGTCCCGGGTCGAATATCAAAATCATAGTGTCGAGCAGGCCAGAGCCTCTCCTTGTCGACGCATTTAGCAGCTCGCCCAAGCTCCTACTCGAAGATCTGACAAGGGATGATATCGCGGTTTTCGCGAGAGAGACGCTTGGGAATCACCCGTACATGCGAGAGCTTTTTCAAGTGGATCCTAGCGCAGACATGAAGCTAATATCGGACATCGTGCAAAAAGCGTCGGGGGTTTTCCTCTGGGTCGTGTCTATTAGTACAACCGCGGATAAGTCTCAACGCAAAATACACAACCAATTCAGATAAAAGTATATCCATTAGAAAGCCCTGATTCCAAGCATTATAACAGTACTATTCTTTTTTTAATTGAAGCAGTATTGATACTATAGGTGAAATCCCGCCTCCGTCTCAAGCACCAGATGACCAAAATCTTGAGAAAATTTTACCTCATCTGATAGAGAATGAAATGAGCATTGTAGTGATATATTTTTTATTTCTTAATAATGGTTGGTTGTTGGGTAAATCAATGTTTAAAATTGACCACCATGAGGGATATTTCATACAATAATTCATTTTGGGTTAGCGTCCCTTGAACTGCGCTAACCCAAAGTGAATTATCATACAAAACTGCTTCAGTGGGATACAGCGCCCACAACACCAAGAGAACAGTAAAGTGGAAGACATTAATGAATTGGCCCATGTAGTGTGAGTACATGAGTACTATTTTCTCCATGACCAGATCCATATTGGTGGTATCTGATCGTGATGTCCGTACGCACCACACACCAGGCACCAAGACTGAAGGTAGTGGTGCCAAGCTTCTCAGCAAGTCACATGATGAACCTGGCATACTTGCTACATCATTGTGGAGAAAGAATCTGAGGGAACATATCAGTATCAATCAGAAGTTGAAGATACTATAGAGATCAGAACTATAATCTAAGATTTCATCAAAGCCTGTATGCTATTCAGTCATTCATGTGAAAACCCAAAGAACTCATGGCACTTTTGTAACAATCTCTTCTTCACTTCTTGTGTCACGGTCCGCTCTGTCTCGATAGCCACTAGGCTCCACAGAGAGGTAGAAGAGGCGAAGCGTAGCTTGACTTAGGGTCGGGATATCAAATGCGCGCAGGCACAGGGGCGTGGCCCTACTATGCAAGATACAGGTTGGCTTGAATAGCGTTAAAGGGACTTGGTTGGATAAGGTAGTGAAGGTAAGACTAGGCAAATGGCTTCAGTAACTAATCTGGGAATATCTCATAGAGATCATTATTCAATAATCCAAAGGTATGTATTAGTTGAATAACCAGGTTGACCATGAAGAATAAGTCTTCAGGTCCTAAGGTAATGAGCATCCTTATATACATGATGCTCCTTGAGAGGATAGCTTGGATAGCTACTGTTCCCGTAGCTATCATGGTGATGTTAGTCTGGATAGATTGAATAGCTTGATCTATTGGAGCTATCACAGCTATTCAGTCACGTGACCTGCTGTGCTGCTGAGGCTTATATCAGTGGCTGTTGCCTCAATTCAATCAGGCTGCACCCTGCCATAGTCTGTCTTTACAGTCTGTAACACCATCCCCTCCTTCTCTAGCTGACCATTGTCCTCAATGTCTATAAGTATCAGGATTGTCTCCCTGTTGAGTTGTGAGCCCTTTCTTTGTGAGTAATGGCCTTCCATCACTATGGCTCCCCGCTTGCGTGATTCCACTGCTGACAAAGATTGCCTTGTAGCACACATTATTCATCTTGGTTCTGAAATGCCTCATCCATGCAATCACTGCTCCCATTCAGGGAAGAAATGTGTTGTTGCTCCTGAAGCTGCTTGTTGATGCAGTGAGTGTGCTCACCTGGGTCATTTGTGTTTGTTTGTGACTTCAGATTTGGACTGGAATAAATTGGTCCAAGCCACTGATTGCATTGAGCAAGAGGAGGCGGAAACTTGTGCCCGCGTCTCTGAGTTGTTTGCTTGACTAAATCACCTTGAGAAGCAAAAGAAGCTTCTTTATTCTCACACCAGGAAGTTCCTTCAGTCCAACCTTCAGACTGTGGAGGAATTAGAAAAACAAGAGGAAGAGGAGGAAAGAAAATGTTGTGAGGCTGAAAACAATCAGCGCCTCCTATCCTTGGAGATGGATGAATTGTTTGATGTTACTTTCAGTTTGCAAGGCCCTGAGGCTTTGCTGTCACTTGATCCTCCATTGCCAGATTCCTCTGGTGGTATTGTTTCACAATTGTCTGCGCGTTCATGAGGTTTTCCTTTGGTTCCCAGGTGTTTTCTGAGGTATCATAACCTTTCCATTTCACTAGGTAGTGAATTTTCCCGTTAATCCTTTGGTGATCTAGAATTCTTTCAACTTTGTATTCTCTTTCTGCATCCACTTTGGTGTGGTAGTGTTTGGCGTTCTGGGGTGCTTTTTCAATTAATGAGACATGGAACACTGGATGTATCCACATTGTCTTCAGTAGATCTAGTTCAAAATTCAACTGTCTGATTTGTTGTAAGATTTTGAATGGTCCCAGTTTCTTGTAGTTGAGTTTGTTGTTTGGTCATTTTGTTTTGATATTTCTGTGCAGCAAGAAAACTTTCTCCCCCTCTCTGAAGGGTGGTGCATCCTTGTGCTTTCTGTTGTAATAGTGCTTGCTTTGTGCATTCAGAAATTCAATGTCAAGAAGCATCTGCCAGTGCAGTTCCTTCAATTGCGTTGCCATCAGTTCCACCTGTTGTGCGTACTGTTTTATGGCCTTCAGAGTGCATAGAAACTCTGGTTCCCGTCTGTGATTCATAAAGAATGGTGTGAATCCAGTTGTTGCATTCTTCACACTGTTGTATGCCAACTGTGCAAGTGGTAGCAGTTGCACCCAGTTGTTCTGTTGGTAGTTGATATACCCTTGTAGATATTGCTCAACCATTTGTTCACTCTTTCAGACTGCCTGTCAGTCTGTGTGTGGTATGCAGTGGATGGCTTGTGTTCAATGCCCATCATACCCATCAGCATATTCCAGAATTTGCATACAAATTTCATATCTCTGTCTGAGATTATCTCATCTGGCAGACCATGGTTTGCAAAGACATTTCACAACATCACATAAGCTGTGTCTGATGATGAGATTGCCTCATTGAACAGTAAGAAGTAAGTGTACTTCATAAATCAATCCATCACTGTCAAGATCAAGTCATAGTACGTGTTGCTAGCTGAATCTTTTGACAGTGGTAGCTTGACTATAAAGTCCATTGCAATCAATTTCCAAGGTCCTTTGAGTTGAGGTATCAGCTGCATTTTTCCATATGGCTTATGTCAATCTGATTTCATTTGGTTGCAAATATTGCAATTTCAGATATATTGTTGTACTTCTGCCCACATCTCAGGCCAGTAGTAGTTGCTCATGAGACAGTTCATCATCTTCTCAATTCTGAAATGTCCTGATGCCAGTGCATCATGATTGTCATAAATCATCCTCTTTCTGAGGGTTCAAGGTATATAAACCTTCTCATGGAATAAGATCAACCCATCTCTTTCTGTGGTGTTGTCTTCATTCCTCATTCTCTTTGCATGCTCATCGACTTTGAGTGCCTTCCTGATCTCATTCAGGGATATTCCTTCCAGAGTGACAATCCAGATTGTCACCCTTAGTGCTTGCTGGTCAAGCACTATTTCCTTCTGGTCATTCCATGCCAGAATGGCTCTTTTTTCTCATTCTTTTGTCATCAAGTCCATCCTTCAGCTTAGGGCATCTGCCCATAAATTCTCTTTTCCCTTGCAATGCCTTATCACAAAGTTGTAATAGGCTAGCACTTCCATGTACCATCTTGCTTGTCATCTCATCAATTGCTTTGTCATGGTGAAGTATTGCAGGTTCTGGTGATCTGACAATACAATCACTTGAATCTTTGTCCCTTGCAATTCAATCCTCCAGTGTTGGAATGCTTCTACTATGGCTAGGAGTTCCTTGTCATGAATGTTGTAGTTTTGTTTGGCTTTGTTCATGGTTCTGGCATAACATGCCACTAGTCATAGTCATCCTTGATTGTTGAGCTGTTGTAGTCTGGCTTCAATAGCACAGTCTGATGCATCTGTGTCCATGAAGCTCTGCTTTTCTGGGTCAAAGTGTTGCCTCATTTCTTCTTTTTGAAATTCTTCTTTGATCTGCTCAAACATCTGCTGTTTGGGTGTTCCCCACAAGAATTCCATTGTTTTCTTGAAGAGATTCATCAGTGATTGTACAATTTTTGAAAATCCTTTGATAAATGCTCAGTAATAGTTCACCATTCTGTGGAAGAATTGCACTTTCTTGACATTTGTTGGTATGAGTCATTCTAAGATTGTCTTGATCTTTTCTGGATTCATCTTGATTCTGTCTGTAGTGATAATGTGTCCCAAGAAGGCAACTTCCTTCTTAAAGAATTCACATTTCTTTGCTTTCAGATATAATTCAAAGTTCTGTAGTCATTGTAGAACCTTCTTAATCTTTTCTGTGTGCTCTTCTTGAGTTCCTTTTGTGTGTATTAGCACATCATTCAAGTAAACCACCACAAAGTTCTCCAGGAATTTCTTCAAGACATTGTCTATCAGGGCCTGAAAGGTTGCTGATGCATTGGTAAGTCTGAAAGGCATCACCAGATATTCATAAAGTCTGTACTTGGTTTGAAAAGCAGTTTTCCATTCTTCTCCAAGTTTGATTTGTATTCAGTAGTAAGCTTCACGTATGTTGAGTGCTGTGAACCATTTCACTCCTTGAAATTGACTCTGTATCTCCTCAATAAGTGGTAACAGGTAACAGTTCTTTTTTGTGATACTGTTCAGTTGTCAATAGTCTATGCATAGTCATATGCTTCCATCTTTCTTCAGTATGAAGAGTACAGAGTATTCTGCTGATGACTTGAATTTGCATATGTAATCTTTTGCTAGGTTCATGTTGATGTATTTCTGTAATTCAGTCAACTCTTTCTCTGTATGTCAATAAACAGAGTGTTTCTTCAGTATTCTGCTGTTCTGTAGAGATATCTTGTGATCTCAAGGTTTGTGCTCTGGTAAAGTGTGCTCTGGCTCTCATTCTCTGAATAGTTCAATAAAGTTGTGATACTCTTCTGGTATTTGTTTTTTGAGCTCATCAATTTCTTGCTTCCAGTTGTCCATACATCCTCTGGTGGCTGTCCCAGGTTCACAGGTTCTCATAGAGTCAGTTGCTTGTTCATCATGGTTCAGTTTCCATGGCTTTCCATTCTGAGGTGATCAATCATTTGTTGCATGACTCTCTGTGTTCTTCACATTCATTGTGTGAGTTCTCCTATGCTTTCTTCTGTGGCTGTGGCTGCCAAAGCATGGATTTCTGGTTTCAGAGGGCATCACAACATGTGTTAGCCTCACTAGTCCTCTTGTTCAGTCAATATCATGGTTGTGCCGCTGGAACCAAGGGAATCCCAAGACTATATCAAGTCCCCTAGGTTTGTCACATCCAAGCGCACTCGTTCATGGTGTCATCTGATTTTCATTCACATCTGGTTCATTTCCAGATTGACTTTGTCTAGTTTTATTCTTTCTAATCCTCCTAAGGAGTAGGGCTTTTCCTTCCTTCATGTTACAATGCCAGCTCACTTCACAAAGCTTCTGTCAATGAACATTCCAGTCACTCCACTGTTGATAAGAGTTTGCACATTAACTCCCACAATGGTGACTATTATGCTCAAATGGCAGGTATTTCCATTTGTGGCTAATAGGTCTGCCATAGTACCGCCGCTCACAGGCGCTTCTCATTTGTGAGGGTGCATCCATTTCCTGAATTCGCGGATGGTGTGTCTTGGGTTGTTTGAACTGCCTTGTCAGTTCTATTTCTTGGATCACTTTCTGGTGCTGGGCTAATGGTTAACCACTTCTGAGTGATATTCTTCCATTCTTTGAAGGCTTCATTGCTGTGCCCTAGCTGTTGTTGTAGAGTCTTTGCTCTCTGCTGCCAATCATGCCATTGTGTGATTCTGGCTGGTGTCCTTCTGCAATGTGGTTCAAAGCACATTTCCAGCTCTGGTTTGGCTGCATCATGGTGCCAATGAAACCTTCCTTCCTCAGGATATTGCATAGGTTTGGTTGGGTACCAGTTGTTTTGTTCTTTCTGGTCTTCATGTATTGAGCAGTAGTTGTGGTAGCATAGCTCCCAGCACAGTCAGTGGTGCTCTGAATGGCTAGCTAGCAATTGTGGGTCTGTCTGCATGTGTTTCAGTACAACCACAGGTTCAAGGTTCATTTGTCCATATTCTTTGAGTTTTCAACTCCATGGTTCTGTGGGTTGGTAGTTGTTTAGGCTCTTCCATTTCTTATGAACATTGCAAAGTTGGTGCCAGCATGTCAACCATGTTGGTGTGTTGCATTCCATGCCTGGCCATCTTTGTCCTTTCACTGCAAGATAGATATCTCTTTTTTCTCTGTAGGAAGTGTCTCTTGCTTGTGGTCCCTCAATTGTCATTTCATACTCACTGTCACTGCTTTCACTTTCAAAACTCAATATATCCCATTCCAATGTCGTGCCTGTGGCCTGCTCTTCATCTTGAGCTTTCAGGTCCACCAAGGTCCATTTCTTTGTTAACTCTTTGCTGAGTTCATCCATCAGGTCCACTGTAACATTGCATTGCTCACAACTGTTCTTCCAGCTCTTCTGGATAACTTGTTTGATAACAGTTTGTCCCCATATTTTCTGAAGTCTGTGGCTTGTCAGAGTCATTCATTTCTTCATCAACTGAAATGCTTTCTGCTGGATCTCTTCATCATATTCAGCCACTTTGTAGATTTCTTTGTCTGTCAGTTCTGTCCATTGGCTGATCAGTCAGGTTGTCTTGTTTATATTTTTGGGTTGGACTTCTTCTAAGTCAGACCCTTGCTGGAGTTCTTCCTCAGTGAGATTAGTCCATTTCTGTAATATCTGTTGGACTTCATCGTACTCCATCATGGTGGCGCGTAGGTATTGTTTCTGTTGAGGGTAATATCCTTCTCCATTCTTTCCATCCTTGTGTATAAGGCAGTCATCATCATAACAGAATGACCAATGGATATTTCCATGGTTAGGGTGTTTTGTGCTTGATATGTCTTGAGAGTCTGGTAGTTTGTCATTCAGCTCATTGTCAAGCTCTTCCTGCATCCAGCATCGTGCGCAGTTCTTGATGTCACATTCATAATTGCTGTGGTACATGAAATCAGGGTTTTCTTGCATCCATTGTTGGAATTTCTCCTGTATTTCAGTATGGTAGTTGCATCTGCAGGTTCTGTACCCATATTCTTCATGTCGTGCGTGTGCTGGGTCCTTAATTTCATCTTGTTTGACCCTTCAATGGTGTTCGCACTCACTGATTTGTAGGATTCATTTGTCCTCAGGGTCATATCATAGTTGCATGTGTTCTTCCTCACAGTATTGCCACGTTTTCATCCCTATCATGCAGGGGTTTCCTATTCCAACCTCTTCAGCTACTGTTTGCTCAAAAACCTGAGTAAACCTGCTAAGAGCGTCATCCTCATCAGCGTCTCCAACAGAATCTTTCAGCTGGCTGTCTGGGATTTCAGTTGTTGCTTGGAGTTGTGGGTATTCATGTCATATCTTGCATTCCATAGTGTTGAGTTGCTGTTTAGTATTGTTCCATCTCTTTCCTCCCTTCTTCATCCAGCATTCTCTCACATAATGTCCAGGTTTGCTGCAGTTGTAGCAGTCTTCTTTCTTTTTGCATTCCTGCTGCTTCATGTCTGTCAGCCTTGTTGCATTCAGTTCCATTGCATTGAAGTCTCTGTATTGTCAATTTCCTTTCTTTCCTCTTCTGAAGAAGGATTTCTTTGGATTTCTTTGCATTTGGCAAAAGGTATACAGCTGGTTGTCAATAACCACTGCCTTCTTAGCCATATTGCTAAGAGTCTTGTAGGGTCCAGACTTGACTACTTCAAGTTGGATGTCAGGTTTTAATCCTCATAGTAGTATTGCTTTATTGGTGTCATTGTTGTCCCATTTGAGTTGTGTAAAGAGTTGCATCAGTTCTGCAACATAGATGCTGGCTGGCCCCTTTTGTGTGAGGCTCATGACTTTCCATTTCAATTCACTTTTCCAATCCATGTTTCTGAACATACTTTCCAACGTTTCGCGAAAGACTCCATAATTGGTCATCAGGTTTTGCATATCATCATCATTGCTGCATTTATCTTTGTTCCATGCTTTGAGATAGACACTGAACCAAGCAAAGGCTTTTCCAGCCATCTTGGTTCCCACTAGCATGACTTTTTGTGTTTCATCCAGGCAGTTCTTGGGTAACATCGCGAAGTAGGCATTCATTTTTCCTAGGAAGATCTCAAGTTCTCCACAATCTCCTTTGAATGTCTCAATCTTAATGTCCTTGGGGCTGAGGGTATAGAAGTACACTGGAGTCTCCACAGCTCCCACGGTGGACTGACTAGGTGTTTTTGATGCCATATTGTCATTTGTTTGAGGTCCTGTAAACCGTTAACTGTTTCAATAAGGGGTAGGGGATACTTAGCTGTTCTTTTGTCCCTCTAGTAATCATTCTGGTCAGGATAGAGTACTGTAGAGTTCTGAGAGATGTAACCTTACTCTCAGTGAAGGAGTGTATCAATCCTGTCTGACTCAACCTCTCTTGGATAGATAGGTGGTCAACGTGTCACGGTCCGCTCTGTCTCAATAGCCACTAGGCTCCACAGAGAGGTAGAAGAGGTGAAGCGTAGCTTGACTTAGGGTCGGGATATCAAATGCACGCAGGCACAGGGGCGTGGCCCTACTATGCAAGATACAGGTCAGCTTGAATAGCATTAAAGGAACTTGATCAGATAAGGTAGTGAAGGTAAGACTAGGCAAATGGCTTCAGTAACTAATCCAGGAATATCTCATAGAGATTGTTATTCAATAATCCAAAGGTATGTATTAGTTGAATAACCAGGTTGACCATGAAGAATAAGTCTTCAGGTCCTAAGGTAATGAGCGTCCTTATATACATGATGCTTCTTGAGAGGATAGCTTGAATAGCTACTGTTCCCATAGCTATCATGGTGATGTTAGTCTGAATAGATTGGATAGCTCAATCTATCAGAGCTATCACAGCTATCCAGTCACGTGACCTGCTGTGCCGCCGAGGCTTATATCAGTGGCTGTTGCCTCGATCCAATCAGGCTGCGCCCCGCCATAGTCCGTCTTTACGGTCCGTAACATCTTGCTATCAGCAGAACAAAGAAAGTAAGTTGCTTGTTCTATAGAAAGTGTATATGGCATGATTCTGCAGATTTTTAGTTAGTATAGACATAATTCAACATAAACATCATGCTTGTATTGCTATATGTTATGATTTATCAATCAAATCATCTCTAGATATGATGTTCTCTTAACAAGAAAGAAACTAATTCATCACTCAGCAGATAAATCAGTTATAACAATATTCTTGAAGCTCTGTAGATAATCAGCTATCTAAACTCTTCTCCATCTTTCATCATCATCATCATCATTGTTGTCATTGTTGTCATCATCATCATTGTCATCACTGTTGCCATCATCATTTGACTTTTATCATCATGTCAAGAGTCAGAAAATCATGAAGTTGTTGACTGTGAAGACAGTGAGATCATCAAAGGTGAAGATGTAGTTGAGCCAGAAGCAGAGAGCTGTTGAGTGTTACAAACTTTCTAATTCAGTAACCAAACAGCTCTGCTAGTGAGTGAGAGTCACTAGACCTCAGAAGTCTATAGATGGTAAAATCTAAAGGTCAACTGCTGGCTTTGTGGGCCACATATACTAGATCACTAGTTTCACTAAAACATTGATACAGATTGAAGTGTCCAAGTGATCTTGAATAGAAGGTAAAGCTCAGAAGCAGATAAGATGCAAGAAAGCATATAAGATAGTATTCAAGATACTAGATATTCTGTCAACTGAAAGTAAAAGTGATTGCAGAGATCAGAACAAGACCTCTGATCCCACCAGATAATGAGTGTGTTTATATACATGATCAGTTTGTATGAATCAGTTCATATAAACTTCTTAGAGAAGAGTTCCATGTTGAACTGCTCTGTTCAGTTCATACATGAACTGCTCAGAGTGATCTCTAAATGAACTGCTCTGTCAAGCTCTCTTCTGAACCACTCTGTAGTCATGTGACTTCAGATAGCACAAGATTCTATAACATTGACTTTCTTTCACCATCAATCAGACTGCTTGCCTCAGAGCTGCACTGTAGAGTCTGTAACATTATCTTCTTCTTCTCTTAGTGTTGTTGTCTTGACAATATAAATATCAGACTTGTCTCTCTGTGAGCTGTGATTGTGTTTTCCTTCTGTAAGTGTGTTCTGTCATGTTTTGTCATTTTTATGTTCAGAAGTTTTAGCTGGTTCTCTGCAACTGCAATTGTGAACAGTTGTTTCAAGCTGACATTGTTGACTGTCATGATAGCATTACTGAGTTTCTCTGCAACAACTGTTTTGTGTCTGACTGATTGTGTGTTATAATGGCTGGTTCTTGAAGCAAAAAGTGTTTAAATTATCTTCATCAAGATTGTTCTTGTGTTGATTGTGTGGTCAATTTCATGAAGTGAGATAAATGAGAAGCAAGTTCATTGTGATCTGATCATCATTTGTTTGATTTCAACATGAAGGTCATGCTTCTGTCAAATGAAATTCAATGTCTGCAAGAGCAATTGTCTTCTACTCAGCATCTTCTTTCTCAAGCCTTGATCTGGAATTCTGAACTTCACAGAAAGGACATCTGTCTCTGTGCTGAAAGTAAGAGTCTTTTTCTTGATCTTGAAAAGTTCTTGAAGAGTGATGTTCCTTCTGATTCTGAGAATATATTTGATGTTAGTGAAATTCCTCTATCTTCTTTCAAGCATTTGTGAGGTTTTCTTCTAGTTTCTAAGTGTTTTCTGAGGTATCATATTCTTTTCATTTGATCAGATAGTGTTTTTGACTGCTGACTTGTTTTTGTTTCAGAATCTTTTCAACTTCATATTCTGATTCTACTTTGACTTTCATTTTGATTGATTTGGTGTTCTGGGGTGCTTTCTCAAGTAATGATATGTGAAAGACTGAGTATATCTGCATTGTTTTGAGTAGCTGGAGTTTGTAGTTCAATCATCTGATTTGTTTCAGAATTTTGAATGGTCTCAGTTTCTTGTGATCAAGTTTGTCACTAGATTGTTTTGTTTTGATATTTCTTCATAGTAGAAAAACTTTTTCTCTCTTCTCAAGTCAAGATGCCTTCTGGCATTTCCTATTGTAGTATTTCACCATTTTTTGTTTAATGAACTGAATTTTGTACTTCAGTTCTTCATGAATTCTTCACAAGTCATTTACTTGATTTTGTGCTTGTTCAGTCTTGATTGTACTGAATACTGACATCTGCAGTATTTCTGCATGTTGTTCATAGTTGGTGTAAAATGATGACTTTTTCATGATAGCATTGATTGTATTGTTGTAAGCAAATTGAGTGATCAGTAACAGTTCTGCTCAATTGCTCTATCAGTAATTGACATAGTTCTGTAGATATTGCTTCAGAGTTTGGTTTAGTCATTTATCTTGTCTGTTTCTTTGTGCATGATATGCTGTTGACATGTTTAGTGTTATCTTCACTAATGACATTAGTGATTGC